>OZ007513.1:2249987-2371317 GCA_963931865.1 Axinella damicornis | reverse complement strand
AATTCGGAAAAAGCAATTATGTAGAGGGGTTAGGGGCATGCCCTGCAGAAATTGGGTGCTCTGAGTAAGGGGGGGGGGGGGGGGGGGGACAACAGACTCCCCCCTTGAAGGACCTTAGGGGAAAAAAACAACATTGCAGTTGTATGTTCGCCCTTCTTCACCTGGTTCCTCTTCTTCCTCGACCATGCTGTGCTGTCTCTGGCGCTCCTCCTCCACCCACTGTCGGCACAACTGGACCACCTTCTCCCATTTCTCAGCAGACAGAACACTATCTTCCACCTAAAAAACACACGAACAGTATAAGCAAAGATGGGTTTCCAGATGGTAAATTTGGTATCCAGGAACTCCCAATCACCTCTACCTCGTTCCCAGGCCACTCTCTCTTGTTCTTCCCCTATCCTCCCTTCCTTTCCCTGTCCATTCCCTCAATCTCCTCGCTTTCCCTCTCTGTCACTTCCTCTCTCTCCCTCTTCATAAACTCTCTCCCTCCCACTCTCCGTCAACTAACTCTCTCTCCTCCTTTCCTCTCTCCGCCAACTCCCTCTCTCTCCTCCTTTTCCCTCTCTATCAAGTCCCACTCTCTCCTCTTCGTAAACCCTCTCCCTCCCACTCTCCATCAACTCCCTCTCTCTCTCCTCCTTTCCCCTCTCTGTCAACTCCCTCTCCTCCCTCCTCTCTCCGCCAACTCCCTCTCCTTCTTTCCCCTCTCCGCCAACTCCCCCTCTCTCCTCCTTTCCCCTCTCTCCTCCTTTCCCCTCTCTGTCAGCTCCCTCCCTCTCCTCCCTCACGGCTGGTCACTCCAGTAAGTGGCCTAAAGGGACAAGACTATGCTTCCTCACCTGTATTGGCAGTGTGACACTCTCACAGAAGTTCTGCTCCCACGCAGACGAGACCCACTTCTCGGAAGGTCTCCCAGCCCCAGATTTTGGAAGGCCTCCTGTGTCTCGACCTGGAGGCTCATGGCTGACCTACGGCAAGAAACTTGAATGGTTCTTCTCGGGGTTCTTCTCTGAAATTCCCGCCGAAAGTACACTCGGCACGTGATCCAAGTTTGGCGGGGTTCTTGTGGGCGTTGTCTGTGGGCGTGGTTTTATAGCTCAAGTTCAACGTTCGAGAACTTGTACATGACATACAATGAGCAGTGTGGACGAACTGCTGGAGCTCAGTCCATCTCCTAGAAGCGAGTGGAAGGACTCCGAGTATGCTGTCTACTTCTACACCCCAAACAGGTAGATAGATAAACCCTGGTAGCTGGTGTGGCCATGTATAGATACTACCTCACCCATAATTATGGTCAGATATAGTTCCTGCACACCTCACTGCAGTTGTTGTGTGCATGTTGTCTTGACTCCTAGTGGTGTAGGTAATAGCTGGTTTACAGGGACGGGGGGGGGGGGGGGGGGGGGGGGGGTGCTGACACTGTATTAAACGTAAGGGATTTTCCGGACACAGCCTGAGCTTTTGCTCTCTAGGAGCAAGCAACTGTACAGCATCGGAAAGTTCAAAGGTAGAGTATGCATGCGCACTTACCATACTTCAGAAGAATTGCTAACGGAGCGAATGCGAGGCCGTGTCTGGAATTACAATACAGACCGCAAATCCCCTCCCTTACCTTACAAATGGTTGTCACTCCAATACATGCCATGCTTACATGTAGAGCTGTGACCGGGGTCAGCCTGTGACTATCCAAAACTGCCAGTGACCCTTTGCCCGTTGCAAAAATCTACCTTGACTGTGTAACTTTAGGTAGTATACGGAGTAATATGGTTCACCACACCAATACCACACCTGCATCCGCCATATACGGGGTCATAATCCCCGGTCACAGCTCCAGGTACAGTGTACGGTGCTTATTTGTAGTGGCCACCCCCTGCAGTACAATCCCATACATCGTCCAATGAAATCACAGCAGAAATCACAACACGTGCTTCACAATGTCAGAAATCGCACTGGTTGTTGTTGTTGTAATCAGTGATGTTACTTGTGTCTTCCAGGGCAAGAAGGCGTCACGAGGGAAAGGCAGCCGGAGCTGGATTCAGGTTAGTACCAGTAAGTACATAGGGGAGGAAAGGAGGGATGACAGGACGGAGGGAAGGACACATGTGTGAAGTACGTACATGTTAACTTATAACACTGTCATGTTTCTAACCACATGTATACCCCTTCCTCCTATCTATTCTCCCTCCCACCTTCCCTCCCTCCCTCCCTCCCTCCCTCCCTCCCTTCCTTCCTTCCCTCAGTCTCTCACTAATAGGTTCCAGCATCTCTCCCGACAGGGGAGCATCTACTCAGGGAGCAGGTTGCCACAAAGATGTCTCAGGGATCCCTGTATATCGGCAGCGGACAGGTCACTACCCTCGACCCTGAGTAGGTTGTCATGTCAGTAGTAGAACTAGTCGCCATATTTACCACCCACCTGTGGTAGCATATTTTCATGAGCCAATGGGCAAGTTAAAATACCTTGTCATTCAACTCAGCCACATCCTTTTAGCCACAGTAACACAGTAATTATAAAGAAAGGTTTTGATGTGAGGCAAGGGTGTACGTAGAGGTACATGTATTCCAGGTCTTCTTCGAACACATAGAGGTATTTCAGGTCTTCGGACAAGGAGAGCTGGTTTTGTCATCCATCCAGAGAAGGGTTGACCTGATGCTTCAATAGATGGCTGCATGGTACATGTATACAAGTAGTTTATGAAGACGTCGATTGCAGCACTGCACTGTAGCTGAAGAATCGCTCTTTGTGTGTATGTTGTACGTCATCCACATTTCCATTTTGATTCTTCCACTGCAGTCTGTTTCCCCCACCCTCCCAAAGCTACTACTGTCTACTGGAGGTGAACTCTCGTCCCACGTCCCCCGCCACCGACAAGAGAGGGGAAATGCTCATCCAACAGTTCCTTGTCTGCTTCGTTGCCATTGGCAAACAGGGGTTGGATCTATATCCCACTAATAAGCATGCTCATTGACAACTAGGAAACTGCTTGGGGTCAAAGGTCATTGATGGGACAGCCTACCAAGTAGATATTATGTTGTCATGGAAACAGCACATGGTATAAATTCAGCCTGCTTGGGGTCAAAGGTCATTGATGGGACAGCCTACCAAGTAGATATTATGTTGTCATGGAAACAGCACATGGTATAAATTCAGCTTGGCATATAGACACATACTAGTGCATACCTTGAATATGCTCGCTGGTAGCTATTGCACTTCCAGACAGTGTTAGTAAGATGTCATACACGCAGTGGTCAGTCGTGGTAGGTACAATATTCATAATGCAGTCAAGCCATCTCAGCAGTATAAAACAGGACTTTGCATGTATTAAGTGTGACGGGAGTTCACTGCAGGCCAAGTGCCCACACACACAGACAGACCCACACACACACACGCGCTAGCTGCCGTTTGTTTCAAGGTTGATTGTGATGCCCACCTTTAGCTCGTATGACCTCAGATTCACAACCTCTCCTGCTGGTACAAGTTTAGTTTAGTTCTGCCTGGAGAGTTGGTCATGTGATTCCTTGACTGGTTTTGTCACCTTCCGTAACGAGCTGGACGGCTACTGTGAGGAACTGTTACCACTGCTGCAGGACCTTGTAAGCAACACATGCACGCACCACAGTCTTAGCCTCTTGCCCAGGCTCATGGCGGGAAAGAGTCTGGGTACGAGGCTAACAAAGCCCATGGCAGAGGAGGTCCAACATTATGATGTCACTAATGAGAACTTCCATAGCTGTGTGCAGGCACACAGAGAGCCATGTAGAGCCAGGTAGAGCAGAGGTAGAGCCAGGTAGAGCCAGGTAGAGCAGAGGTAGAGCCAGGTAGAGCAGAGGTAGAGCCAGGTAGAGCAGAGGTAGAGCCAGGTAGAGCAGAGGTAGAGCCAGGTAGAGCAGAGGTAGAGCCAGGTAGAGGCAGGCAGAGCAGAGGTAGAGCCAGGTAGAGCAGAGGTAGAGCCAGGTAATGCAGAAGTAGAGCCAGGTAGAGCAGAGGTAGAGCCAGGTAGAGCAGAGGTAGAGCCAGGTAGAGCAGAGGTAGAGCCAGGTAGAGCAGAGGTAGAGCCAGGTAGAGCGGAGGTAGAGCCAGGTAGAGCGGAGGTAGAGCCAGGTAGAGCCAGATAGAGCCAGGCAGAGCAGAGGTAGAGCCAGGTAGAGCAGAGGTAGATCCAGGTAGAGCCAGGTAGAGAGCCTGGTAGAGAGCCTGGTAGAGCCAGCTAGAGCTAGGTAGAGCCAACAAAGAAAGTCAGGTAGAGTCTTGTGCTCAAAGCAAAATACAATCCCCCCCCTCCCTCCCTCCCTGCTGACCCTGCTCCTGGCTACCTAAATGATGTACATGCATGTGATAAACATGGTACCCTCCGTCTTGCACTGTCCCAAGCTCTGAATTCATGCTAAAGTTCTCTCTATTCCTGTGCTGCTTCTCATGTGATAACGCACGGGCTCTCCCCCTCCACTTTCCATCATGCCACTAGGCTAAAGGGACTTTCTTCCAACTGAGAATGGAAATTTATCGATGTAATTTAACTTCTTGTGTTCATTCCATTCCCACCTGGGGAGAGCCTGTGAACCAGCCCAGTTTAACATCTCCTCCTCTGATGCAGCCAAAGGAGGAGTCAGCTGAATCATTCCCGGGATCCAAAGTTGAAGAAAAGATCAAGAACTGGTTTTCTGAAAACGTAAAGCCTTGTTTACCTGTCTTGTCATGCAGTAGCCTCGTTCCCGGTCCCAGCTTTTCGTACATCGCTTGCAGTAGCTTTCTGTACTGCAAGCGACGATAAACTGGGCGTGGGTCTGGGAACGAGGCTAGCCATGTAGTGTGTAGCAACTAATTGCTCCTAAAAGGCAGTGATGGAATTACGTCATCATGCTTCTCCACCATGCCTGATAGGTCACTTACCTGACGCGTGTGGTACAGGGCTGCCACCTGCAGCTGCCTGCCTTCCTGCACACTGTAAGTGTACGAGGGTTAAAGCTTTCAGTTAGGATATAAATTCTGGGTTTAACTCCGACCGTTCCACTCCCCCTGTAGGTGGTCAACTCAAGAGTGGAGGTCTCGGGGGATAAAGAGTCTGTCAAAGATGTCCGACAGTGAGATGGCTGTAGCACATTAAGCTAGACCTCAATTCTAGTGTTCATCATCCTGGACACAGACAATTTAATAGTCGTGTTGGAACGAAGACAATGCAGTCTAGAAGATGTGTGCATGCATGTGTGTGTGTGAGGGGGGGGGGGGGGGGGGGGGGGGGGGGGGGGGGGTAGGTGGAAGGGGTCTTGTAATAACTTACAATGTATCTACCTGTAGGTTCCTGGAGGCTTGCAGCTTAGCAAATCTAATGCAGTTCGACACCAAGAAGGTGAAGGTACCATCTTGTTCGTACATGACTTGAGAGCAAAGAATCATCACCCAAAAGTGGGTCAATCCAGCCAATGAAACCTGCAATTGAATCCTAACACTGCAGAGGGATGCTGGCACTTTTGTTCAATTAATTAAGACTTCACCTGTGTGGATATAGTCTTGTTCCCAGGCTCCTCCTCAGCATTTAGTCACATACTGTACATGTGGGAACAAGGCTATTTGGGTACTCTACTACGCAATGACTCATGCATTATGTAACAGTGTACAATCAATGTACACATCAGTGTGTGTGATGAAGATGACGCGTTCCTTTCACAGCACGATGCTGCTGCTGGCCTGGCAGAAGAGGTGATATCTCCTCCGGGGGTGCTGTCATCCTCTCCAGTTCACATCCATGTCACCAAGGATGGGTGCAGCATGTCCTCCGATGGTACGGGGTGGTATGTAGCTTCTGTTTGCTCCTTAGGGCTCCCTGAAGTTGAGCCGTGTATGTAGGAGCCAACTGATAGCACACTTTGTTCAAAATCACTACACGCACACACTTGTAGAAAGCAGCAAATTTTGTTCGAACTGGGCTCAAGTACTACTGGCTCAAGGCACCACTTCTCCAGACCCGTTCTTCCTCAGACAAGCTGTGGAAAATTACAAATTGAAGGTAGATTTAGTGTTCGTACATAATCACGAGATGAAGAGTATCTGAGTAAGAACCTACTCTGCACTACGTATACGACTCAGAACATGAACAAATTACTATGAGCATCACCCCTGTGTGTGTATCCTTCATCTACCAGACATCATAAAATATGTTCCCTTCGTATGGTGGGCTGAAGGCTAGTCTATACTTACGTAGTGTGTAATGTCTGGTTTAACGTACAGTCTGTCCTAGGACTTATAGCTGCCACCATGCATACAGCTACTTGTAACGTCTCTATGACACCATTCCTGTTACTTTAACCATGCACCATTGTATTGCAGATCATTCAAGACATTAATGCTCTCAAAAGGCTGTTGAGGCAAGCGGAGACAGACTACCATGCCCTCTATAGGTAACCATTTCAAGGAGGTGACACTCCCATTGACACCATAGTCAGAGTTAGGCAACCGGGTTCAAGAAATCTTGACCATCATTTTTGCTGCTTGACCACTTAGCTGCGTTATATTTAAGCCGTTGACTGCCGATAGTATACAGGATGAGTAGCGACTCAACCCCTTCCCTAGTATACGGGGTCAAGATTCGCTGATAAGCCCAGTCACAGCTCTGACTACAGTGTCTATGGAATTGTCACCCCCTTGTCATTTGGTCACTGGAAGATCATGCTGGCATTACTCTACACTATTCACTTTGTTCGAGGAAGTTCTTGGAGCATTAGACATAACACATTTATGGAACAGAACGTTTCGGCCTAGGAGCTAGGTAGTCTGGCGTACGTGGTCAGCTAGGAGTTAGGCTGCCTTCAGGTGCATGCAACACAGCAATGCAAAAAACGAAGTGTGGTACGTCCTACTTCCACAAACATTAGCCTGACTCGATGCCACCGTGGAAAGTTTGTGGTTCAGCTCTGGCACCTTCATTGACTTCACCTGTGGCCTTCATGATGGCTTCATCGACTTCACCTGTGGCCTTTAACCTTATTTTGTGTACCAATTGTAGTTATTTGCTAGTGGTACAGGTGCAAAGTGCATTCCTGAAGGTTCCTGAATCTTTATGAATGCACACTATGACTGGTGTTCATTTCTCTTGTACAGGTGCTATGTTTTTCTGTGTGCCTGTGGCAATGGAAAGCTGCTACTGCAGTGTGCAATGCAAGAAGCCAAGTGCTTGCCCACCCCAGAGACCCTGTCTGTTCTGAAGGCACTGCAGACATACACTGACAAATGTGGATTCAGAAACATAAGAACTTAGGAACCGTAATATGTATAGTTGTGATGAAATTACATTCGAGGGACACTATCTTCGGGCGTTACTAAAACCCGGGACGTGCTTGCCCACCCCAGAGACCCTGTCTGTTCTGAAGGCACTGCAGACATACACTGACAAATGTGGATTCAGAAACATAAGAACTTAGGAACCGTAATATGTATAGTTGTGGATGAAATTACATTCGAGGGACACCATCTTCGGGCGTTACTAAAACCCGGGACGGGACGGGACGGAGGCGGGACGTCCCGTCCCGTCCCGGCTACTAAAATCCGGGACGCGCATGGCCGTCTGTATTCGGTGGACTGGACTCGGGACTGGACTATGGGACTGGACTCGGGACTGGACTCACAGAAAGTTGCGCTCGTCATTTCTGAAGGCCAGAAAACAGGAAATTGCGGAATGGCACTATAGCTAGCTGCCACCGTAGATAATAGCTTACCAAGTACGCGAGGTGTACCAACACAGCTGTCACCATGTAGACAGCCTTGCCGTGGTCCTAGTACCATGCAAAACCAGCTCGATTTCGTTTCGGTGCGAATTCGTCCATGATCTGACGACGACTTCGAGGAACACATGGCGGTCATTGCTAGCAAACTCTCGTATACCATGCCAAGTGGTAGCTACAACCATTTTTGCAGCTTCTTGAACTGTTTCTATGCATGCTCCTGCCAAGTTTGGCCGTACCGTGGCGCTTCAGTTCCTGCTTACAGAATACAGACGGCCATACGCGTCCCGGATTTTAGTAGCCGGGACGGGACGGGACGTCCCGCCTCCGTCCCGGGTTTTAGTAACGTCCCTATCTTCAATAATCATGGACCGAGTCAAAGTGATGCTGTCACCGAAGTCAGTGGTAAAATCTTTTGTAAGTGTGGTGGCTCTTAGAAGAGCCGTGTGATGGACAAAGTTTAACCACCGAATCCATAGAGAGTGCGCCCCTGGCGTTTCAGGGCATAGACAACGTCCATGGCGGTGACAGTCTTGCGCTTGGCGTGCTCGGTGTAGGTGACAGCATCACGAATCACGTTCTCCAGGAAGACCTTCAGAACTCCACGGGTCTCCTCGTAGATGAGACCGGAGATACGCTTCACACCTCCACGGCGGGCAAGACGACGGATAGCTGGCTTGGTGATGCCCTGGATGTTATCGCGGAGGATTTTCCTGTGGCGCTTGGCACCTCCCTTCCCGAGACCCTTGCCTCCCTTTCCACGTCCAGACATGTTGAACTGATTCGCTGCTTGAAGACTGAAGATGAGTTGAAACTTCGAACGATGTCAGTATTGTATTTGGAGGCGGCTTTTATAGGGAATCATTATTCGCGCTAATTTTTGGTCTACCGGACCTGTTCGTAAAATGGTTCCATTGCGAAACTACGCATGCGCACTAAGAAACTCCCAAAAGTGATCTACCAACCAACAGGATGTTGACATCCGGTACAGAAAGGACCACGGCATCATCGTAGTCTATATAGCTAGCTAGCTAGCCCCTCGAAATTTCCCCAGCACGGATCACATGCAGCTGAAAGCGACCGTGTGCTGGAAAAGCGAAGGCTAGCTTGTTAGACTAGCAAATCAGATTTCACTCCGGATAGCTACGTAGGTAGGAACTGGCTGCCTGTCAGTAAATATAAAATTTCATTGTTGCCAGTGAGATGCAATTCAAATAGGAGCAAGCACAATGTATGTACAGTTATAGCTGCTTGGTCAGAACTTCTGGAACTGCTTCTTCCCACTTTTTGCTTTCTGCACCTTCAGCACGTTGAAACGGACCGTCTTGCTCAGTGGTCGACATTGTCCCACTACGACAAGATCACCAATTTCCACATCCCTGTGTGTGTATGCGTGCGTGCATGTGAGTGTGCGTGTGTGTATGTGAGGGTACATGTGTGCGTGCATGTGTGTGTGTGCATGTGTGTGATGTGCATGTGCATGTGTGTGTGTGTGCACGCGCATGTGTGAGTGTGCATGTGTGTGCGTGCATGAGTGAGTGTCATATCCAACCATAACCTCGTTCCCAGGCCTACCCCGTTTTTTGTGTTCTTTGGTTTCCGTTGACAATAATACACGGATGCAGGAGGGCGGCGAAAAATGCGGAAGGCCTGGTATCATTCATCATGTGAGTGACGTCAGGTGGACGCAAGGGGGGGCGGGGCCCGTAGTCGTTTCAGCACGTCCTGAAGGCTGTTCATCATCCAATCGGCTCGGTTCGAACACTCCGCGGCTAGTCGAGACTCAGATGCGGTCGACGATCTACACAACTTCTTCGGCACTTTTTAAACTTATTTGCGGTTGGGCCACACCCCCCCTACGTCCACTTGACATAAAGCACGTGATGAATGATACCAGGCCTTCCGCGTTTTTCGCCGCCCTTCCGCATCCGTGTATTATTGTCAACGGAAACCGAAGAACAGAAAAAAACGGGGTAGGCCTGGGAACGAGGCTATCCAACCATGCATAATCATTACGAATTCAAATACACACCTAGTAGGTGTGTATGTCTGTCTCACACTCCAAGCGTGTGGGCAAGGCTTAATGGGATCACAAGGCATGTGGGCGAATGTGCAACAGGAATTGTGCAGATTTGTTGGCCGCAGGCATGTACTCACATTCTGCACACATTAGCAACCAACATGCATGCAGTGGCAAAACCAGCAAGTATTTCAGTTGCTTTCATTAACTACTCGTCAACTAGCCTCGTTCCCAGGCCCCGCCCAGCTTTTCGTCGCTTGCAGTACGGAAAAGCGGGAAGAGCCTGGTATGTTTCCTCACGTGAGCATTACGTAATCGACAAACGACCAAAATTTTCAGAATGAAAAAGCGCGTATTGTTCAACCAACTACACGTTCAACGCTTGGTGTGTATAACAGTCGCCCCCCACTAGCTAGATACGTGTACGTGTGGTAAGTTACCTCGTACCTTTAATCTTCTTGCTGTTCTGAGCCCCAGTTTGCCCACGTTCAATTAAGTCCTTTCTACCCTCGACGTCACGCACGCGAGGAAACATACCAGGCCCTACGTTCAATTAAGTCCTTTCTACCCTCGACGTCACGCACGCGAGGAAACATACCAGGCCCTCCGCGTTCTTTCGTGCAACCGAAAGCGGTGCGCGGGCCTGGGAACGAGGCTACTCGTTAACTACCAAGACAACTATTTTGCTCTGGCCAGCTTCCAACCTCCGTGAACTTGCCTGAAGCAAGGTGAGATGTGTGCAGAGAGATTGTTGTGTCTCTTTTCAAATCGGTTGTATTTCTTAATGTAGTGTAGATAGTCTCTCCTGATTACGATAGTTCGCTTCATCTTCATGCTCTTCACTACCCCCGTCAGAATGCGTCCACGGATGCTGACATTGCCTGTGAAGGGACATTTCTTGTCGATGTATGTGCCTTCAGTTGCCTGCAAACAAGGGAGAGAGAGTAAGACACATGATATCTGAGGATATCACTCATTCATCATAGTCTCACTCTCATTCACAACCTTGTGTAAACACACACGTGCACCACCAAAACACCACCTTCATATGCACACACTACCTTTAACCCTTGGTCTGCGTTCATTAATATTCATAACTTCCGCTCACGCAACTCGTGATCAATTTATTGCCTAGGTTACACATCTCTAAGGCTTCTCGCCGTTTAACTTACAATCGCTGAGTAGACTTCGAGTTCGAAGGCTAAGAACTGTCGAAGTATAGTTAATTTGTCTGCTAAGGGCGTGATTGAGCCCCGACTATCGTTATATGGCTGCTAGGCCGAGTTATACTCAAGCGCTCACCTTGGAACTCTCCCTGCCCTGGTGCTGTCGATGTCTGCCCTCCAGCGAGTGAGTTACTGGTGTTGATAGGTAGTTCAATGATGCCTCACGCCTATACTAGGCCCTTGAGCGCTACCAATAGCGTTCCGTTGGCGAAAGAGCCTGCCTATGCTGGCAGTACACAAAACGGCGACAAAACAGTGAGCGCTTACTTATCTCTCGATCGGTAGGAGGAGCTTCTGATCGACTGCTGATATCCGTAGGGTCTGCCTCTTCACGACTGTGATTGCCATTATATTAGCAGGGTCTGCCCCGCTTCAGTTTAGCTCGCATCGCGATCTTGTCGTAAATATGCGACAGCCGCATTTTGCGCGCGTCCGCGCACGTCGCAATTGTGCGACAAACGCAGGCAGAGAGTTAACTGTTTGAGCGCAATCAGCATATTAATATGCCTCACAAAACTTGCGAACGACATCTTTTATGCGGGTCTGCCCCACATTTGCTAGTTTAATGGCAATCAGAGGCAACCCTGCACATATCAGCAATCGATCATAAGCTCCTCCTACCAATTGAGAGTAATGCTTACTGTTTTGGTTTTGTGTACTCCCCGTGTGAAAGTCCGGCCCGCAAGACTACATAAGGGAGCCAAACTCCGGCCGAGCTTGGTATGGGTATGTTTGGATCAACTACAGAACACCTAAATCTCAGCCCTATAATTACTATTCCCCATCTGACCCAGCTGTTCTCCCCCCAACAGAAACCTCACCTCACGAGGGGTCTTGAAACCGAGCCCAACGTTTCTCGTGAACCGCTGCTCTTTCTTCTTCTTGCTCCCACCAAGCAACACTGTCTTGTGATTCTGAAAGACAGGCCTTTGCTTCTGGTATGCTCTTTCCGTCTACAAAATAATGACGTTGAATTAAGAAGCCTATCAACATCTCCATAATTTACTTCACACACGACACAGAGCCTCGTTCATACCCCCCAAAACGTATGAAGGTCATACCCAAAAACGTATGAAGGTCATACCAAAAAACGTATGAAGGACATACCTGCTCAGCCATCTTTTCTTTAGGGAAAGGGCCACGTGTTTTTGTGCAGCAGCTTAATACGCATGCGCGCGTGATGAACTTTGACCCATTAAGGTTACTTAATATTTAACCCTTTGTCTACGGGATTAAGAAAGAAGAAATATGGCCGTCTGGACTCGCTTTTCCAGAAGTTACTCTTTGCTCTTGCAACAACGCAGCATGCTGCAGGTGAGAGATCTTACTGTTAAAGGAAGTAAGGTAGGGCGGGGTAATTCGGGCCACTTCAACTTCAGGTCAACGGTAACTAAAAACGGACAGACTTTAGGCAAACTTCTGGCCATGTATATCCAGGGACTCAACCTGCCTACAACTCACTAGAAGCAAGAATCCAATGGATCTTCTTTCCTGTTGCAACGTTGAAGTGGCCCGAATTACCCCGTGGCCCGAATTACCCCGCCCTACCTTATACACTTGAAGTTTGATCTGGCATGGATTACTCCAACTTACAATCTGTAGTTATAATAGTCTCGCAAGCCAGCCTCTTTTTCTACGAGGGGGCGCGCGCGGAGGGGGGGGGAGGGAAAAAGAGTCTGGTGACTTAAGCCAACATTTCGTTACCCAGTGGAATGCAATCAACTGTAGCAAATGAAAAAGTCACATGATAGCTATCCAATTATCGCCCACAACTTTCAAATGTGCAACTGCGAATCGAGTTGGAGGAGGCTCGCGAAGCTCTGGAGAGTAGTAACCGTTGGAAGGTGAGCCACGGAAAAGCCTTCAGCAGTATACATACGTAGTAACAAGGCGATTTTCCAGTACCCGTTAGAAGACTCACGAGTACATCCCGTCCGCTGAAGGAGTTCTTCACTGCTAATTCTTGCTTTGGGGCACAACCTTGGATAGCCTAGTTGCGTTTTGCAGCGATGGCAATCGCACGCACTGTCTGAATTACGCTATGAAAATCATGTGACTGCTGCAATCTCATTGGCTCTACCCACATTCCGGCAGAGAAAACAAAATGTTGGCTTAAGTCACCAGACTCTTTTTCCCTCCCCCCTCCGCGCGCGCCCCCTCGTAGAAAAAGAGGCTGGCTTGCGAGACTATAGTTATAAGTGAACTCTAACCAAACGTCTGTACTATGCTGTTGCGTGCGTTTAAGGTGCATTCCTAGACAGAGAGACACCTTTCACTGTTGGTATACTGCCAACTCTAGTCTCGAGGGCTAGACTAGCCTGGTCCCAAGGCTCCTCCCCGCCTCTTTGTTGCATACAGTATTTGACAAAAAGCTGGGAGGAGCCCGGGAACAAGGCTAGGCTTCTGCTGAGCAGAAATTGGTATGGGACTTGCCATATACAGTAGCTATAGTTTGAACCACCCTAAGATGTTCTTTAAAGAAGGTTCAAACTCTTGCGACAGCAGGAAATCAACCCCTCTGTTCTGAGTTAGCAAGACTTGTTGAGGGTGGAGCAATGCTATATGCAACAAGGTGACTGGGAGTGCAGTGTGACAAGCAGCTGCCATATCCATATCTCCAGATTCCTTCCTAGCCTCGCTCTCAGACCTCCGCCCGACAGAAAGCTGGGAGAGGCCTGGGAACGAGGCTACTTCCTCCCCTCTTTACAGAACAGGGTTTGGAATGCAAGACTGCTGACCCCGTCACATTCAGTTCACGTTTTCTGGTGTTTCTGTTTGCAGAGAGTTGTTTGCATCGGATCTCTTCACAGCAAAGCAGACCCCCCGAAGGATAAAGCTAAGAAGGAAGGTATGGGCATCCATAGATTCACATTGAGAGTAGCCTCGTTCCCAGGTCCCTCCCAGCTCCTCTTGCAGCACGGTTAAGCGGGAGAGGGTCTAGTACATTCCTCACATGAGTGACATCAGGGTAGAAAGACGGTAGAAGACTTCAAATTAATGTGGGCACGCTGGGGCTCAGAAGAGCGTAGGTACCAAGTAACATACCGCACGTATCTAGCTAGTGGGGGGCGACCATCAGCTGACCCTCCCCCCTCCCCCTCCCTCCTCCCTCTCCCCTCCCCCTTGCCACCTCCTCCCACCCGCTCTCCCCAATTATAATTACCTGAATTCTTTGCTGTACCAGCTTTGGACCATACCAGGATAACATTTCAACTTTGTATCACATACCCTTGCATGCCGATGGTGAAGTTACGTGAGAACCCTCTTAGAATTGAAACAACTATCTTTATTGTAAACTCCAGAAAAATGTGATCAGGATGACCAGCACAATAGTAGCCTTGTAGTAATACTGTGACATGATATTAAACAGGTGGTATTGAGTTTTGGCACATTTCCAGTGTTCTGTGTACGTTTAAATTTACATAAATGTTCAAAGGTTATAGTATAAGGTTAAAGTTCAGAGGTCATTGTTGGATGTTTAGCAGACCCACTTGCAGAACTCTGAGTTGGTTCCGCCGGTGCATTGGCCATGGCCGTACCTGAGAACACAAAATCAGATATTGATTTCCAAGCTGTCTGTTTCTGTGTTATGCACTCTGTAATCTCTAGTACACTCTAGTAATCTCTAATAATACGTATCTCCAGTAATCTAAATGTGAAGTTTGTTTTCATGCAACCTGAAGGCTGTATTAAAGCTGGTGTCACAGTTCAGGAAGAAGCTTGGTCGCTAATCTCGGCCCCAGACCCAAACCAACCCCAGTGCGGATGGCTCCTATCCATGCTGGGGTTGGTTTGGGTTTGAGGCCGTGACTACTTGCTCTTTGCTTCTCTAGAGCTCTCAAACTTTGGGGATCAAAGCTACGTACCATTTTCTACATTGTCACTTCATCTTAACCTGCATGGTTTTAAAAGATGAAGTGACAGCGTATCGGTAAAAGCTTCCGTCATGCCCTGCACCTTGTGACAGCGCACCTCCACCGCCAGAATCAAGTTGCTCACGCTCTTCGTACCTGAGATTCTTGGTTAGCGAGCTTAAGTATACATTTCCCAATACATTTCGCACGGCACGAGTATCCCGTAACCTTAACCTGCATGGTTGGAGATGATGCAGGTGTGCACATACCTTGACCAGTCCAGGCACCATGCCTGCTGGCGTGGGTCTGCCTTGGTGACACAGCAGGGACAGAGACATACCTTGCTCTTAGAGTTGTACCTATGTGGGTGTGGGTGGGTGGGTGTGTGGGTGAATGGGTGGGTGAGTGGGTGGGTGAGTGGGTGAGTGGGTGGGTGAATGGGTGGGTGAGTGGGTGGGTATGTGGGTGTGTGTGTGAGGTGTATTCTGTCATTGAACTTTCATTTCGGAGTCTACAATTCGTGCATTAGCAAAACAAGGTCTGCAAAATAAACGTGTGTTCTCATAATATCATTCTGCAATCTGATTGGTACTGTGAGATCCAGGCACCAGAAGTCGACAGCTTTTCTCAATATTACCGGGCTCTCTCTCCCCAATATTTTGAAGAGAGAACCTGGGACCGACCGAGGCTACGTTCCCAGGCCGTTCTCCTATGGACTCCAAACGAGGCTAATGCTGATCTGGTAGTTGGACAATCCTTCTCATTATGGGCTCCTGCTAATAGTCTGACCAAGACACTTGGACGCTGTTTATTGTAAGAGCTGCTGCAACCACTTTGAGCAAGACGTAGCTTGCACTATGGTGACCGGGTGTAGGCCCTTTGTCTAGTCACAACCGCGTTGTTACTCCACATCCCAATGCCTTGTGTGCAGTTTCATCGATGGGCTTCATTTCATCAGATGTGTGACGTACTGAGGTGGTAGTCAAATCAAAGACTGGGTTGGGTTGAAATGTTGCTACTGGTTGGTGATAATGAGCCTTCTCAGTGAACAGCATAAGGTATGTGTCTTTACAAATTACGCCTCTTGTGAAAGCAATCGTTAGTGTGTCACATCCTACCGCAAACCTTAGTCCTGAAGACCCAAACAATGCTCTGGAATACCTGATTGAAGCTAGCTACATGCAAAAGACTCACAAGTAAAGCTACAGGATCGTTTCAGAAACGCAAGTACATTCAAACCCAGGTTTCGTCACAATAATCCTTTCACCTGTTTGAAACTGCTCCACAAATGCATGACCGTTCCGTATGATGGCGTCGTTTATTACGACATGTACCGTACTAACTTTGTGGGACGGACTGCTAGTTGCTACATAGTATGCAAAATCCTCAACCTCAATTTCCAGCTGCTCGGATTATCCAGCTGCTTGGATTTTGAGTTTCTAGTTGAAGTCACGCGTAATAACCAGTAGCTTGGGACAAGATTCAAACCTGTGCGTAGCAGTGAATGAGGGCTTATAAGTGAGCTGTGCTACACGCTAGAACATGCAATAAATTAGTAACACTTCGTGCCGTGTTTCCCCCAATGGTACTCTCCCCCCCCTCTCCCCCCCCCCCCCCCCCCCCCCCCCCCCCCCCTCCCCTTTTCCCTGGCCTAATGTCCTTTGATAATTATGGTCATTGAAATGCATTAATATTCTGGCTGGACTGTATTTTGTTCTACATGGAACTGTCACAAATGCATGATCTTTGACTTACGTGCAGTATCTGTTTGGGTAGTTGTCACATCTGGCAGCGTAGCATTCCTGTGCGTTGTCTGCGTTGCTACACCTCAGTGGGACACACTCGCACGAAGACTTGCTCAACTTGTATCCCGCGGAACAGACTCGATTACACACGCAGGAGCACGTGCTCGGATCCAACTGGTATGGTGCCGTGCACTGACGATTGCATACACACCTGCATGCAGTAGGATCGAAAATGTAATTTGTAGGACAAGATGGGGTGTGCGGGCATTGACAGCTGCAGCGGTTGCGATCGTAAACTTGTGCCCCCGGACACGCCTTAACTGGTGGGCATTCACACTCACACGAGTCGTAGCTGAATCGTTTTGGCGAGGTGCACTTCTCAATCCATGCACACTCACACTGGCAGGAAGTCGTGTTGAAGACTTTGCGTTTGGGGCACGACTGGGTCTGGCGACAGAGGCAGCTGCACGTTCGGGGGTCAAAGTACTGGTAGGGCGCACATTTCAGTACAGCTGGGCACACACACTCGCAGGTCTGGGAATTGAAGACTTTTGGTTGCGTGCACTTCTGCTGGGAATTTGGGCAACGACACTGGCAGATATTGTCATCGAATATTTTCGGTTTGGAGCATGGAGATTGGTAAGGACATTCGCACTGGCAAGTTATTTCGTTGAACCGTTGAGCTTTGGGACAAGATAATCGGTGAGGGCACTCGCAGTCACAAGAACGAGAATTGAATCGCTGATTTCCAGGACATGTGATTACCTTCGGACATCTGCAGGCGCAGATAGATGTGTCAAATATCTGCGGTTGATAGGGGCAGCGCTCAACATAGTTTGGACACTCGCACTGGCATGTGCGTTCATTAAACCTCTGCCTCGGTGGACATCTTATATATCCAGGGCATCTGCACTGACAGGTACTGCTGTCAAAGATTTGAGCCGGGTATGGACACCTCTTGGGAGCATGAGGACATTCACATCGACAGGTCCTGTCATTGAATACCTGATTGGGGTTGGGGCATTGTGCAGGCCTGTGTGGGCACTCACATCTGCAGAGGACATTGTTGAATACTTGTGGCTTAGGGCATGTCAAGACCTTTGGGCATTGACACTGGCAAACTGTGTCATTGAAGACTTGTTGTCCAGGGCATCTGACAGGGCCCCCGGGACACTCGCATTGGCAAGTCCTTTCGTTGAATACCTGAGCTGGGTAGGGGCATTGCTTTGGCCTGTGTGGACATTCACACTCGCAGCTGATTCTGTTGAAGACTTGTGCCTTCGTGCATGTTGGTGTGGGACGAGGGCATTCGCAGCGGCAGGTACTGGGGTTGAATCGCTGGTTGCCTGGACAATAGATCACTCTTGGACACTGGCATTGACATGTCCCGTCGTTGAACACTTGTGGAGGAGTGCATTTCGGTCGTGGGGTGGGGCATTTGCACTGACAGGAGACTTCATTGAAAGCTTGTGGTCGAGTGCACTTTGGACGCGGTGTAGGGCACTCACAGCGGCATGTATTGGGGTTGAATCGCTGGTTGCCTGGACAATAGATCACTCTTGGACACTGGCACTGACAGGTCCTGTCATTGAAGACTTGTGCAGGAGTGCATTTTGGCCGTGGGGTGGGGCATTCACACTGACAGATACGTGAATTGAACTCCTGAGGTTCAGGGCATTGTAGAAGTCGCGGACACCGGCACTGACAAATATTGGTGTCGAATGCCTGAGGCCTTGGACATTTCGGTCGTGGGGTGGGGCATTCACACTGACAGGAGACGTCATTGAAAACTTGTGGTAGATTGCACTTTGGACGTGGTGTAGGGCATTCACACTGGCAAGTATTGGAGTTGAATCGCTGGTTGCCAGGACAACGGATCACTTTTGGACACTGGCACTGACAGGTCCTGTCATTGAACACCTGTGCAGGTGTGCATTTTGGTCGGGGGCTGGGGCATTCACACCGGCATACCATACTATTGAAAACTTGTGGCGAAATACATTTTGGTCGTGGAGTTGGACATTCGCACTGGCATGTACGCCTGTTGAAGATCTGGTACGGAAGGCATCGAATAACCTTTGGACATCTGCATATACACCGATCGTCATCGAAGACTTGTGGTGCGTATAAGCAACGTCTGGGCCTGTTAGGACAGTCGCACTGGCAGCTGATTCTGTTGAAAACTTGTGCCTTTGTGCATGTTGGTGTGGGACGAGGGCATTCACAACGACATGTTTGAGAGTTAAATGTCTGGTTTCCGGGACAACTCAGAACCCTTGGACATCTGCACTTGCACGTTTGGCTATCAAATATTTGGTAGGTGGGGCATTTCATTCCTGCATTGGGACATTCACACCGGCATGTGACGCCATTGAACCTCTGTGCTTTCGTGCATGTAGGCTGAGGGCTGGGGCACTCACACTGGCAAGTATTGGGGTTGAATCGCTGGTTGCCTGGGCAACGGATCACTTTTGGACACTGGCACCGACAGGTTCTGTCATTGAACACTTGTGCAGGTGTGCATTTTGGCCGTGGGGTGGGGCATTCGCACTGACAGGTACTTGAATTGAACTCCTGCGGTGTGGGGCATTTTAGAATTCGAGGACACTGGCACTTACATGTCCTAGTATTGAACACTTGAGGACCTGGGCATTTTGGCCGTGGGGTGGGGCATTCACACTGACAGGTAAGTGAATTGAATTCCTGAGGTTCAGGGCATTGTAGAAGTCGCGGACATCGGCACTGACATATATTGGTGTCGAATGCTTGAGGCCTTGGACATTTTGGTCGTGGGGTGGGGCATTCGCACTGACATGAGACATTATTGAAAACTTGTGGTAGATTGCACTTTGGACGTGGTGTAGGGCATTCACACTGGCAAGTATTGGGGTTGAATCGCTGGTTGCCAGGACAACGGATCACTTTTGGACACTGGCACCGACAGGTCCTGTCATTGAACACTTGTGCAGGTGTGCATTTTTGCCGTGGGGTGGGGCATTCACATTGGCAGGTACGTGAATTGAACTCCTGCGGTGTAGGGCATTTTAGAATTCGAGGACACTGGCACTGACATGTCCTAGTATTGAACACTTGAGGACCTGGGCATTTTGGCCGTGGGGTGGGGCATTCACACTGACAGGTAAGTGAATTGAATTCCTGAGGTTCAGGGCATTGTAGAAGTCGTGGACACCGGCATTGACATATATTGGTGTCGAATGCTTGAGGCCTTGGACATTTCGGTCGTGGGGTGGGGCATTCACACTGACATGAGACATTATTGAAAACTTGTGGTAGATTGCACTTTGGACGTGGTGTAGGGCATTCACACTGGCAAGTATTGCTGTTGAATCGCTGGTTGCCAGGACAACGGATCACTTTTGGACACTGGCACCGACAGGTCCTGTCATTGAACACTTGTGCATCAGTGCATTTTGGCCGTGGAGTGGGGCATTCACATTGACAGGAGACATTATTGAAAGCTTGTGGTCGAGTGCACTTTGGACGTGGTGTAGGGCACTCACACCGGCATGTGCGAGAGTTGAACCTCTGGTTTCCAGGACACGTGAGCACTCTTGGGCACTGGCATTGGCATGTGCGTGTGTTGAAAACCTGAGCAGGGAAGGGACACTTCTTGGGACGGTTTGGACACTCACACTGACAGGTGTTGGGGTTGAAACGCTGTGGGCTTGCACAGAGTTTGATGGCTGGGCATTTGCACTGGCAGGTATTCTGATCAAATGTCTGGGGTGGACGGCAGTACCGCCTAGTAAGGCAAACACAGCCGCAGCTCCTGAAACTGAATGTTTTGCCGGCTGGACAGTACACCCTTCGTGGACAAATACACCTGCAGAAATTGCTGTTAAAGACGAATGGTGAGTTGCAGCTGCCTGAGTTTCTTGTGCAGCGACATCTGCAGGTGTTGGCATCAAATTCGAAGGGAGGAGAGCAGCTTAGTTT
Source organism: Axinella damicornis (assembly GCA_963931865.1). Classification (NCBI taxonomy): domain Eukaryota; kingdom Metazoa; phylum Porifera; class Demospongiae; order Axinellida; family Axinellidae; genus Axinella; species Axinella damicornis. Next base: position 2,350,799 of record OZ007513.1, on the reverse strand, counting down.
GCGTGGGCATTGGCACTGGCAGGTCTGTGAATTGAGGACCTTTCCACGAGGGCAGGTCTTGTAGGGACATGCGCACTGACACCTGCTCCTGTCCAGCTGCTTGCCAGTGGGGCACCTGTAGATTGTGCACCGTTCGCAGCGACATCTGCGCCGATTGAAGAAGTAGCCTCTGGAACAGGAACGAGGCCTGCAGTAGCTGCTTGTGGTGGCTTCTGCAACCTATGGGACGAACATATGGTGGTAACAAAACTGTTTTGCTGGATGCGTATTTCCGTGTCCCTTTTTGCATTATGTTAGCAAGATATGGTGCTGCAGTTTATGTCTTGTGACCTCATAGTTGTAAAGGGGGCTGATCATGACCAGAGAGTACTTACAAATGCTGCTTTGCACACTCACGCATACATGCATAGTGCTTTTATAAACAAACAAGCATTGAACTTACTGCACTTTATGTACAAACAGCTGCTAATTGTGAATACCCTCTAGCGGGAAAGATCATTGAATGTTGACTTACCAGTACGGCTGCAAGGAGCACCACCAGAAATCCCGCAATCTTCACACCACTCATTATCGTTCGTGTCTCACCGCAGGAGATTCGGACACTGATAATAATATTGTGAAGCTTGCACAAAATACGTATATTGCAAAAGGATGGCCTACTGCATCTATTTCTGCAGAACAACCAAACCTTTGATGAAGAAAAGACCTGTGAAGACCCCTTTATACCCACCCCTGTGTTGGGATAGCCATCACAAACACCTGCATGAAGCTGGGATTTGTGCTGGCACCATTCTCAGCCCACTTCCCTAATTGCCCCCGCAGACTACCTTTTGTCTTGGAATGGGGCATTGTCTTTGCCCATTCATACTTCATGAGTTAGCATACTAGCTTGTGGTTCTCTGTATACTAGAGATGATCCGTTGAGATGATAGCTCGAATACCATTGGAAAGCCTCAGTATATCTTTGTGTACCATGTTTATCTACCTCCTAGGGCTTAAAGTTTGCAAACAGAGTGCTGCTATATTACTTTGTGTTGGTATGTAATTATATGATTTTATGTATTTATGGTAGCCATTACACACTTGTTTTGAGAACAGTTGGTGTAATACATGTATCACAGGAAACCTCTCCCACCACAGAGACGTAAGTTCTAGTGACAGTTTGCAATGGGCTCCATGAATTATATATCAAAGGTAGAGAAACAATTTTAAGGTTATGGTATACTCGTGCGCGTGCCGTGCGAAATGTATTGGGAAATGCATACTTAAGCTCGCTAACCAAGAATCTCCGGTACGAAAAGTGTGAGCAACTTGTTTCTGGAGGTGGATGTGCGCTGTCACAAGGTGCAGGGCATGACGGAAGCTTTTACCAATACGCTGTATAGCCGTGCAAAAACGAGCAGTTCAGTTCACCAAAAAGCCGTATTTACCACTTTTCTTGAGCGAGACAGCAGATAAATTTGCCAGGGATTATGCTATCAAAAAAAGCTTCCGTCATGCCCTGCACCTTGTGACAGCGCACCTCCACCTCCAGAATCAAGTTGCTCACGCTCTTCGTACCAGAGATTTTTGGTTAGCGAGCTTAAGTATACATTTCCCAATACATTTCGCATGGCGTGCGCACGAGTATCCCGTAACCTTAAGCATTGGACATAGCAAAACAGGAAGAAAGTTACATAGGACGTTTCGGCTCGAGAGCCTTCATGACTGTATCAGTGATGTAATTGACATGGTTGCTATAGCAATATTTGATTGGGATCGAAAGCACTCTTTCCAATTATTATTTTTTGCCATGCACTTGCCCCCATTTGCTATAACCATTGAAGAGGTATCAGGGGCGTAGCTAAGATTTGGAGACCGAGGAGGAATGGAGTTCTCTGTGCGCGTGGCAAAAATTTTCAAGCTAATTAATTATTCATGAGTTAATTCATTACTTCCGCAGTGCGCGCAAACAGTTGCTCTCGAAATGCTACAGCAATATGCCGGTGCCCTAACTATCCCAGACTTGCAGCACTACCCGCGTTAAGAGTATATACGCCGGCTCAGGGTCAGCCTAACTCCTGTCTCTGTCATCAGATCGAACGCACATCACACGCGGCGTGTGCGACTCCGGACACGCTCGTCATTATTCAGAAAAGCGAGGAGGCAACTGTCTCCTCTGCCTCATTGCTAGCTACGCCCGTGGGTATACATGTAGTTCCACGAGTGGCTCCAATACAGGAACACGCTGAAGTAGTATCCTATATTTAGATGGTGCTGATACAATGTGCAGCATATACATAGACAAACCATGTGTGGCATGCCAATTGCACTGTTTCAGCTAGCCTGACTCACAGTTCACTATCCGTGAGAACTATTGGCAATTCCTGTGCTGTACTGCATATGGAGGTGTGTATTCTGTGTGGGATATTATGGGGGCTGAGATGCTCAGTGTCGTATGCCTGCTAGACTGCTTCAGCTTGCCTGGCCGCTCCGCAGTTCCTGTGTTATGATTCTGTCGCCTGTCCCCGGAAAGAAATAAACACTCTCTGGCTTTAATTTGTTTAAGGAAACACGGTACACACCTTTACAGCTATGACTTGATTTTACTTGTGATGAGTGTGTAAACAGCAGCTACGTAACTAGAACACATTGGAACTAATTAGTTGGAAGAAAGGATAGCTTTGTGTGGACCTACAGACAATAGCATCTGAGCGCATCATGGCTTTTTGTTATATCCCACGCTGATGGCTAAGAAAGGCCTGGAGAAAGCAGAACCTGGTCCTCCGGAACTGGCAGCTCCCTCTGAAGGGCATCAAGCAATTACACCTTCCCCCAATTTGTGATGTAGAGCTCAATGCACCTTGAAAGAGAAAGAAATTCCATGTTGCATGATGGGGCTAGAACCTCTAGGCCCACAGTCCAGCACTTTAACTACTTGGTTGCCAAGCAACATAATCACATACAGTCTATCAACACTAGTGAGCTATGATCTATGATCTCATTAAAGTTGTGTCTTAGTATGAAACATTGCGAGCGTTGTGTAGTGGCCCCTATAGCATCTTGCTGTGCTGGCCAGACTCACACAAATATTTTGCAATCAGTTCCGGAAGGTGATGTGAAAATGGAACTTCAGATAAGGTTTTAGCCGGAGGATGTGCATGGCTCATGCACATACATACTCTGATCCATTTCTGACCAGCAGACATGGAGAACTGGCTTTGTCATCCATCCTGTGAAGGGTTGACTTCGCACTTCAACAGATGCCTGCATCAATGATACTTCTGTCTGTGCTGTACACATAATACCTGAGTTTATCCATCCACCTGCCAGCTGCACCTAAAAGCACATTAAGTTTGTTTGGAAGTTGGGAATCTAATCATGAGGTTATGTTTGGGGATTTAAGCCATTGTACACATATGAAATATACTTCACATTTTGTCTATGTGAAGTATATTTCATCTCGGGCACAAACAGTGTTTGATAGTATAATATGCCTATGCAGCACTGTACGGCCCAATGTGTAACCTAAACACGCTTATGGTCTGCTTTTAAGAATTTGCTTCATTAACATTTCTTGAGCTTTAATGGGCATGCAAAGATATAAGCCTCGTTCCCAGGCCCCTGCCTCACGAGTGACGTAAAGCTGGGCAAGGGGCCTGGGAATGAGGCTGCAAAGATGGCACTAGTAGCACATCTTACATGTACGTAGTTCCAGGACAAAGCTGCATTATCTGCTAGCCAAATCATGCTCATAGTTTGTCAGTTTTGTCCCAACTAAGTGATCTGCCATATGGCTCTGAACAAAAGCTTAAGCTGTAAAGAACTCTGCTGGAAATCTGGATATCATATTGTTTTTTTTCTTGTCTCCAAGAGAATGATTGTGTGAACCGACTTGGACTTAGTACCCCATACAAACAGTGTGGAAGAGGCTGCTTTTTTAGTGCTCTCTGTTACAAAGTTATAATGCACTAGCTATATATAGTTCTAAAGAAGCTGTCAAGACATTGGTTGTTCACACTCTCGTCGTTTGTTTTTTGATGACTGTTTAGTGCAGCTATGAAAGTTCCATCAAGTCCTAGAGCTTGCAGTGGTATATCTCCAACAGTAAAATTAAGTTGTTTATTCACACTGGAGATTTTTGGTGAATATGATTAGTTGGAAGATTTAACCTCACACACACACGCACACACACACACACACACACACGCACGCGCACACACACACACACACACACACGCACACATACACACACACACACACACACACACACACACACACACACACACACACACACACACACACACACACACACACACACTCACTCACATGCACACACTCACATGCACCCTCACATCCACACAGGCAATACTACCCCCATCAATAATTCCAAAAATGAGGCACACGCCGCATACAAAGTACAGGAGTATTTCAACTACAACCCCCACTCATATTACGACATAGAAATGGAGATGGCTGGGTTCAGGCTTGAGCAGCCTGTCCCAGGTGTCAAGTACTGACTGTGGATTGCAGTATGTACCTTCACTGCTGTATATATGCATGCTTGTACATGTCTTCACTGTAGCCTCATTCCCAGGCCGTCACCTGCTCCGTTTCTAGCCGTGTAAGTGACCTTTGAACCGCCTACCAACGGTTCAAAGGTCACGTGTGTGGCTAAAAATGGAGCAGGAGACTGCCTGGGAACAAGGCTACCAGCACTGGTGTGTTTGTATGTACGGATTGTTTGTTTTTACAATCGAATAGCTCCTCAAAGAGATTCATGCATCCTTATACATACTACTAGCAGGATCCACACTATATATGTATCTGGCATTCACACAAACGGAAACATGAAGGGCGTGGCCGTGGCAGCACATCCCAAGTGATACAGCTGTCGTTGATCAGTGAGAACACCGCTCTTCCGCATCCGTGTATTATTGTCAACGGAAACCGAAGAACAGAAAAAACGGGATAGGCCTGGGAACGAGGCTACAGTAGCATTATGTGATGATCACAGACGACTTAAGTAGCAAATTTGGGCACACATGGACATAGGGATGCACTGGCCTCGTCCCCATACTGTCTCCTGCTCCGTTTTGCTGAGCAGTGTGCCAATGCACTCTACTTGGAATACCTACAATGGCACTTCACACCACTGTATATCAACTATTGTTATGATGCTGAGCAATGTGCCACTCTGTGTTTCCATAGGGACATGCTGCACTACTTACCTGTGGTAGCCATATCTAAACCGCGGCACTTTGCATGCACTTATGCAAACACACACAATAATTGTCTGTTGCTTAGCAGCTAAAATGTTTAAAATTGGTTGGCGTTATCCATGCAACAGCGCCGCGTGTACTGCGCAAGCGACCATGCGCCCAACAATAGCGGCGCATGCACTGCGCGTGCGGCCATGCGCCCTAGCCAACGGGGCAGTCCCTTGCTGTTAACTTGGTCTAAATGGGTTTAATTTGGTAACCCCTTTGTTTTAATTATGCTGTTCCGTCTGTGGATTATTTTCAAATGCCGTGCGACATCACTCTTATAATTACTGGTGGAACATCTCTGACGCATTCATTGTTGCTGCTGTTAGTCTACTCCGGAAAGTTGATCAGGAGGATGTAATCAAGCTGGCCATATTGCGGCAGTTAAACCTAGGGAGCTAAACGCTTTGAGAATGACTATTCATGCAAATTGGGCTTCCCTTGGTTGTTACCCCTCCCCTTTCCTCAATTGCTAATCAGATTATTACATAGGATCTTCCTGGAGAACTTCGATTATTAAAAACCAGTAAACAAGAATGTTCATGACATTTGGCCTTCAAGTTAGTGTGCTCTGAGTTCACAGAAGTATCCTAAGCTATGTCTGAGAATGTTCATATCAGAATCAAAGTAGCTGTTAACATAATTATTTACATTGATGAGTTTGGTTCAGTCCAAATTGTGTAGGTTGTTTAGGAGGAGCTATCGCTGCCTCCACCATTAGACGAATCGTCGCTCCTGTCTCGTCCCCGAAACCTTGATACGAAGCACCTGCATGTACGTCGGTTAAGACGCTGACCGGATGGACAGAACCGAGTAGTTGGTGCCTGTTTCGGTGGACACCTTCTGCCATTCGAGGAAGAATCGCTTGAAGAATCACTTGAAGAATCACTTGCTGAGCGTTTGGAATCAGACCTGTCACGACATCCTCCCGAATCTGACGAGTCAGAAGCTGATCTCTTTGAATCACTCCCTCCGCTGTGAGAGCTGTCGCTGTCATCCGACCGGTCACGACCTCTCCGCTTGGCCGGGACCACCTGAACACATTCACACCTGCACGTAAAACTATTGAAATCTTGAAATTGGTTGCATCTCACGTTGCGGCCTCGACACTCACATTGGCATGTGTTTGGATTGAGAACTTTTCCACCTGGACAGGATACTTGGAAGCATTTTGATTCACACCGACATGTCCGCCAGTTGAACTTGTGTGGATGTTGGCATCGATGATAGCGGGAGTAGCAGTAGTTGTAGTAAGATGCCTGCGCACCCTGTACATGCAAAAGAAAGGCAGGAATAGAGATGGATGCATGAGTGGTGTTAACCAAAGTAGAGATACATGAACAAGTTGACCAGAGTGGTAGATGTTCTTTTCTCAGGATTTGGCAAAAAGCAAAGCCTTTAGCTACCTGGGAAGGGAAACCAGAAAGCCTGGAGGAGAACCCACTCTAGCTGGTGGGACTAAAACCTGGGTCTCTCACACCACAATGAAATTTACAAATCTAGTGTATGTTACACAGCAGTCGTGCAGAGTACAGTAGTCCTCACCACAGCAAATATAGCCACAAGTATCAGGCAACTCAAAGATCCCATAGTTCCTTCACTCTCTGACCATCGAGTTCTTCCTTCACAAATACCTCAATGAGAGCAAGGATGAACTGTCTGCATCTTTTATTCTTGGTGGTGTGCTTAATTTTCCTTTAGTGTGTCTTTATTTTAATGGACATACTGAGACACTGTCTTTGTTTTAATGGACAGTGTCTTTATTTTAATGGACATAGTGAGACACTGTCCTGTGAAATTGCCATGCATGCACTGCGTGGTAGTGCTTCAGATTTAGACATACTAACTACTGGGCAGTTGCTACAACAAACTGGTTTGATTGTTCTGATTACTGTGGGTGAACTTTGATGTGAGCCATACAAGATCTTCATTAGAGTCTAGGCCACTCTGATGGGTGGCCTCTACGACAGTTATTATGATGGTTGCTGCAGCCAAACCAGTCATGTGCAGGAGAAGCAATATCTTAAGTATGTGTGTAATTACTACCATCATACAGCATTGATGTCTAATGCATGATGGTAATTCTTTTGTCTGACGGATGTGAAGCTCGCTTTGTTCCAGTCACTGTGGTGAACATTCATGTGAACCGCAAAACATCTTCATTAGAGTATAGACCACTCTAATGGCCAGGTGGCTAGCCTCGTTCCCAGGCCCACGTGCCGCTTTCCGTTGCACCAATGAACGCTTTTCCGTACTGCAAACTAAGTGGGTGGCTGGGAACGAGGCTTGGGTGGCCTCTACAACAGATGGTTGCTAAAGTAAGCAAGAGATACCTTACCTTGTCTGGCAATCATTCCACAAATACACTCACTCACTCACTCACCCACTCACTCACACCCTCCCTCCCTCCCTCCCTCCCTCCCTCCCTCCCTCCCTCCCTCCCTCCCTCCCTCCCTCCCTCCCTCCCTCCCTCCTGCATATGTGATACACATTTATAGCCTGGCCATTCCGGTTACAGTGAAAGATTCACACAGCATCTTCATTACAGTTTTGATGGTTGCCATTAGAGTCTGGTCTGCTCTAATGGGTGGCCCCTACAAAGTGATTCTGAGTGTTGCTACAACAGGACCATTTATGATTTCTTTTGTGTGGCAGATGTGTAGTTTTATGGTAGCCTGGCCATTCCGCTGTGAACTGCGGGATTATATTGATTACTTTATGCAGTGTGAATGCATGCTGCAGTCATCATTTTCTACTCTACTAACTTTAACTTCCTTTGAGGGTTAAACTCAAGGCATACACTATAGTCAATAACTCCACCCATCGCATGCGTGAGCAAAGTTTTCTTTTATAACTGCAACTTGTGTGTATACTGTTCAAGAAAATGAGCTAACTAACAGTTCGGCCTATTAATAGTTCTCTAGCTACTAAGCGTCTATGCAGTCATCAAGTTCAATTGCAGGGCAGGTGTAGCAGTTGGTGTTCAGCAGTATGATCCACGGATGCATTGACACCTGCATCTGTATCTGTTGAAATATTGTGTGGTCTTGCATGATGGTGTAGGGTGAGGGCATCCACACGTGCAGGTTCGGTGGCTAAACTTCTGATTTCCAAAGCATCTCTGAAATTTCCTGCACCTGCACATGCAGGTGTCGTTATCAAATATCTTATTTCGTGAGCATTTCATTCCAGCGTTTGGACATTCACACTTACATGTGACATTGTTGAACCTTTGTGCTTTTGTGCATGTGGGTTGACGGCCGGGGCATTCACACTGGCAAGTGTTGGGGTTAAACCGCTGGTTACCTTGGCAACGGATTGCTTTTGGACACTGGCACCGACAGGTCCTGCCGTTGAACACTTGTGCAGGTGTGCATTTTGGTCGTGGGGTGGGGCATTCACACTGGCAAGTATTGGAGTTGAATCGCTGGTTGCCAGGACAACGGATCACTCTTGGACACTGGCATTTACATGTCCCATCATTGAACACTTGTGCAGGAGTGCATTTTGGTCGTGGGGTGGGACATTCACACTGACAGTTACGTGAGTTGAATTCCTGAGGTCCAGCACAGTTTAGAACTCGAGGACACTGGCATTGACATGACCTAGTGTTGAACACCTGAGGTCTTGGACATTTTGGTCGTGGGCTTGGACATTCACACCGACAGGTACGTGAGTTGAATTCCTGAGGTGCAGTGCATTTTAGAACTCGAGGACACTGGCATTGACATGACCTGGTGTTGAACACCTGAGGTCTTGCACATTTTGGTCGTGGGCTGGGGCATTCGCACCGACAGGTACGTGAGTTGAACTCCTGAGGCCCAGCGCAGCTTAGAACTCGTGGACACTGGCATTGACATGACTTAGTGTTGAACACCTGAGGTTTGGAGCATTTTGGTCGTGGGGTGGGGCATTCGCACTGACAGGAGACGTCATTGAAAACTTGTGGTCTTGTACACTTTGGACGTGGTGTAGGGCACTCACACTGACAAGTATTGGGGTTGAATCGCTGGTTGCCTGGACAACGGATCACTTTTGGACACTGGCACCGACAGGTTCTGTCATTGAACACTTGTGCAGGCGTGCATTTTGGTCGTGGGCTGGGGCATTCACACTGGCAGGTACGTGAGTTGAACTCCTGAGGCCCAGCGCAACTTAGAACTCGAGGACACTGGCATTGACATGTCTTAGTGTTGAACACCTGAGGTCTTGGGCATTTTGGTCGTGGGCTTGGACATTCACACCGGCAGGTACGTGAGTTGAACTTCTGAGGTGCAGTGCATTTTAGAACTCGAGGACATTGGCATTGACATGACCTGGTGTTGAACACCTGAGGTCTTGCACATTTTGGTCGTGGGGTGGGGCATTCACACTGACAGGAGACGTCATTGAAAACTTGTGGTCTTGTACACTTTGAACGTGGTGTAGGGCATTCACACTGGCAAGTACCGGGGTTGAATCGCTGGTTGCCTGGACAACGGATCACTTTTGGACACTGGCACTGACAGGTCATGTCATTGAACACTTGTGCAGGTGTGCATTTTGCCCGTGGGGTGGGGCATTCACACTGACAGGTACGTGAATTGAACTCCTGAGGTTTAGGGCATTGTAGAAGTCGTGGACACCGGCATTGACATATATTGGTGTCGAATGCCTGAGGCCTTGGACATTTCGGTCGTGGGGTGGGGCATTCACACTGACATGAGACATTATTGAAAACTTGTGGTAGATTGCACTTTGGACGTGGTGTAGGGCATTCACACTGGCAAGTATTGGTGTTGAATCGCTGGTTGCCAGGACAACGGATCACTTTTGGACACTGGCACCGACAGGTCTTGTCATTGAACACTTGTGCAGGAGTGCATTTTGGCCGTGGGGTGGGGCATTCGCACTGACAGGAGACGTTATTGAAAGCTTGTGGCCGAGTGCACTTTGGACGTGGTGTAGGGCACTCACACTGGCATGTGCGAGAGTTGAACCTCTGATTTCCAGGACACTTGAGCACTCTCGGGCACTGACATTGGCAGGTGCGTGTGTTGAAAACCTGAGCAGGGAAGGGACACTTCTTGGGACGGTTTGGACACTCACACTGGCAGGTGTTGGGGTTGAAACGCTGTGGGCTTGCACAGAGTTTGATGGCAGGGCATTTGCATTGGCAGGTATTCCCATCAAATTTCTGGGGTGGACGGCAGTACCGTCTGGTAACACAAACACAACCGCAATCCCTGAAGCTGAACTTCTTGCCAGCTGGGCAGGTCTTGTAGCCACACTGGCATCGGCACCTGTACTTGTTGAAGTAGTATCCACGTGGACAGGAACGATACCGGCAGTTGCTGTCTGAGCTGTCAGAGCTGTCTGATGCAACCTGCAACATGAGAGGGGAAAGAAGAAGGTGAGAATGGAGATGGAGTGTTAGTAGCTACTGAGTATTACAAGGGTGTAGACAAGGGGAGGCTAGAGGGCATCCCAGTGTTCGTGATTCACCCGTTTATTGGTTAAGTAGCTATTTCTTAAATAAAGCGCTTCACATTTGCACCCCCACTCTAACAAAGTTGTCTTGAATAGTGACTCCAAGACTTAATTATCAACGCTGAATGTAAGAGCACCATGAAAGTGAGGCTAGGGATGTTTGTAATGTCATCTCCTAGATTAGCCTCGTACCCAGGCCCGCCTGCTGGCCTGGGTACGAGGCTACTCCTGGATGTGTCTGCAGCAACTTTCCTTGTGAGATGAACAGAGGAATATCTTTTTTATGGAGCGATGAGCCGTAAATTACGCAGCACAGTGATTATTACTGGCAGTATATTAACTTTTACAGTTTATGCTGGTCGACATGGAACTCACCATCACTGCTGCTACTGACAGCAGTACCAGGAATCCTACGATCTTCAAACTGATTTCCATGTCTCGTCTGCAGGAGACTTTGAGTACCAGAGTATACTGCTTGCACAAGCACTATTTCCAGCGAAGATGGCCTACTGCATCTGTTTTGCAGAACAACCACCTTTGTCACTGGTAATGTGAAGGCCCATTTATATCCTGCACTTTTTTTTACTTTGGTCTTGAAGGTAGCCATCACAAGCAAATGCGCTGTGTCTGAATTTTTGGTCTAAGACATTAATTGTCTTCTGAATATCCAACTTTGGATACGACAGACCACATTTGACACCTTTCAATTAGGACACCAAAAAAAGGACACCTCTGCAGAGACAAAGAGTCTGAAAGGTCCTTTATGTGTTGTATTGGCTAGTAGAATGGAAGTTGCTTTGGCTGTCAAACAATTTTTTTCAAATTGGATTCAGTTACTAAAACAAAATCCAGATGTTGTTTGTGTGAAACACTATTACACAATGTCAGAAAGACTCCAACACCTGCATTAGAGTCAAGACTAAACCCTTTCAATATGCTGTGCACCATCACGTAGCTAAATACTGGCTGAAAACGCCGCCCTGTATGGTCGCACTGAATGAACAATAACATTCGTGCCATGTAACTTAATTGCTTGGATTTTGTACAGCTTTTAGGATGCACTGTAATCTCTCATTGCCTTGTAGCTAGCACATGCAGGAGTCACAAGAACATGTCTGCCAATTGAATCGACCGTGTTGGGGACAGTGTTGATAGTGGCAGTACTGGTGGTTGCCATACATTGCATCTACAGTCTGTGGTATAGACGATGTGTAGCTATAAAGTTTTGAAATGGTGTAAACACAAGTAGCTGCTGATTGGTACGTCTGTGTTGAATCTGTGTGATTATCTGATCCAGTAATCTACTTGTCTCTGCATATTGTAGTACATTTTAGCTCTGTAGCTACCAGCCAGAGGTAAATGGGCTGGCAACCGTCAGTACTGCCACTATAATTCCTTGTCCCCGTGACATGGGATATCAGACATGCATCATCCACAGCATTGGCTGTGATTGAGAGGAGGCTTGGGAATTACGTTTTGGCTAGTAATTGCTAGGCTATGAAGCTACTGGTGTATATGTAGCGACACATCTGTCATGAACTTGCATGGGGTTTTATATTGTATGTTATCAGGAGCGCATGAGCCGCCGAAGCTATATAGGCGGCAAAGGAGGTAAAGACATGTAGTAGTCCCTCACACCTTTTGGTTTAAACCTTATATGGAAGACCTTTGCAGTAAGGAGTAAGTCAGCTAGCTCTAGTACAACTATGGCTGCACAAAGGCCAATTTGCATTTCACACCTACTTAGCTCGGTTTCACACAAATCCTTACAACTGCATACGTAATGGCCTCTTGCCGTATAAGGTGAAATTTTGGAGGTATGAAGGACTACTACATGTCGTAGGCGGGGCATGCAGAGTTCAACGCTCCTTAGCCGCCTTCAGCGGCTCATGCGCTCCTGTTGTTATGCATGCAGATTTATACTGTAGCTATGTTATGCATTGGGATTTATACTGCATGTTATGCATTGGGTGTATGTTATGCAGAGAAGTCGAAATGCTCTGGGTAACGGCCCGGCATGATACTATAACGGATGGTGGGCATACGATTGGGCATGGTGGTGTGGGCCGTGGGGTTGTGAGTCGTGGTGGCATTGGAGGAGGTGACTAGTGGTGTTGTTGGAGGTGCAAATTCACACCTGCATTTGATGGGATTAGAATCCTGACCTCCAGGGCAACTGATCATGACACTCACGGGGCACTCACACGTGCAATTGTTGGGGCTGAACCGTTGTGCACCGGACAAAACCTGTGCTGAAAGCACTTGCACTGACATGTGAATGAATTGATGTATTGTCCTGCAGAGTGGGTGGGGCACTGGCATCGACATGTTTGTGGGTCGGCTACTTGTCCATGTGGACATTGCCTTGTAGCACAGGAGTCACAAGAACATGTCTGCCAATTGAATCGACCGTGTTGGGGACAAGGAATTCTAGTGGCAGTATTGGCGGTTGCCATACATTGCATCTACAGTCTGTGGTATAGACAATGTGTAGCTATATAACTCCCTGTCAATTGAATCCATGATATAAATGAGTTTACCACAATAATTATTGCTATTAGCTACTATGTAGTAAGGATGGCATGGAAAACGAAACCCATTTACCTAATTTGCCAGGTAGCTAGCTGTGTAGCTAAAGATTTACAATATTCAAAGACCAACAGGTTGCTAGATTCAACACAGACTTACCAACGCCATGCAGCATTCCCCCCCCCCCCCCCCCCCCCCCCCCCCATCTCAGGAATGGCTGCTGTAGCTATCCTCCTGTTCAATGTGTGACCAGCCAACTACGGTCTGTCAGTATAGTTATCTGAGTTGCACGTGCAAGTTTGCAGCCACTGCTGATAACAATGTCCGAGTGTACATTTATACTGCAAGTACCAGTGAACAAAAGCATCAAGGACAACCACTTATGACCATGGAAGCATATTGGCTTGGCATTTCAGTTTGGTCTGTGACAAACACGTACTTTCAGACTCAACAACTAGTAGCTAGCTTCGTATGTATTTTATGAATGTAGGTATAGAACTTGGCCTCAATCACTGCATATTAAATATTTCTTGGCCGCCCATTATTCTGTTGGAGCTAGATTTTTGCTGGGTATAATATGTCTGCAAGTAAGCACCTTGTTTGGTATGAGAATAGTAGCTATATGCATGAATCAAATAATCAAGTTGTGAAGTTTCTGCTACATCCGTGAGTGTGTGACTGTACAATTCTTGGTTAACTGCATACATATATACAATCATGCTATACGCCTGATGACAGGTACAGTTCTCTCATGCTTAAAAGGTTCAGAGTTCATTTGCAATCATTATTTAGGATGTAAAAGGACTTTAAAAGCACCGACATGTTCGGGTATCCAACCTCTCCCCTGCTGGACAAAACCTTGTCCGGGTGAATGTGATTGTGGTAGTACGACGAGTCTCAGGTGATCGAGTCCCAGGTGATCGAGTACCTGTTCGAGTGCGTGTTCTGCGTGTTCCCGTTCTGCGAGTTCCCGTTCTGCGACGTCCCATACTCCTTTTATCTCTTATCATTACCTGGTCATCATCTTCCACTTCCAGATAGTCTCCAATCTTCTCTTCCAGCTCACCTCCAATCTTCTCCTCCAGCTCATTTTCTCGCTTGCCACGACGTCGGCTTCCACTTCGGCTTCCACCTCGGCTTCCACCTCGGCTTCCACTTCGGCTTCCACCTCGGCCTCCACCTCGGCTTCCACCTCGGCTTCCACCTTGGCTTCCACCTCGGCCTCCACCTCGGCTTCCACCTCGGCTTCCACCTCGACTTCCACCTCGGCTTCCACCTCGGCTTCCACCTCGGCTTCCACCTCGGCTTCCACCTCCATGACGACCACCCCTTCTTCCCATTCTGCGACGTCCCATCCTCCTTTTATCTCTTATCATTACCTGGTCATCATCTTCCACTTCCAGATAGTCTCCAATCTTCTCTTCCAGCTCACCTCCAATCTTCTCCTCCAGCTCATTTTCTCGCTTGCCACGACGTCGGCTTCCACTTCGGCTTCCACCTCGGCTTCCACCTCGGCTTCCACTTCGGCTTCCACCTCGGCCTCCACCTCGGCCTCCACCTCGGCTTCCACCTCGGCTTCCACCTCGGCTTCCACCTCGGCCTCCACCTCGGCTTCCACCTCGGCTTCCACCTCGACTTCCACCTCGGCTTCCACCTCGGCTTCCACCTCGGCTTCCACCTCGGCTTCCACCTCCATGACGACCACCCCTTCTTCCCATTCTGCGACGTCCCATCCTCCTTTTATCTCTTATCATTACCTGGTCATCATCTTCCACTTCCAGATGGTCTCCAATCTTCTCTTCCAGCTCACCTCCAATCTTCTCCTCCAGCTCATTTTCTCGCTTGCCACGACGTCGGCTTCCACCTCGGCTTCCACCTCGGCTTCCACCTCGGCCTCCACCTCGGCCTCCACCTCGGCCTCCACCTCGGCCTCCACCTCGGCCTCCACCTCGGCCTCCACCTCGGCCTCCACCTCGGCCTCCACCTCGGCCTCCACCTCGGCTTCCACCTCGGCTTCCACCTCCATGACGACCACCCCTTCTTCCCATTCTGCGACGTCCCATCCTCTTATCTCTTATCATTACCTGGTCATCATCTTCCACTTCCAGATAGTCTCCAATCTTCTCTTCCAGCTCACCTCCAATCTTCTCCTCCAGCTCATTTTCTCGCTTGCCACGACGTCGGGTACCACGTCGGGTTCCACGTCGGGTTCCACGACGAGTACCCCTTGTCCCTGTCCTTCGAGTACCAGGGGTACGGGGAGAAACATCAACAGTTACTTCTATCTCTTCGGCCACAATCACTTCTTCACATTCGCATTCGCACGTACGTGGATTGAGCCTTTGTAGTTTGTTGCACTCTCGTTCACTGGTAAGGCATTCACATCTGCAAGTATCGAAATTGATGATTTGCCTCCTGTTGCACAAGTTCTGTGCATCAGCAGGGCAGATGCACTGACATGCAGAGAAGTCAAAACGCTCTGGGAAAGGGCATGATACTATAGCGGATGGTGGGCATAAAGTTGGCCGCGGTGGTGTGGGTTGTGGAGGTGTGGGTCGTGGAGGTGTGGGTCGTGGTGGTGTGGGTTGTGGAGGTGTGGGTCGTGGAGGTGTGGGTTGTGGAGGTGTGGGTCGTGGAGGTGTGGGTTGTGGAGGTGTGGGTTGTGGTGGCGTTGGAGGTGGTAGTGTTGGAGGTGGTGGTGTTGGAGGTGGAAGCGTTGGAGGTGGTGGTGTTGGAGGCAATATAAATTCACACCTGCAATCGAGGGGATTGAAAAACTGCCCTCCAGGGCAACTGACACTCACGGTGCACTCGCACCTGCAATTGTTGGGGTTGAACCGTTGTGCACCAGGACAAACCCTATTCTGAAAGCACCTGCACTGACATTTGAATGAATTGAAGTATTGTCCTGCGGGGCACTGTAAGTGGGTGGGGCACTGGCATCGACATGTTCGTGGATCGGCTACTTGTCCATGTGGGCATTGCCTTGCAACACAGGAGTCACAAGAACATGTCTGCCAATTGAATCGACTGTGTTTGGGACAGCGTTGATAGCGGCAGTACTGGTAGGTTGCATTTGCATCTGCAGTCTGTGGTATATAGAGGATATATATGTTAGTATAACTGCTTGTCAGTTGAATGAATGCACCATTTCAATAGCAACTAGCTATCCTATTGGCACAGGCCTGCCAACTCTCACGGAAAATCCGTGAGTCTCACGGATTCAGTATTGATCTCACGCTCTCACGGTTAACCAGCTCAAACTCACGGAAATACTGAGAGACTAGACCTTGGACACATATACCATGAATACCCGCAGACGCAGACCACCGATCAGCCGTTGGAACGGTATTTGACATCTCGTTCACATGTATGGCGCGCGGTTGCAAGCCTGGGCATGAGACCAGGCGAGATTATGCGCATACGTGCGCAATTTTGCAATGGTGAGTGCTCGAGAGACTGCATGCAGCCTATAGCCTCGAACCCAGGCGCGGAGGAGGGACTGCAGCCCTGCATCAAGTCTAATAATATATGTGAAGAAGGCACAGATTGTAACTAAAAAGCAATACCACTGAATGGATGCTATATGGGCTTACCTTTCACAGTTCACGTCAAGTGTTGCCAGATGGTTCAATATTCCCTCATAGCAATCGAGGGCAGTTTTTTTTAAAGAATTGAACACAATGCCCCATCGATCAAGTCTTGATTCAAATGGAGCCTTGTCATTCGATAGCTAGAGACCAGCAAATACCGATTCCTGCACAGCAAAAGTGCAACAACACTATTGTATAGGTCAAATATGGATATTGGTCCGGCAGGAAGTAGGGCAATAGGTTAGGGTATATTAGGGCCACGGCCAGTTCTAGATGCGCGCGCGTTTCCGGTACCTATACCTAAAGTATGTACTTCCTGCCGGACCAATATCCACGTCGAAAATCTTGAACTTAGCTATAGCTACAGTTTTGTGCATTTTGGTCTTATTGAAATACCTGCGAGCTATGTCTCAAGGTTTTTAAACTTCTGAGGTTGGCAGGCCTGTATTGGTAAACACAGCTATGTGAATACATTAGTGAAGGATGGAGTAGCTATATACAGCGTACTACAATGTACTACAATATGCAGAGACAAGTAGATTACTAGATCAGATAATTACACAGATTCAACACAGACGTACCAATGCCAAGCAGGTCAAGGAGAAGAGAATGCCCAAGGCAGCAATCCTCCACATTCCCCCCATCTCAGGTAGCTATAGCTGCTGTAGCCTCCTGATCAATGTGCGGCCAGCCAACTACAGTCTGTCAGTACAACTGTGACAAGTTGCACATGGCACGCAAGACTACAGCCACTGCTGATGATAATGTCCGAGTGCATGTTTATACTGCAAGTGAACAAAAGCACTAGGGACAAGAATGTTTGACATTGAGTTTGGTCTGCGACACATATGCACTATGCACTTCCAGAGACTGTTTTCTGGTGCCTTTGTCAGTGCATAGTCTGCTGTATTCCTGAGTCTCCATCCATCCACTGACAACCACTTTGGCTGCTAGACAGCAACAACCACTCCCTTAATTGTTCAATTCAGTGCTCACACTAATTATTCCTTTTTCCCGTATGTAACTTCCCTGTGGAATACATTACCTGACTCTATTACTTCTGCACCCTCTATATATACATTTAAGAACCTTGTTCATTTAGTATAGTTTGTATGGGCATGTGCTTGTATTAGTGTTTTTCACTACTCACTATGTCCTTTGCATCTGCATAAAGTTTTATAGGAATAAAAAAGCTACTTGTGTTTATACACCATGTCATAAACTCTAGACTATAAGTGAGTGGTTGTTTCTAGATACTAGGAGGTGTTGAAATTTGTCACCTATGCATGCAGCTACAGTCATCCAAGCAGGTCAGCAACAATTGTTCATTGTTTGTTGAATGTCAATGTTGCCTCATACCCAAGCCTCCCAGCCTCGTCCCCAGGCCACTTCCCAGCCTCGTCCCCAAGCCTCCCAGCCTCATCCCAAGGCCACTCCCCACCCTCATCCCCAGGCCACTCCCCACCCTCGTCCCCAGGCCACTTCCCAGCCTCGTCCACAGGCCACTCCCCAGCCTCCTCCCCAGGCCACTCCCCAGCCTTGTTCCCAGGCCACTCCCCACCCTCGTCCCCAGGCCACTCCCCAGCCTCGTCCCCAGCCTCATCCCCAGCCCACTCCCCAGCCTCGTCCCCAGCCCACTCCCCAGCCTCGTCCCCAGCCCACTCCCCAGCCTCGTCCCCAGCCCACTCCCCAGCCTCGTCCCCAGGCCACTCCCCAACCTCGTCCCCAGGCCACTCCCCAGCCTCGTCCCCAGGCCACTTCCCAGCCTCATCCCCAGGCCACTTCCCAGCCTCGTCCCCAGGCCACTCCCCACCCTTGAGCTCGTCCCCAGGCCACTTCCCAGCCTCATCCCCAGGCCACTCCCCACCCTCGTCCCCAGGCCACGTCTCAGCCTCGTCCCCAGGCCACTCCCCAGCCTTGTCCCCAGTGCACTTTGGATGTGGTGTAGGCACTCGCACCAGCATATGCAGGAGTTGAACCTCTGATTTCCAGGACACTTGAGCACTCTCGGGCACTGACATTGGCACGTGCGTGTGTTGAAAACCTGAGCAGGGAAGGGACACTTCTTGGGACGGTTTGGACACTCACACTGGCAGGTGTTGGGGTTGAAACACTGTGGGCTTGCACAGAGTTTGATGGCAGGGCATTTGCATTGGCAGGTATTCCCATCAAATTTCTGGGGTGGACGGCAGTATCGCCTGGTAACACAAACACAAGTGCAATCCCTGAAGCTGAACGTCTTGCCGGCTGGGCAGGTCTTGTAGCCACACTGGCATCGGCACCTGTACTACTTGAAGTAGTATCCACGTGGACAGGAACGATACCGGCAGTTGCTGTCTGAGCTGTCCGAGCTGTCTGATGCAACCTGCAACATGACATGAGAGAGGAAAGAAGAAGGTGAGAATGGAGATGGAGTTTGTTGGTACTAAATAAAGTGCTTTACATGTGCAACCCAGCCCCCCCCCCCCCCCCCCCCCCCCCGCTTATAACAAAGTTGTCTTGAAGTAACCAATATATAGTGACTCCAAGGCTTTATTATCAACGCTGAATGTAAGAGCACCATGAAAGTGAGGCTAGGGATGTTTGTAACGTCATCTCCTAGATTAGCCTCGTACCCAGGCCCGCCCACTGGCCTGGGTACGAGGCTACTCCTAGATGTGTCTACAGCAACTTTCTTTGTGAGATGAACAGGAATATCATATCTTTACCCCACGCGCGCATGCGCGAAGCGGGGTAAAGCAATCGGTTTTGTCTGTCAGTCAGTCTGTCAGTCTGTCATGCGAAAAAAATTGAAATCTCACCACATAGACCCTCATAAACCATCGAAAGGGAGTCAAACAATAGCAAATAGCAAAACACCCTGCTCTGTGTGTACCTGACTGAAGTCAAGGCGCTTCGTTTCGCTGTATTTCGACTATTTCCTACTTTTCACAACTATTCATAACATTGGCTCCACCTCTTCGTGACCTCAGAGTCCCATCAAGAACAGGACACACAGTGCATTTGGAAATTTCATGCTTCAAGATGACCGCTAGGAAACAGCGTTTTCTCACGATTTATGTACTTCACAGACATCCTGGCTATTGTTTCGGCTGTTTTTTCCAGCTATTTCCTATTATTCGTAACTTTTGGCCCCACCTCTTCAGCTTCACAATATTATATACGGTAAGCGGTCACTCCCACACCTTGCAATACATGAACAGTTATACGCGATACCACCTGTTCGATGTGCATCGACAGAGATGTCACGTTGATTGTAGCTGCACTGTATCCTGTAGACATTCCGCGTGGGGTATTTGTTCTATGAACACCTCTAGTTTCATGGAGCGATGATCGAGCCGTAAATTACACATCAGCACAAAATGATTATTACTGGCAGTACATTAACTTTTTTGACATGGAACTCACCACCACTGCTGCTACTGACAGCAGGACCAGGACTGAATCCCACGATCTTCAAACTGATTTCCGTGTCTCGTCTGCAGGAGACTTTGAGTACCAGAGTATACTGCTTGCACAAGCACTATTTCCAGCGAAGATGGCCTACTGCATCTGTTTTGCAGAACAACCACCTTTGTCACTGGTAATGTGAAGGCCCATTTATATCCCACACTTTTTTTTACTTTGGTCTTGCAGGTAGCCATCACAAGCAAATGCGCTGTGTCTGAATTTTTGTCTAAGACGTTAATTGTATCCAACTTTGGATACGACAGACCACATTTGACACCTTTCAATTAGGACACCAAAAAAGGACATCTCTGCAGAGACAAAGAGTCTGAAAGGTCCTTTATGTGTTGTATTGGCTAGTAGAATGGATGGCTGTCAAACAATTTGGATTCAGTTACTAAAACAAAATCCAGATGTTCTTTGTGTGAAACACTATTACACAATGTCAGAAAGACTCCAACACCTGCATTAGAGTCAAGACTGAACCCTTTCAATATGCTGTGCACCATCACGTAGCTAAATACTGGCTGAAAACACCCTATATGGTCACATTGAATGAACAATAACATTCGTACCGTGTAACTTGCTTGGATTTCGTACAGCTTTTAGGATGCACTGTAATACACTCCTCTCTAGTCTCTCATTGCCTTGTAGCTAGCACATGCAGGAGTCACATGAACATGTCTGCCAATTGAATCGACCATGTTGGGGACAAGGAATTGTAGTGGCAGTACTGGCGGTTGCCATACATTGCATCTACAGTCTGGTATAGACGATGTGTAGCTATAAAGTTTTTGAAATGGTGTAAACACAAGTAGCTGCTGCATGATTGGTACGTCTGTGTTGAATCTGTGTAATTATCTGATCCAGTAATCTACTTGTCTCTGCATATTGTAGTACATTTTAGCTCTGTAGCTACCAGCCAGAGGTAAATGGGCTGGCAACCGCCAGTACTGCCACTATAATTCCTTGTCCCCATGACATGGGATATCAGACATGCATCATCCACAGCATTGGCTGTGATTGAGAGGAGGCTTGGGAATGAAGTTTTGGCTAGCAATTGCTAGGCTATGAAGCTACCAGTGTATATGTAGCGACACATCTGTCATGAACTTGCATGGGGATTTATATTGCATGTTATGCATGCAGACTTATACTGTAGCTATGTTATGCATTGGGATTTATTCTGCATGTATGTTATGTATTGGGTGTATGTTATGCATTGGGATTTGTACTGCATGTTATGCATTGGGTGTATGTTATGCAGTGAAGTCAAAATGCTCTGGGTAACGGCATGATACTATAACGGATGGTGGGCATACGATTGGGCATGGTGGTGTGGGCCGTGGGGTTGTGAGTCGTGGTGGCATTGGAGGAGGTGACTAGTATATAGTGTTGTTGGAGGTGCAAATTCACACCTGCATTTGACGGGACTAGAATCTTGACCTCCAGGGCAACTGATCATGACACTCACAGGGCACTCACACGTGCAATTGTTGGGGTTGAACCGTTGTGCACCTGGGACAAAACCTGTGCTGAAAGCACTAGCCTCGAACCCAGGCCTGGGTTCGAGGCTATGAAAGCACTTGCACTGACATGTGAATGAAGTGATGTATTGTCCTGCAGGGCATTGTATGTGGGCGAGGCACTTGCATCTGCATGTTTGTGGATTGGCTATACTTGTCCATGTAGGCATTGCCTTGTAGCACAGGAGTCACAAGAACATATCTGCCAAATGAATCGACTGTGTTGGGGACAGTGTTGATAGTGGCAGTACTGGTAGTTGTCGTACGTTGCATCTACAGTCTGTGGTATAGACAATGTGTAGCTATAATTTATGTCTATGTTAGGGTAACTGCTTGTCAATTGAATCCATGATAATAAATGAGTTTACCACTTCAAGAGCAATAATTATTGCTATTACTATGTAGTAAGGATGGCATGGAAAACCAAACCCATTTACCTAATTTTCCAGGTAGCTGTGTAGCTAAAGATTCAAAGACCAACAGGTTACTAGATTCAACACAGACTTACCAACGCCATGCATCATTCCTCCACATCCCCCCCATCTCAGGAATAGCTGCTGTAGCTATCTTCCTGATCAATGTGTGACCAGCCA
Source organism: Axinella damicornis (assembly GCA_963931865.1). Lineage (NCBI taxonomy): Eukaryota > Metazoa > Porifera > Demospongiae > Axinellida > Axinellidae > Axinella > Axinella damicornis. The sequence continues at coordinate 2,328,396 of OZ007513.1, read as the reverse complement.
ACTACGGTCTGTCAGTATAATTATCTGAGTTGCACGTGCAAGTTTACAGCCACTGCTGATAACATTGACCGTGTGACACTGTACGTTTATACTGCAAGTACCAGTGAACAAAAGCATCGAGGACAACCACTTATGACCATGGAAGCATATTGGCTTGGCATTTCAGTTTGGTCTGTGACAGACACAACAACTAGCTTCATATGTATTTAGGTACATAGAACTTGGCCTCGATCACTGCATACAATATTGTATAGTTATATAGCTAATTATCTATCTTGGCTATATCATTATTCTGTTGGAGCTAGATTTGTACTGGGTATAATATTTCTGCAAGTAAGCACCTTGTTTGGTATGAGACCTTGTTTGGTATGAGACCTTGTTTGGTATGAGACCTTGTTTGGTATGAGACCTTGTTTGGTATGAGACCTTGTTTGGTATGAGACCTTGTTTGGTATGAGAATAGTATATGCATGAATTTAGGAATCAAATAATCAAGTTGTGAACTTTCTGCTACATCCGTGAGTGTGTGACTGTACAATTCTTTGTTAACTGCATACATATGTACAATCATGCTATACGCCTGACGACAGGTACAGTTCTCTCATGCTTAAAAGGTTCAGAGTTCATTTGTAATCATTATTTAGGATGTAAAAGGACTTTAAAAGCACCGACATGTGCGGGTATCCAACCTCTCCCCTGCTGGACAAAACCTTGTCCGGGTTAATGTGATTGTGGTAGTACGACGAGTCTCAGGTGATCGAGTCCCAGGTGATCGAGTACCTGTTCGAGTGCGTGTTCTGCGGGTTCCTGTTCTGCGAGTTCCTGTTCTGCGGGTTCCTGTTCTGCGAGTTCCTGTTCTGCGAGTTCCTGTTCTGCGAGTTCCCGTTCTGCGACGTCCTGTCCTCCTTTTATCTCTTATCATTAGCTGGTCATCATCTTCCACTTCCAGATAATCTCCAATCTTCTCTTCCAGCTCGTCTCCAATCTTCTCTTCCAGCTCATTTTCTCGCTTGCCACGACGTCGGGTTCCACGTCGGGTTCCACGTCGGGTACCACATCGGGTTCCACGTCGGGTTCCACGTCGGGTTCCACGTCGGGTTCCACGTCGGGTTCCACGTCGGGTTCCACACCTCGTCCCAGTCCTTCGAGTACCCCTCGTCCCTGTCCTTCGAGTACCCCTCGTCCCTGTCCTTCGAGTACCAGGGGTACGAGGTGTAGGTGTACGAGGAGAAACATCAACAGTTATTTCTATCTCTTCTGCCACAATCACTTCTTCACATTCGCATTCGCACGTACGTGGATTGAGCCTTTGTAGTTCGTTGCACTCTCGTTCACTGGTAAGGCATTCACATCTGCAAGTATCGAAATTGATGATTTGCCTCCTGTTGCACAAGTTCTGTGCATCAGCAGGGCAGATGCACCGACATGCAGAGAAGTCGAAACGCTCTGGGAAAGGGCATGATACTATAGCAGATGGTGGGCATAAAGTTGGCCGTGGAGGTGTGGGTCGTGGAGGTGTGGGTCGTGGTGGCGTTTGAGGTGGTAGTGTTGGAGGTGGTGGCGTTGGAGGTGGTAGCGTTGGAGGTGGTGGTGTTGGAGGGAATATAAATTCACACCTGCAATCGAGGGGATTGAAAAACTGCCCTCCAGGGCAACTGACACTCACGGGGCACTCGCACCTGCAATTGTTGGGGTTGAACCGTTGTGCACCAGGACAAACCCTATTCTGAAAGCACTTGCACTGACATTTGAATGAATTGAAGTATTGTCCTGCGGGGCACCGTAAGTGGGTGGGGCACTGGCATCGACATGTTCGTGGATCGGCTACTTGTCCATGTGGACATTGCCTTGTAGCACAGGAGTCACAAGAACATGTCTGCCAATTGAATCGACCGTGTTGGGGACATTGTTGATAGTGGCAGTACCGGTAGTTGTCGTACGTTGCATCTGCAGTCTGTGGTATATAGAGGATGTTAGTGTAACTGCTTGTCAGTTGAATGAATGCACCATTTCAATAGCAACTAGCTGTCCTATTGGTAAACACAGCTATGTGAATACATTAGTGAAGGATGAAGTACCTATATACGTTTGTAGAGCAGCTAAGCCCATTTACCTCTGGCTGGTAGCTACAGAGCTAAAATGTACTACAATATGTAGAGACTACTAGATCAGATAATTACACAGATTCAACACAGACGTACCGATGCCAAGCAGGTCAAGGAGAAGAGAATTCCCAAGGCAGCAATCCTCCACATTCCCCCCATCTCAGGTAGCTATAGCTGCTGTAGCCTCCTGATCAATGTGCGACCAGCCAACTACAGTCTGTCAGTACAACTGTGACAAGTTGCACATGGCACGCAAGACTACAGTCACTGCTGATGATAATGTCCGAGTGCATGTTTATACTGCAAGTGAACAAAAGCACCAAGGACAAGCATTTGTTTGACATTGAGTTTGGTCTGTGACGAATATGCACTATGCACTTCCAGAGACTGTTTTCTGAAGCTTTTTTTCAGTGCTAAGTCTGCTGTTTTTCCTGAGTCTCCATATATCCACTGACAACCACTTCGGCTGCTAGACAGCAGCTACTTGTGTTTACACCATTTCATAAACTTTAGACTATAAGTGAGTGGTTGTTGTTAGATACTAGGAGGTGTTGAAATTTGTCACCTATGCGCTACAGTCATCCAAGCAGGTCAGCAACAATTGTTCATTGTTTGTTGAATGTCAATGCTGCCTCGTCCCCAAGCCTCCCAGCTTCATCACTAGGCCACTCCCCAGCCTCGTCCCCAGGCCACTCCCCACCCTCGTCCCCAGGCCACTTCCCAGCCTCTTTCCCAGGCCACTCCCCAGCCTCGTCCCCAGGCCACTCCCCACCCTCGTCCCCAGGCCACTCCCCAGCCTCATCCCCAGGCCACTCCCCAGCCTTGTCCCCAGGCCACTTCCCAGCCTCGTCCCCAGGCCACTCCCCAGCCTCGTCCCCAGGCCACTCCCCACCCTCATCCCCAGGCCACTTCCCAGCCTCATCCCCAGGCCACTTTCCAGACTCGTCCCCAGGCCACTTCCCAGCCTCGTCCCCAGGCCACTCCCCACCCTCGTCCCCAGGCCACTCCCCAGCCTCGTCCCCAGGCCACTGCCCAGCCTCGTCCCCAGGCCACTCCCCAGCCTCGTCCCCAAGCCACTCCCCGCCCTCGTCCCAAGGCCACTTCCCAGCCTCGTCCCCAAGCCACTCCCCAGCTTTGCTGTACACAAGTATCCACAAGGTGGGAAGGGGCACAAAACTAGAACTGACTGCTCCAGAATCTGCAGAACCAACTTAGCAATGGGGCTGCCCCCTTCACATCCACCTGACATTGTTCACGTTCCCAGCCCTTCCCCATTGTACACTGCTCTTCCGCTTCCGTGTGTTATACTGTGGTCAACATATTGGCATGGGAAAGAGGCGATGTCAATGCTCGCACTTTATATGCCTACATAGCTAACTGCCTACATGTACATAACTGCCCTTGTGACATCTCATGCATTACTTTTTAGACATGTAGCTACGTCCATCAATTAAGCTAGACCAATCTTCTCTCTCTAAGGAAGCTGGGGGGGAGGAGCATAGGGGAAGCAAGAGAAGCTCCATACGCCCTTCCCCCGAATTCCTGAGCGAGAGAAAATATTGCCATGGTAGTCTATAGACATGTATGCATACACATAATATATATATATATAGGATACTTGAATTGGCACTACAATAAATCTCAGACATAATTGTAATATCTCTTTTTAAGTAAGCATACAATGCACTGTATACTGAGCCCAAGTGGTGACTGGATTCTATGCAATGCATGGCTGAAACCATAACAGACATCTAGAATGCATTCAACTCAGCCACTCTTCTTTGACAGGCTCTCTCTACCTATCAGTTGACTCAGCAGCCATCCTTTCCAGTCATGCTGCATTGTCTGCTGAAAATTCTTACTCTTCAATTATTAAACCAACCATATGCACACTACTGTTTCTGAGGCTTCACAAACGGCAACAATGTTTGTTAAGACTACTTTTGGATTGCATGCTTAATTCTATGCATAGATACATCACTGTAAAATTATGTCATCATGTGACTGGTTTCACTGCCATTTAAGTCATGTACATTACTGGCTTGCTGCCAAACCTAGTAATTTAATCTTCCATTTCTACTTTGGGCGCACACATTTGCATGTCTCAAATTAAATCAGCTTACCTACAGTACCTGTGAACTACATGTCATTCACTATGTTAGCTAGCTATTCCAGGTGTAGTTTGTTGATGCTGGGTCACTGCTCACAGATCCATTTTGAATACTTCAAAGCCACCAGTACCCTTTGTCAGATCCAAGTTGTATCCATGGTGATAACCTCCAGAGTATGAGGCTAGGTTAAAAGCTTCCAAATCAGCTGAGTACATCTCCAATTGCAAATCAGCAATCTTGATGGATAGCACTAAGCTCAAATGTCTGGAGCAGTTATTTAGCTATACCTCAATTTTGTGCTGTTATTAGCAAGTCATTAGCTAGCAAGTGTCCAAAAGCTAGCATTTTTCCATTTCGGCTAGTATACGTACTAGTGTGAGTTGGCTAGTATAGTCTAACAAGTGTATAGATCGGGAAATTTTTGCCATAATTAATTTTCGTCGATACTGCATTATAACGAAAATTAAAAACATTTTCAGCGTTTAATAATTTATGATTCTACTTAACGTGCTAGTTTTGTGAATCGAAGTACAAGTATGGCTCTGCTGCGCTACCAGAAACCTGTCTATGGTGTTCCCGATCCTGGAAGATCGCTGAGCTCTTCTGTACCAGCCCAAGCGCGCGATCGCGGAAGCGAACTTCTGAAGGCAGTTCGAACCGCGGACCGAGACAGACAGGTGAAATCTTTTGAGGTAAGTAGCCAATGGCAGTTCCCTCTCTATCAGTGATATGGCATGGGTGTCTGCTGCATTCCCTCGCTCGTGCTGATCCGAGGCTCCAGCAATGGTGCGACATGGTGTCCGGTCCCGGGAACGTGCATGTGTACGTGTGAACAAAATTTTCGCGTGGTTTATTTTCGGTGTGCTCGAGCGACGAAAATAAAAAGTAGCTAGCTACGTATGTTCTCCTTGTTAGTATACAAGTGTGCATAAAATAGACCACACTCCCACTTGTTTGTGTTAACTTCCCCCCCCCCCCCCCCCCCCCCCCCCCAAGAATGAAGTTATGCAAAATAATTATGTCAACAACAGGGGCGGATACAGGATTTATGAAAGGGGGGGGCACCGTATATGAAACGCTGCCGGAGGGAGTGCATAGAGGCGCGTAGCGCCCATCAGTCCGCGCGAAGCGCGGAAAAAAAATTTCGCCTTCATTTTTCACTTCTCAGGATGGGCTCTGCAAGTTCCAGATGTACGAGGATTGCAGGTCCCAGGGCCGCCATGAGCTTCTTCCTTGCTTATTTCGCTCACGAATGTAATACGTGCATACACGGAGGGGTATACTAGATCGTGGTCTCGTTCCCAAGTCGTTTGGTTTCAGGCAACGCACGATATTGCGAGCTGAGGAGGCCATTGCGCCAGGCCAGGAGTTGCAACGTAGCGGCAGCTAGCTATATAAAAAAATTTTTTTCTCTAGCCAGGGGGGGGGGGGCACCGGCCCCCCTGGCCCCCCCCCCCTGGATCCGCCTCTGAACAAGTGGAGATGACTGCATGTTGGCTACAACTCCACCCTTGTCCCCAACCGAAGTACTTGTAGGACAATTGGCAATGAATAGCAAAATCAAGCAGCAGAAATAATTATTATAAAATAATTAGATCAATACAGAGATTAACCTGTGACTGTTATGGTTCAATTGGGTTTACATGCCAGTTAAGTTGTCATGGCTACTCTTAATAGCAAAATTAATGTCAAATTATTATTATAACAACAACTGCAGGGCTGAGTAGACACTGCAGGTTTTCCCAAGCTGTAAATTCACAACTGCATGTGTGAGGATTAAACTCCTGAAATTGTGGGCAAAGACGAGGGTTTGCTGATGAATTCCACCTCATCTCTGAATTCCTTGTTGGTGACCCTCCGGTATGAGATTTTCGAGTTTGGGATCTACTAACGTGAGATGCTGTTCGTCTAGTTCGAGATGCTCTAGTGCGAGAAGCTCTGGTTCGAGATGCTCTAGCGTGAGATGCTCTGAGTTGCACGTGCAAGTTTACAGCCACTGCTGATAACAATGTCCGAGTGTACGTTTATACTGCAAGTACTAGTGAACAAAAGCATCGAGGACAACCACTTATGACCATATGGAAGCATAATTGGCTTGGCATTCCAGTTTGATCTGTGACAGACACGTACTTTCAGACACAACAACTACTAGCTAGCTTCGTATGTATTGTATGAATGTAGGTACGTAGAACTTGGCCTCAATCACTGCATATAAAATATTGTATATCTATCTTGGCCGCCCATTATTCTGTTGGAGCTAGATTTGTGCTGGGTATAATGTCTGCAAGTAAGCACCTTGTTTGGTATGAGAATAGTATATGCATGAATTTAGATCAAATAATAGTTGTGAACTTTCTGCTACTTCCGTGAGTGTGTGACTGTACAATCATGCTATACGCCTGATGACAGGTACAGTTCTCTCATGCTTAAAAGGTTCAGAGTTCATTTGTAATCATTATTTAGGATGTAAAAGGACTTTAAAAGCACCGACATGTGCGGGTATCCAACCTCTCCCCTGCTGGACAAAACCTTGTCCGGGTGAATGTGATTGTGGTAGTACGACGAGTCTCAGGTGATCGAGTCCCTGGTGATCGAGTACCTGTTCGAGTGCGTGTTCTGCGAGTTCCTGTTCTGCGAGTTCCTGTTCTACGAGTTCCCGTTCTGCGAGTTCCCCTTCTGCGAGTTCCCCTTCTGCGACGTCCCATACTCCTTTTATCTCTTATCATTACTTGGTCATCATCTTCCACTTCCAGATAGTCTCCAATCTTCTCTTCCAGCTCGTCTCCAATCTGCTCTTCCAGCTCATTCTCTCGCTTGCCACGACGTCGGGTTCCACGTCGGGTTCCACGTCGGGTTCCACATCGGGTTCCACGTCGGGTTCCACGTCGGGTTCCGCGACGGGTTCCACATCGGGTTCCACGTCGGGTTCCACATCGGGTTCCACGTCGGGTTCCACATCGGGTTCCACGACGGGTTCCACGACGAGTACCTCTCGTCCCAGTCCTTCGAGTACCCCTCGTCCCTGTCCTTTGAGTACCAGGGGTACGAGGTGTAGGTGTACGAGGAGAAACATCAACAGTTATTTCTATCTCTTCGGCCACAATCACTTCTTCACATTCGCATTCGCATGTACGTGGATTGAGCCTTTGTAGTTCGTTGCACTCTCGTTCACTGGTAAGGCATTCACATCTGCAAGTATCGAAATTGATGATTTGCCTCCTGTTGCACAAGTTCTGTGCATCAGCAGGGCAGATGCACTGACATGCAGAGAAGTCGAAACGCTCTGGGAAAGGGCATGATACTATAGTGGATGGTGGGCACAAAGTTGGCCGTGGTGGTGTGGCCCGTGTGGGTTGTGGAGGTGTGGGTCGTGGTGGTGTGGGTCGTGGTGGCATTGGAGGTGGTAGTGTTGGAGGTGGTGGTGTTGGAGGCGGTAGTGTTGGAGGTGGTGGTGTTGGAGGTGGTAGTGTTGGAGGTGGTGGTGTTGGAGGTGGTAGTGTTGGAGGTGGTGGTGTTGGAGGCGGTAGTGTTGGAGGTGGTGGTGTTGGAGGCGGTAGTGTTGGAGGTGGTGGTGTTGGAGGTGGTAGTGTTGGAGGCGGTGGTGTTGGAGGTGGAAGCGTTGGAGGCGGTAGTGTTGGAGGTGGTGGTGTTGGAGGTGGTGGTGTTGGAGGTGGAAGCGTTGGAGGAGAACAAGAACATGTCTGCCAATTGAATCGACTGTGTTTGGGACAGCGTTGATAGTGGCAGTACTGGTAGTTGTTGTAGGTTGCATCTGCAGTCTGTGGTATAATATACCACAGACTAACATACATTATTCTCTATATTATAGAGAATAATGTATGTTAGTGTAACTGCTTGTCAGTTGAATGAATGCACCATTTCAATGGCAACTAGCTAGCTATCCTATTGGTAAACACAGCTATTAGTGAAGGGATGGAGTAGCTATATACGTTTGTAGAGCAGCTAAGCCCATTTACCTCTGGCTGGTATATAGCTACAGAGCTAAAATGTACTACAATATGCAGAGACAAGTAGATTACTAGATCAGATAATTACACAGATTCAACACAGACGTACCAATGCCAAGCAGGTCAAGGAGAAGAGAATTCCCAAGGCAGCATTCCTCCACATTCCCCCCATCTCAGGTAGCTAGCTATAGCTGCTGTAGCCTCCTGATCAATGTGCGGCCAGCCAACTACAGTCTGTCAGTACAACTGTGACAAGTTGCACATGGCACGCAAGACTACTGCCACTGGTGATGATAATTGCATGTTTATACTGCAAGTTAACAAAAGCACCAAGGACAAGCATTTGTTTGACATTGAGTTTGGTCTGTGACGCATATGCACTATGCATTTCCAGAGAATGTTTTCTGATGCTTTTGTCAGTGCATTGTCTGCTGTTAATTTTCCTGAGTCTCCATACATCCACTGCCAACCACTTCGGCTGCTAGACAGCAGCTACATGTACTTGTGTTTACACCATTTCATAAACTTTAGACTATAAGTGAGTGGTTGCTTCTAGATACTAGGAGCTGTTGAAATTATTTGTCACCTAGGCAACTACTAGCCTCCTTCCCACGCTCTCCCACGCGCGGACAAAAATTGAGAAAAAGGGGGAGAGCCTGGGATATTTTGTCACGTGAGAAACGTCACGTTTAATTGCGTGTGGGCGATCAAAACCGCAAGTCATGCATGTATATACTATAATTCTATACCAGTGCGTGTAGTTCTTATTTGAGGCTATTGTATATATAGCTGACAGCGCTATCACGTTGCCCCGTACTACACAGCAGCCGCATTATTCCTGCTCGAAGACTCCGGAATCGCACCAGGTTCTGCCAAGACGGTCGTTCCATGGCCTTGCTGAGAAGTGGCCGAATTGAACCAAAACGACCCGTTTCCAGGTTTGTATGAGTCGTTAGCGACACTTTTCACATAGACTGCCAAGGCACGGCTACCGTCGATCTCCACGCAGCTACTGTCGAGCGCTGAATGAGCCGGCTTCGCGCTGTATATATAGTTGCGGTCAGTGTGCCCACGTTCAATTACCGATTATTTGCCGATTATTTCGCGTGCCAAAAATTTCGCGATCTAGCCAACTAAACGTATTTCCTGGTGGGAAATTTTCGCTGATTACTTCCGCGAAAAAAAAAATTCCGCTCGTAATAACTTACTATTGACACATGCGATCGAACTGTATATGCGTGGCTACCATGTCTACAGCGAAGCAACTGCCGGGGAAGAGCTACTGTGTGAGCGTGAGCCTAGGAACACGAAGGACAGTAACTGTTATGCCTAGCGCTAGCTGTGGAAATATATTTCGCGGCTTTAATATTCGCGGTCTTACTTCATCCGCGAATACCGCGAAAATTTCCCCACCGCGAAATTAACTGCAACTACGAGTTCTCTCTACCGTGATAAATTATCCCAGGCCCACTCCCGCTTTTCCGTACTTTTAGCGACGAATAGCTGGGCGGGGCCTGGGAACGAGGCTAGGCAACTACGGTCATCCAAGCAGGTCAGCAATGTTGCATCATACCCAAGCCTCCCAGCCTTGTTTGTATTGATGTGTTAACCCCCCCCCCCCCCCCCCCCCCCCCAAGAATGACTGCATGTTGGCTACAACTCTGCCCTTGTCCCCACCGGAAGTACTAGTAAGGAAATTGACAATGCCCAACAAAATCATAGCAGCAGAAATCAATTAACATTATATATCAATAAAACCTGTGACTGTTATCGTTCAATTGAGTTTACATGCCAGTTAAGTTGCCATGGCTACTCTTAAATGATTATTATTATAACAGCAACTGCAGGGTAGACACTGCAGGTTTTCTCAAGCTGTAAATTCACAACTGCATGTGTGAGGATTAAACTCCTGAAATTGTGGGCAAAGACGAGTGTTTGCTGATGAATTCCACCTCATCTCAGAATTCCTTGTTGGTGACCCTCTGGTATGAGATTTTCTAGTTTGGGATCTACTAACGTGAGATGCTATTCGTCTAGTTCGAGATGCTCTAGTGCGAGAAGCGCTAGCTCTGGTTCGAGATGCTCTAACGTGAGATGCTCTAGTGTGAGATACTCTAGTGCGAGATGCTCTAGTGCGAGATGCTCTAGTGCGAGATGCTCTAGTGCGAGATGCTCTAGTGCGAGATGCTCTAGTGTGAGATCTTATAGCAGAAAGAGTCCACACTGTCAGACGCCAACATTGGCAATGGAATCTATTCAGTACTGTCCCCCATGGGCAGACTGTAAGTGGGCAAATACAACTACAATCGTAGTGCCTTCTGATGTGACCTGCCGGGCATACCCAAATACACTGGCACCAACATGTCTGAGGGTTCTGTAACCTCCCAGTAGGACACCTCAATCTTCTGCAGACGCAATGACAAGTGTCCGGATCTAAGACCCTCAAACCTGAACATGGTATTTCAGGGCATACACATTCACACGTGTTGGGATCCTGGATTTTGATGTTTCCACACTCTCTGACCCGGCACGTGCATAAACAGGACTGTGAATCTCTGATTTGACCGCTCGGACACTCCTCAGTGCTGCACTCACACCTACACGTTATCGGGTTCTGTTCTTGTCCAAAAGGGCACTGCATAATCGGACACACGCACTCACAAGTATCAGGATCTTGAATTTGCAAATCTTCTGTGCAGTTGATGGGTGGACAGACGCAAAGGCAGGAATCAGGGTCTTGAATCATTCCCAGCTGCTCACACATTAGTTCTGGTGGGCAGATGCATGTGCAGTTCTCGTCCAGTCGCTTGGGGAGATCACAGTCAGTCTGTGGACAAGTACATTCACAGCTGACATTGCTGAATTCCATTGGGGGGACACAGTCTATGGGTGCAGCAACAATATCACGACACTCACACTCGCATGAGGAAGTGTTGAAGAAATTAGTCGGGGGACAGTCAGTAACTACAGGGCAGTCACAACCACATGCCGCCTCATTAAATACCTGGTCACTCGTGCAGAATAAACTTGCTTCATCTGGGCAACCACATTGGCAAGTGCGCAGGTCAAATACACTCAATCCATCACATACTGTCACGTTTTCACAAATGCATCCACAGATTGCTTCGACATATATCTGTAGTTCCCCGCAGGTTGGGCGGGGGTCTGGACACATGCACTCGCAAGCAATGGGATCAAAGCTCTGCAGCAGAGAGCAGCTGGTGTCTGTACCCGGGGGACACTCACATGTGCAAGACGCCTCTTCATTTGGAATTTGTGACCCTGGGCATAAGTCGGTACATCTGCACTCGCAGGAATCATTAAAGGTCACCTGCTGTGGTGGACACTGATTGGGGCACTCACATGCACACGTTGTGTCGTTGAACTGCTGTGGCGCAGTGCAGTTAGCAGGTACTATATCACCTGAGCATTCACAGCTGCATGTAATGGGTTGGAATACCTTGTCTTGTGAAGCACATAAGGTGTCATTGAGCTGACAGTCGTCTAGCTGTGCTGTAGCCTGAGATTTAAAAAAAATTACAACACTACTCAATTGCTGTCCTTTACAATTACAGCAATAAGCAGCTGCTTTGTTTATGATTGTACAAAAGTAATGTTCTGAGAAGCAAAATGCCATGTGCATAATTAGCTATAACTACATTTCTCCCTCTAGAAATTTATGGACAAAAGTCTCTCCCTCTCTCTCATGTGTGTGTGTGTGTGTGTGTGTGTGTGTGTGTGTGTGTGTGTGTGTGTGTGTGTGTGTGTGTGTGTGTGTGTGTGTGTGTGTGTGTGTGTGTGTGTGTGTGTGTGTGTGTGTGTGTGTTGTCGTTGTAGCTATAGTCGCTGGATTATAGTGAAGGTAATAAGTAGAAGACTATACTTTATTGTTCAGAGAAAGAAGTTTAGCAAACAAACAAATGCAGTATGGGCTGTCATAAGAAGAGTTTGCACTTCTCTTCATCCGTTCAATAGCTAGTAATTACCCCCTGGATGCAAATTAGCTATGAAGTCATAATATACTTACACGCTATGGCAACACATAGTATAGTTGTTGAATGACTTACCCCAAATATGGCAGCACCCAGCAATATGACGTGACAAAGCATCTCTCTCAAAGCCCAGCATTCAAATAGCTACCAGCTTGGTACTATACAACACAGAGACCACTTGTGTACGTCTTTTATACAGTAATCTTCCAAGCTTGGTTGCTTGTTATGATGTATAGCTTCTGAGCAGACAATAGCCATTCATCCTGACCACAAAATTCCAAGAAAGCAGTAACTAGCTATAGAAACAGGCTTTCTTCTTCACTACCTACATACACAGTTATAGTAGCTACTATTCAAACAACTAGCAATATTGCTACATTAAATAGATTAGTTATCTGTGCATGTGCACAATGAGGTTTTCACAGGACGCCCTCCCATTGATCTTATGTGATTTTGATGTCATCCCAGAGCAGACTGCCAACTGGAACAAGCATGAAGCGGCTACACCCATATTTCTTCTCTTGTAAACGTGGGTGCTAATGTCAGTAGTGGTTGGATTTGCCTGTGAATCCATGCACATACACCCACGCTTCCTTGGTATCAATACGCGGTACACATACGTCATTGGGTTCCTAAAGTTGATTATGAGATGTGTTTGCCAAGTCATAATGGGACTAAAGTACTGTGTACACGGATGTTACTGCCATGGGCATTAAGAGTGGGTAGTAGCACTTTGATGTTGTGGCCTTGTGTTACTAAGAGCAAGTTAACTGAATTTGTGCTCTCCACTGGAGCCATGAATGCGAACAGTAACTGACTCATGACACCATTCCCAGGGCTAGAGTAAACAGTCTAATTATTGTATGAGTAGGTGTTAGCTAACAGTTTGACCTGGGCTTTCCTGCAAGATGTCATTTATGTTGCTACGGAAATGGCACATACTTCTTGTATCCATTGGTTACCGTGTGTGTGTGTGTACGTGTGGAGGGTACGCTTCTGGCAGTGAAGTGAATATTGGGTCTACAGCAAGATTGACAAAAGGTCATTATTTAGTGGCAAACATGTCCATTGTGACCACTATGCATGATTAGCTAATAGGGTACACATATTAACATAAGGTGCTGGCTTAATTGATGAATAGTTCTATAGCAGCTGACCATCCCAGCTGTGTTGATCGCCTTTCATCAATTGCCAAATAGGGTCATAACCACAACAACAGCCCCCAAAATGCAGACATGTCTAGACTTGTTGGCCTCACAATGCTGTGCATCTAGGACTCACACCCACTGCACCCAAACTCATACACCACATCATGAGCTATACTTACGATTTATATAGTGACAATGTAGATGTGTGTATGTGCTTACAGCCAACGAGGAGTGCTAATCGGCACAGCAGCATAGCAGGTAGCTAGCTACACATGTGCACAATTATAATTATGTGGACAGACATGCTGGGATAATAATTGTATCTTGAGAAAAAATTAATACAAGCAAGTTGTGCGTATAAAAGCATGTGGTACAGTTGGTACTGGTAACCCTAGCAACAAGTACAAAAATGGATTCCACCAGCACAACTGTTTACTGCAATCTCTCTTTGTGGCCATGTGCATGTAATGCTATATCATAAAACTTTGTAGCAGGTATTCATGGTAAGCTTTATAGTTGAAGCAACCATTGCAGAGTAAAGGTCTTGATACAAGTAGTTCATCACGCCACACACAATCAACTTCATAATATATCATTATTGTGGCCTAATGTCGGTAATAATTGTTTGTTCAGCCGAATATCACTGGACGCACATACAAAGTTCCCTGTCGAACGTACCACCAGCGGAACACAATGCATTCGGATCTTCAATGGCCGTGCTGTTTGAGCCTGATCTTCCAGTGCCGGTACTCCTTCCAGTTGTGTTGCTCCTTCCCGTGCCGGTACTCCTTCCAGTTCCGGTACTCCTTCCCGTGGTACTCCTGCCTGTTCCTGTTGATCGGCTGTGGCGAGGTGTTGGTCGACTGTGGCGATGTGTTGAACGACGACCAGTCGAGCGGCTTCTACTAGTATCGCTGTCATCACAAACACATTCTCCGTCATATCTAGAACCAGTACGTGTTGTATGAGTGGTACTCCTAGAACCTGTCGTGCTGTGGCTGGCACTTCTACCAGATCTTGGACTTGAGTGGCTGTGCCCAGATCTAGAGGTTGATCGTGATGAGCCTGTATGCGTAGTGTCATCATTATCATCAGGGTCATCCCTTTCACGGGCAGTAGTACTTCTAGGGGATGTGCTTCTAGGGGAGGTGCTTCTAGAGGAAGTGCTTCTAGGGGAAGATTCTGATCGACTTCCACTGCGAGTCCTGTTTGTCGTATCTTCATCGTCATCATCGCATACACAAGGTTCGTCTGGTGGAATTGAACACTCACACATGCAAGAAGTAGTATTGAAGATCTCAAACTCATTGCAATCACTCTCGTCATTCGGACAAACACAGTTACAATTCTCTGTATCTTCGACTTGGTTTTCAGAGCACATAAGGGCATCAGGGCAGTTGCACGCACACGTTGACAGATCTTGCATTTGCATTCCGGTACATGTCACTGCACAGTCGCATTCACATGTCAGTGGATTGATCTCCTGTGCTCCGTTGCAAGTTTGCACTTGAGGACAAGAACAATTGCAGGAATCGAGTCTGTCGTCAAATTCCAATGGGCTGATACACTGGAGAATTGACAGACAGCGACATTCACATACACTTTCATTGAAGAACGTGCCTGGAGGGCATATTGGTGTTTCACTGCACTGACACCTGCATTCAGTTTCATTTAGGAATTGCGCATCTGTGCAATCATCTTGCGTTAGTGGACATGCACACTGACAAGTGTTCGAATTGAATTGGTTTCCACCAACGCAGTCATCTACCGTTCGGCATGTGCACGTGCAGGTTTGCATATTGAACTCAAAGAGTGGATTGTCACAGGTCGGGGGCACTACTGGACACTCACACTGGCAAGAATTGTCATTGAATTCTTGTGGTGGCGTGCATTCCTCCCTTGGTGTTGGGCACTGACAATCACACGTCATCTCGTTGAGCTCAGTTTGTGGGCCCGAACTACATTGGTCCTCAATTTGGGGACATACACATTCACAGCGGGTACCACTGAATTCGAATGGTTCCGAGCATGTGTTGACTGTTTCACTGGGACATTCACAATCACAGATTGTTGCGTTGAATACTTGCGGCGCTATGCATGTGCGCATTACATCATCAGTGGGGCACTGACACTCACATGTGGTTTCGTTTCGTACCTCCCTTGCTTGGCAGTCTGGGCACACACACTCGCAGGAAAGCGGAACGAAGACCCTACCTAGTTCTTGACACATTTCATCTGATAGGGAGCAGCCATTATTGTCTTCCTGTCCTGCCACCTGTATAGTAAAATATCCAATTAACTGTAAAACATAATATCAGAACTTCTGCTAAATTTGGGCAATGCCATTGTATTACGCTGTAGCTAATTCAGTGTATGGAGGTTATATAGAACTTGAGATAGGCAATGCCGTTTTCTACATTGTAGCTATTTATGTACATGGAGATTGTGTTGTATCAGAATTTTCACTTGAAATGTCATTGTATTACACTTTAACTATTTATGTGCATGGAGATATATAACTCATGCTATAATCGATGATTGTAGTATCAACACTTTCCCTTGAATAACTAAATTTGGGTAACATTACTACGCAGTAGATATTTATACATAAGTAGATTGTGTCGTCATCACTCACGCTTTGTTTGAGAACTTTCACTTGAATTACTAAATTTGGGTTGTATTACGCTGCAGCAATTCATGTAAGGAGATTGTGCTGTTACAACTCATGCTTCATCTTGAATGGCACCATAACTATAACACTGCACAAGCTGCAAAAGGCAGTGGTAGCTTGCCTTATATCATTCTTATGGCAGTACAATAATTAACTTGGAATGCTCTGTACATGTTAGGTAACATTACTAAGAATATTACATTACTACGCTAAGCATGTAGCCATATCTCTGCAAGAATGGAGGCCTGTGGACAAACAATAAATTTACACCAATGAGGCAGCACAAACAGCATTGTAGACAATTTGAAAGCACTTTGATCAAGGGTATAATGTTTGTGGTAAAACACCCTGAAGTGGTTGTTTGAGGGCAAGCTTGATGACTTGTCTCGGTCCCAGACCCAAACCAACCCCCTTCCATGGTAGTACTGGAAGCAATTCGCGCTGGGGTTGGTTTGGGTCTGGGGCTGAGACGTCGACTACTTGATGACCAAAGTTATACAACAAGGGCAAGCTTGATGACCAAAGGTTTGCTTCAAGGGCAACCTTAATGACCAAAGAGGGCTAGCTTGATGACCAAAGTTATACAACAAGGACAAGCTTGAGGATTGCTTCAAGGGCAAGCTTGATGACCAAAGTTATGCAACAATTGTATCCCTTCCTGGTGACTGAGTGATTGTTTTACACATCGGTGTCAGGTACAGCCCACCACCAACCACTCGCCAGTATCCTAGGCAGCACCATACAAGAGGGAGTACGATCGATGTGTTGCCTAGGTAGCTAATTGGGTAGATCATCCACATACAGCTGGCCACACACTCTTGTATAAATTACTTGAACACTGGTGTTATAGCCAACCATCATGTCCTTCAACATAGACATCTAAGCTGAAACCTCACTAGCAATCTGAGATGCTTGCAGTATGAGCTACATAATAAATTCATGCACACCAGGTGCATGCACAGAGAGTGTGTATGTAGTTGCATCTGTCCATAGTTTGACACTGATGACTCTCGCCGGTAAGAATTCTCAAACAGTTGACAGATATAGCCATTAACACCTCTCAATTTAAGCTCATTAGCTACACTGACTTATAGCTACATGGTAAAATCCACTAGATGATTTCCTTTATCAATAAACATTCAAATGTTCACAATCTAACATTAGATTGATTTCGATGTAAGGGACGGACGGATCTGTCCCAATACTGGTGAGTGAAAGGGTTAATTTTTGGCAGTGATGCACAGGGCTGTAGCAGCAGGTGGCTCACCCAAGTCATGATACAGTTATTATGATCACTTTACTGCCACATCTTCACTATGCATGCAGCAACCATGTTTTAGTAGCTTTATTAAATCAGTAACTTCTCCCTACAAGCCTCACCTGCAGGGTTTGGCTACAGCAACTGTAATAATCCATTTTGTGAACATCAATATCAGGGTACACTGGTTTCTAATGGAAAACAGGCGCTCATGCTACTTGCTATAGATTATCTGTTGGCTAGCTGCCATGTGATTTTAAGTGGTTAATAAGTATGGAGTGCTGAAACTTTCCTTGTCCATTGAATACAAATTGGCCTTCCAAAGGGCATGGCCAAAACTCCCCCTAACTACAGTGAGACGTCACTAATAGCTACCTGCTCACAGAAAGTATGCAAACCATGGGGCATTAATTTGCTTAATCTACATTATTTTTATGTGACAGATTTTGTAGCTCGATCTGCATCATATCCTGCATGGGCTAGCTATTCATAACACCATCACACTAGCTAGCTACGTAGGCTGGGATTAGGCTTACCATCAGTGGGACAGCTGCAAACAGGAACAGAGTCGTAAGTTTCAAGTAGAGTCCTGCCATTGCGATGCTGTACGTGTTTCCCTCCCTACACAACTGCAACATGTGCTCACAGCGAGGTATAGACAAACAGCTTTGCTCTGATCTTTCGATGACAGTACTAACTCCAGCTCGTCTTTTACTTTGTTTGCCTGGTGTTTTGGCAAGTACAGACTTTTATAGTATGCTCAGACAACACGTATCAGTATCAACTATTCACTTGTTTGGATGCGAATCATTCATAAGGAAGCTATCAATTGTCAAAATGTCCAAAACATTCTTAGCTAATTGCATCAGTGATACCGTATATAGAGAGTGACACTTGGGATGCCGCTTGATGGCCATTGTTGGTAGCATTCAGCAGCAACAACAGATCAGGCTATGCTATGTGCATACTCAATATGTGTTACTGAATCCACAGTTGACTGCCAACACAAGCCTGGGATAAAAAGAGGTGTCCAGACATACCATAGGCAGCGTCAGCCTGAGTCACTTAGGCTACTACAAGGGAAGTAACTACAAGGGAAGTAGTCTCAGGCCCAGACCCCAGGTTCATGGGTGAAACTACTCTATAGGTGCAAATCCTTTTGCATGCTGACGTGTTCCGTCTTGACGGCATAGGCTGAAGCCACTGTCAAAAATGGGGTGTTCATTCGCATGTTCCAGAATAGCTAGCACCCGGGGGTGCTACAGTGCTTTCCATTATACCCTCAATATACAAAACCTGGGTTTCCAAGGAGACTGCGCGGTCTTTAATTGTTCATTTATCACTATGGCAATTTGTTTACACACTTCATTGTCCATTGAAAGCCTAGTTTAAATATCAAGGTTACCATGGAAACTACTGTAGCACCTAAGGGTGCTGCCATTCTAGAACATGTGAATGAGCACCTCAATTTTACAATGCAGCCTTGTCCACAGAGGCTCCTCCCTTCAAAGGTGAGTGAGTCCCATAGACACCATAGTCACAGCTGCAACCTCACCTCTGCACGCACTAGCGTTCCTACTCCTACTTGCATCTGAGTTGCCCATATTAGGCCAACGGGCTAAATACGTTTATCAAAGTAGGTGCACTTGTGAGCTCATTCCTTTGATCACCACAGTGGAGGAGGCACTGAGATGTAACTGAGGTGACCTAGTTTAGGCCTTGGGACCAGTGGCTTAGTGGTAAGAACATCCTACTAGCATTTGCTGGGGTACGAATCCCATGATATCTCTTTCTCTCTCGGCATCACTATAACCTTCACAGACCCAGCCTACTGACCCTTCAAGTTCAGTAAGTATCAGTCTCTGATATGATTGAGACGCAAAGTGTGCAGCTGCAGTGAGGTAAGGTCCCGCTGTGACGTGCGTGTGCGTAAACCACGCCTCAAACTAGGAGAATGCATCACATGCATAATTTGTGGGCGAGCGTGAGTATTTCCCTGCACATGAATGAGGCGACAAAAATCTTACCAGATACACATATGCACACAACACTGGGACCTATATATATGCATGCGGTACACTAGCCTCGAACCCAGGCGCGGAGGCTAGCGGTACACTGGTCTAGCACACTAGCTATGTGTTCTGCAGACTGCAGGACATGTACAGAATATACAGATCTGAGGTCGGTGAATAGGTATGGTTCGCCCATGGTTCGCCCATCGCTCTAGCCAATGAATAGGTAGGTCCACGAATGGCCCGGTCTCCGTCTGTGTTGTCGCAATCCGGTCCATCGAACAGGTAGCTACGCTATTCGCGCGATTCCTTGCATCAAGGAAGTACACTTTCATGGCAAATTCTTACGTATAACAGCAACTTTCTAGCCTCGTTCCCAGGCTGGGCGGGGCCTGGGAACGAGGCTACAAACTTGCCACGTTAGCATGTAGCAGCAGAGAGGGGGAATCCCGGGGAACTTCCCCGCTAGCGCTATTATCTATGGTGGTTGGATCATCGGCATGGCTGGTTGGGTCTTGAGTGGATTGGCTAGTTGTGTTGGCGTAAGTTCCTCCGCCAGCAGTTCTGCTGCCAGTAGTTCCTCTGCAAGCAGTTCCAGTAGTTGCAGCAGTGTGTTTTCAGCGGTGGGCACTGCAGTTGGTGTCATTGTGGCCATCATACTGATCCTCCTCATGCAAGCCATCTTGGATGCGACACTGATACCATGGCCAGTCCTTGTGGTATTGCGATTAGTGGCTGCCCTTGTGCTATTAGTGGCTTCAATACGTCTGATTATGGTGTGGATCCGGAAAGGTACTACCCCTGATCATCAAAGTGGTCATCCATTTGTTCAGATGGTGTGCAACACTGAGTATGGCCGTAGATACCTATGCCTCTGGTTTAGAAAACCGTTGGACACTCCAGGGCGGTATGATGTGTACCTTATCACGAACGGGGGTAATACAAGCCTCCATTGGACACTGCTGGTGAGGATGAGAGGTTTAAGGATAAACCTTCCCTACCTCTCCATTGAAATTAACACTGATGTTGGTATGAAAGAAATGATTCCAATAATGCGACAGTTCGAGGAACTGCCCACGATCGCGAATGCAAAGTTAAAGGGTTCTGTTACTGACAGATCCATCAAAGAACTTTGTAATATGGCTGATACTGTGCGATCTGAGATGGGTAGTTATGATATAACGTCCAGTAACTGCCAAGACTTCTGCAACAAAGTTTTGAAGAGAATGAACCTGCCCACACACACAACAACTGTTCAAGAGTTAAGAGAGACTGCAAGTACAGCTGCTGCAAATGGTGCTGTGACGGCTGCTACTGCTACTGTAGTTGTGACAATAGCTACTGCTGGAGCTTCACCATTCATACTACCATTTATAGGGATTGCAGTTGCTTGTGCTGTTCTATATAATCGTCTTTGCGCTGCATGACTCATACACTGTAAACTAGAGCTGCTATACCTTGTACTGTGTTTCTGCAGGATTTTTTTGTGCTGCAAACTAGAGCTGCCGTCTGTAACCCTTTCATAGCTGGAGCTGCTACCTTGTACTGTGTATCTGCATGTACATGTAGTATTTGTTTGTGCTGCATACTGCACTGTTCATGCTTTTGTATTGGCTACAAGTTGTCTTGTGTGTTGTACATGGTCACACAAAGGAATTCAATTATCGGCCATATGTGCAGGTGCACTACGCTGTAAAAGTGTGAGTCATGAGGTTGGAAAGAAGGCACCTACAGTGAAGAAGAGAGCAAGTAGCAGGCAAGATGAGTAAAAGAGAGCAAAGGGGTGAAAGGGGGTAGAGGAGGTGAATGAAGAGAGCCAGGGAAGCGAGACTAGCACCTGGTCTCCTGTGCCATGCCCGCCCCCACCTTTGAACGTCTGGGGATGAGACTGTTGTATACTTGTACTAGCACGCTTTAACGGAACACTCAAATTCTAATTCTGTCTCACAAGAATACAAGACTGCTTAAATACAAAACCAAGGTCACACATAAGCCTTACATAAGCCTTACAAGAACAAAGGTAGCTACAAATACATAGTGACACAACAAAGTACCACATTAGTGCCTAATATAAACCCAGGAGGTAGCACATTAGCACATACACCCTTAGTCTAAACAATTAAGTCTCTCCATGATGTAAAGTCTCCATCTAGAACATGCCATACTCCCCAGGTAGCTCGATCGTCCTCCAGCTCCTTGTGAACTGCCAGCTAGTGTTCTTGTGTGTCCCCCTTCGTCCGACTCCACTCGCGACGATGTGCACACATACGAGCCAAATGACCCTTCTCCCCGCATACAAAACACTCCGCCTCCCGGAAACGGCAAGTGCTTGCACTGTGCTTCCCTCCGCAACGATAACACTCCCTTGTTTTCGTTGGAGAAGCGTTGTTGGAGCTCAGATGGCTTGATCGACAGCTAGTGCTGAGAGCCTTTGTAGTTCCGCCACGAACTCCGCAATCGATTCGTCCTCGCACTGAAGGAGAATGACAGTGGGGGTGGGGGCATTCATGCTGATGACACTCTCATTTGACAAGGCTAATAATAGGTATACTGATCTGCATGTGGATTAGTTACCAGCAAATTTTGATGTCTGGATTACAAATGAATGTTCATCTCATCCTTGCAACCATTGCAACATGTTCATGTCCATTAATATTCTATTTGCTATTTACATTCAAATAGTATGATTGTGGTGATTGACGGCCAGCACCTACGGCTATCAGCTAGTGCTTTTATATTATGTAATTATGTGGGCAGACAAATTTAATCCAGACAGCTAAACCAGTGGCAGTACAATTAAGGTGCCACTGGTTTGTTGACTGGTAGCTACATAATTACGTATTACAATCACTGTGTGAAGTTTCAAGTCAGATTCAGGCATTAATTTGATTGTGTACTAGTCTAAGATTATTGCTGACTCAGCCTCATTCCGCCCTTCCCTCCACCAGTTTTTGCTTGCACTATGCACAAAACGGTTGTGCAAGTGACCATAAACTGGCGGTGGGAATGGCCTGACAAAACGTACGCTGGAGTGCATGAATCATTACATGAAATTCTCCAATGCCTTATCAAACAAATTTTCACAGAAAACTTAGCAATGCATAATAAGTTGTACATATAAACAGTTCTGATCTGGTATAATAATGCTGAGTCCACTGTTTAGAATGAAGTTTATAACATGATACTACTAAGTTCACAGGAAACACCTGCATGTGCGTCTGTCCAACATTTGCCCAGCTGGGCAGAATCGAGTTGTGCTTCTTGGTCGAGTGATAGTGACTGTGCGAGTGCGTGTCCTTGTAACAGTGGCTGTGCGAGTGCGCGTCCTTCTAGTGCCTGTCCTTGTTCTTCCAGTACCTGTCCTGGTTCGGGTTCGTCGAGTTCCAGTCCTTCGAGTCCCAGTCCTTCGAGTCCCAGTCCTTCGAGTCCCAGTCCTTCGTCCAGTGCCAGTCCTGCGGCGTGTGCCTCTCCCCCTTCTCCTTGTTCTGCGTCTAGTGATGAAATCAGTTAGGGTATCAGTTGTTTCAGTTTGTGTATCAGTCCTTGTATCCTCGGTCCTGGTGACGGCATCATCAGTGCCAATTCTTGGAGTGTCCGTCCTGCGAGTTCCAGGTGTTCCTGGGCTCCGAGTTTCAGGACTCCGAGTTTCAGGACTTCGAGTTCCAGTCCTTCTTGTTCCAGGTGTTCCTGGGCTTCGAGTTTCTGGACTTCGGGTTCCAGTCCTTCTTGTTCCAGGTGTTCCTGGGCTTCGAGTTTCTGGACTTCGGGTTCCAGTCCTTCTTGTTCCAGGTGTTCCCAGGCTCCGAGTTTCTGGACTTCGGGTTCCAGTCCTTGTTCCAGGTGTTCCTGAGCTCCGAGTTTCAGGACTCCGACTTTCTGGACTTCGAGTTCCAGTCCTTCTTGTTCCAGGTGTTCCTGGGCTTCGAGTTTCAGGACTTCGAGTTCCAGTCCTTCGAGTCCCAGTCCTTCGAGTTCCAGTCCTTCGAGTTCCAGTCCTTCGAGTTCCAGTCCTTCGAGTCCCAGTCCTTCGAGTCCCAGTCCTTCGAGTTCCAGTCCTTCGAGTTCCAGTCCTTCGGGTTCCAGTCCTTCGAGTTCCAGTCCTTCGAGTTCCAGTCCTTCGAGTTCCAGTCCTTCGAGTTCCAGTCCTTCGAGTCCCAGTCCTTCTTGTTCCAGGTGTTCCTGGGCTCCGAGTTTCTGGACTTCGAGTTTCTGGAGTTCGAGTGTCTGGACTTCGAGTGTCATCATCATCGTCATCAGCTGGAATCACCTCAGTGCATTCACACTCACAAGTGTTTTCATTGAGTTCTTGAAGTGCATTACACTCACGAGGAGTTGTGACACATTCACATTCACAAGTTTGAAAATTGAAGATCTGCCGTCTGTTGCACCTCCTTTCTGCTCCAGGAGGACATGTAGGTGGCTCTGGGGAGGGTGGAGAGGGTGAGGGTGGGGAAGGAGGGGAAGGTGGGGAGGGTGAGGGTGGGGAAGGAGGGGAAGGTGGGGAAGGTGGAGTAGGAGGGGAGGGAGGCAAGGTCGGAAGGTTGATACATTGACACCCAAACAAGTTCAAAAATTGGCCAGCTGCACAGTCACCGGGTTTCAGTGGACAATCACACTGACAGATGTCCAAGTTGAAGACAGCTTGCCCATGACACTTCGTGATCACACTGCATCTGCAAGCACAGATGATGTCGTCAAATATCTGAGGACTAGGACAGGCAGATCTCCTCCCCATGCACTCACACTCGCACGTATCAGGGTTCAGCTTTTGTCCGAACTGGCATGTCATGGTATGACAGGGTTCACACTTACACTCGTACGGATTCAGGACTGAAAATGGTGGGCACTGTCGGGAACATCTTGGAGCTTCAATGTCTGGCTTGTTTCCAATGTCCTCGGGACTACGTCCGCTTTTACTAGCTTCTATGACTTCCTCGACCGTTCCCTGCACGACCTACATGTAAGAAAGGATCATTGTATCCCACTGCAGTTTTGTAGCAAGAGAGCGATTCAACAAGAAAATCCACTGATCTTGGTTTGAGCTTAAGTCGTTAAATTTTACAACACAATAAAAAAGACTAGCTATAAGTACTCATGATCAGGTAGAGAGAGCAGTTTAACATTCTAGAAAAACAATGGTGATTCACTGGCCTAGCTGCATCGTTCCCTGACTGTTTGTAAAACAACATGGCTAGGCATGACAGTTTCCTGGGCACAAGAACAATTATGTCATAGGTGTCAACCTACCCCCCAAAACAAGGGACATATTGATGGGACATTTGACCAAAATGTGAATCTACGAGAAAGGTGTTGGTGGCGTATGCATATATAATTGCATGCCTGCAAGGAGAATAGCATTGGCAGAGCACAACAATTGTTACTCACGAAAGCTGTCGTGGTTAGTAGTAGGATGCCAAAAGCAGTCCAGTGAGCCATCCTGACTCAACTCGCACTCGAACACTTTCTCAAGGAGGCCCTGAATCTAGTGCACACCAACTGTAGATCTTTCACCTCCAAGTCTGAACTTCTCATAGAACTGTGAGAAGCTTGTGACTCTGGGGCCTTTAAATGCTAACTCCATTCTTTAACATTGGCTATTGTCTTCAGCTATTGTGTAGCTCTCTCTGTACCATAACGCAGACAGGCAACTGAGATGATTTGTATACAGCAAGCTAGGAGAAACAAACTGCAGACAACATAGTATTGGCTGCACTCATTGATACTGGATAGACAAACACAGACTGTCCCCATAGTTACCACTTCACCTCCTATTGTCACTTAGCATTTGAAAGTGGGTGACGCAAAAGCTGTAAGGACAGTCTCCAGGTGGGGAAGTATCAAAGTTCAGTATTGCAGTGCTACCTTGTTTTGTCTATCACATATACATAGGATCAACAGTGCGGACTGTCACAGAAAACTATTTACCATTGTATTGAAGCAGACTTTGCCACCTATTCACTGCACCCAGTTCCACAATTTTATCTTTGTGGAGACAGGTGTGGAAAGATTCCTAATATGGTGAAGGGCTCAGTGGATAAGAGTTTCCATCATGGCTAGTCTATGATGTTGTGCTGTATAATTGTCACTGTTATAACATTTCCACGTAACCATCCATCTCATAGTAAATCTGATGATCTTTGGCCATTAGAGCACTGAACCTAGCCTCGTTCCCCAGATTTTCGTCACTGGCAGTACTGCAAGCGACGAAAAGCTGGGCGTGGGACTGGGAATGAGGCTACACTGAACCCTATGTACATCATATTAAGTAAGTAATAAATCTACCACTGACAACATGAAAAAGTACATGTTCAAAACTATATAGACCAAAGTGTAGCCAGCAATTTCAACTGCGTGTACCGGCGGCTGGTGTTCACTACACAGGCAGTAGCTCATGATCTGTTTCATCTGCTGGCAAATGAAGGAACTCCCTCCACGTCATCTTCCCAATTGCGTCAGTGGCTCCGCAGAGGCAAAACCGATTGTTGGGCTTGTGTTTGTACATCCGCATCAGGTCAAAGCGCAAGTCATCCAGTTTTGAAATGTGGTCTGACAATTTACCTGTGGGATTTGCATGCAAATAACAACTCAGATATGACATGAACATAAACATAAGAGAATAATTAACCAGTTAACCTTCCAATTAGTATAATTGGTGCGAGCCTGAGCGAGCCCTACATAAAGTACATGATCCTTGTCTGTCTGTATGCGTATGTCATGCCATAAACTAAGTTAGCACTCTCCTGCAAATGGTTTACGTCATCAAACTTGAACCACTCGCAAGTGTATACCTCTTCAATGGCTACAGCATGGCAATTGGCGCTACCGCATGGCAACAAAGATGGTGAGAGTGCTTTCATGTGTTTAATATCTGCCGACTGTATCTTCAACCTGACTAACGGTCCCTGTGTGGGAGACACGAATCATGCATGAACATAGCCAGGATGGAGACCACTCACAGACCTGCCACATCAATCAGTTCAATGGCTACGGTGATTGGCGCACCGCATGGCTACAAAGACTCACATTTCATTCAGTGACATGCCTGCTAGCTATAGATAGAGTACATGGTGTGCTGGACCAGCTAGACTAGCTTCTTCAGCTAGCCTAACTCACTTTCTGTGGCTATCTACAAGTGTGAACTTTTGGTGTGATGTTCTATGTCCTCAGGTTGTGCTATGCTCGGTCACATTTGATGACACTTGTGTGCATGCAAACTGCTCCAAGTTCTGCAAGTGCACTCGCCCAGGCTCGCCCCACAACCAAGCATGGTGTGGAGTGCTATTTGGGTGGTAATACGTAGCACAAGCACTGACAGTGACATCTGGATAATTGTACGAAGCCAAGTGCAATTAAAACTTCAGTACTGTCAGTATGAGTGCTACTACCACCCAAATTTTGGGAAACCATTGACAGACTACTGTAGCATTTATGGCAGCTGAAAAGCACCTTTACAGCTCCACTGAGAAGCTTCATTTGTCAGTTCTGAAGTAACGTACCATTACTGTTTGTCTAAATTCCCAAATTAAACTCTGGCAGGTGATAATATTGTTGATGCACCAAAGAGCCTTCACTAAGTATTCCGGAATTGCGTGATAAGCACCTGCTATAGACACATTGTCAGCCAGTATAGAGCATCATGTGACCATAGTAGGTGTGATCAACTACAAAACCACAAAGGTGGGCTTCACTTGGGTGCAGATATAAAGTCTGTGACACTTTTATATGTGCGGAAATATAGCTTTATATATAATACACCTGAGCTTGTCCTACAGTCTACTGTATTAGCTACAGACAAAGTGACAAGAAACAAATCTCACGTCTGGCCACTTGCGACAGGTCATCTGGTTTTGTGTCTTCTACGGTCTTCTTTAGACTTTCAACTTCTTGAAACCTCCTCCATAAATCACTAGACATCATCCGGGGTAGATAGCCTTCAAACTGGGGGTGAAAATAACATACAGTATACATGTCAATTAGGACTCCACAATTCAATTAGTGTTTACAACACTATTGATTATCAAGGAGCACAACATAAGGGCTCAGCTAGGTTAATGGGTACCATTGGAACGCTTTTCCGACATGCATTCGCGGCGCAGCTTTGCCACAAACAAGAAGGCTTCTTCTGAATACTGGAACTTTGCGAGAATAAGAAGTTTCCTTCCAATGATGTGAAGGGTTCTTCCACAGTGTGCTGGCTTTGTATATGCACCTCAGTTTCCGAACAACGTTGCAGCTTCGCTTACAGATTTTCCGTAGCTGCATTCAGGCCTTCCGTAGCTGCGTTTAGGTATTCCGGAGGTGCTTTTGTAACGTAAACCCGGACCAGCGACGGAAAGGTTCTTCAATTTTAAAGACACATACCATATGTACGTCAGATCAGCTGGTCAGCCTTGAGGGCAGTTATCTACTGCGTACAGGAAAATATATCCTGTGTCAATCTGTTGCCAAGTTTTGCAATGATTGTAAATCTCGTACAGTACCTGCTAGGAGGGACTTTATTTCACTATAGCACTACCCTGGGGACATTGTAACGCACCAATGGAGTTTGTCATCTTGCAGCGCTAGGATGCGCATCAACAGGATGCTTCTATAGCTATGTATGTGCGACCGACAATTCATGACTTTTTACATACGTATGTGAAATGCTCACCGAATTCTCACGATTCCACTTCACCTATGAATATTTTGTCCAGACCTACCTCGTTCACTGCCCATCCCACTGCTTCCTTCCTTTCCAGTTCATAGTCTGCCTCCTACGATTGGAATACCACAAAGGTAAATACATCCATCATTCAAATTCATATAATGTCTACACTTTTGCACAGTTTGTGGAAATGTCACATCATCATGACATCATCATGACATAGCAAGAGTTATGCATATATACATCACAGGAAAAACTACCTGTAGATACGGGATTGGACGGCACCATAACTGTCAGAGCTGCTCCATGTCCACACCCATTTGAGTCTGGGGTGGGACCATTTGACTATTTTGGCATTTCTCCAACATAGATCCCGTTAATCATAGAGGAGTGCCCTTAGGTGTGGTATAATATTCAAAATGTGAAGTGACCCACAACAGACTCAGACGGGCATGCGGACAATGCGATCATGGAGCAACTCTTGACAATGATGGTGCTGGTCCATTCCTGTATCTACAGGTAGTTTTTCCAGTGTATCTGACTTACTGTCTGTTCAAGATTTTCTCTCTTCATCTGCAGGAAAGTACGGGTGGGTCTGGTACTTTTCCTGGCATTTGAAAGAACAGAGGTATGATGACACATATGAACCATGTACCCTACAAACACACGACATTAAACCTCAGATCTCAGTGCCTTCCTTATGACTTGATCCTTTGTACATTCACACAGTAAGGTGATGGAGGGGATTTCCATATATGGAAGGCACTGAGTTCTGAACCTTCCATATAACGAAGTCACTGAGCTCTGAGGTCCAAAACAGTGTTGCAGGATTCTGCAAACCTCTGCACCCATAAAAATACGTGTATGCTTTTCACTTAGCATGTGAGATTGTGTGAATGCTCCCACTGTAGAGTAAACACCAGACGACTTGTATAATCGGACACGTTAGTTTCAAGCGCGTATATTACCGGAAGTGGGCGGGACCTTCAGCCCGTTTACACTACAGACCGAGAAGGGCGGATTCGCTCCAGTTCGATGCAGATCGATCCGGGACTACGCCGCCCGAGTGCTCCATGTACGTGTGGTTCGGGGTCGATGTTCATGATTAGTCACGTGCCCAGACCACATCCTCACGAGACTAGTCATGTTCGATATGCAACACCATGACAACCCCTAGTCTCGAACCAGACCCTTCGTGGTCTGGTTCCGATACTATTGGCAACCGTCACTCCCCCCGTCCACGCCCTACCAACGGGTTCGATTCCGTTTACACTTGGCGCGGGAGCTCTCCGGGTTGACCCAGTTCGATGGAGTTTGGTGGTCCAGTACGGAGCGGATCGGTGCGGTTTGGTTCACGTTTACATTACGAGGTAATTCAAACCAGTTCGAGCTGTGTCGATCCAGAGCGCTAGTGTAACGGCTGTAAGTGAACCCTATACAGGCAAATCAACACACCGAAAGTACCTGCAGGTAGTCACAAAACTGCATTATGGTCCGGTCCTTGGGATTATCCTTCTTGAAGAAATCAGCAAATGCCTGTCCAAGGATAGGGTCATAGCTGGCAGGATGGTCAGGGTCTGCCAGACAAACAGCCATCATTGTCTGCTTGTCTCCTGTGTGTGAAGCATAATTATAATGTGCAGGTTGAATCATAATGAGAAGACAAAAATTCAGAAGACTTGTTGGTATGAAATTAAATGTACAGGAGTCAAATAAGGGAAGTTAGGTACGTACTTCTGTTGAATGAACGTAATAGTCATACCTGCCAGCTGCACTCTCTGAAAGGCATTCCCACTGTAGCATGCAAGCGATATGAAGAGAGTGCGCCTCAGTCTTGGCAGTGTTGGATGATACAGTGTTCTATTCCCATTACGATTGATGAACACCAGGGCTCCCAATGAAGCATCCCTTTCATCAGCTGATGGAGGCATCATTGACCAACTCCTAGGTTCATTTCCATGACCCAAAAATATTACCACAGCTGCAGATATGTGAATGAGACAGTAAAGCTGTAAGATAATAACAATTTTGGATAAAACGATTTTCATAGATCATACTCCACAACAGGTGCATGTTGGTCAATATGTAATGCTAGCCTCACTCCCAGGCCTTCCCATCATCCACTTTTTACTGCTTGCATTCAGTATGCAAAGATGGAGAGGGGAAGGGGGGGGGGGGGGGGGGGGGGGCTGTATGTAGGTAGGTAGTTCATAATAGAATTCCTGCTTGTATTGGTGGTATGGTCAATGTTGTTTCCAGCTTCATAGAGGAAGAGAGCTTGGTTTTCAGTTATTGCTTGACCAACCACACTGTACTGCACTGCACAACGCAACACACAGTGTGTGCAGGGGTAAGAATTCTACAACCATGCACCTTTAAGTTGCATCACGCCACTGCATAATCAGCTGTGTATACCAGTGCATGAAATGAGACTGTGCACGGTATTTCCATTCATCGTCGTTCATTAGTGGCAATTGAATGATAGGCTCTATGATGCACGCGAGCAGTTTGGAGCTTGCACAGTATACACTGTATTACCATGGTGATATGTATTAAAGGACATAGGCAGGAATTTTTTTCTACCGAGGCAGTATGAGGCACTGTATTCATAGCTTGACAGAGGTTGTAAGAAAACGTGTGAAGTGCAGAAATTTATTCACCATCATTTTCCAGTCATTAGGAAGGGCTTCATGGCAATTCGTGCTTTTCCACTGCCCTGCCACTACTTTGCACTTCCAAGCCATCTTTCTCAGTTATGATCTCGCACACAGTATGACTGTCATCCAGTGATATACGGAAAAATAAGCAGAAGAGTAGCAGCTCTAGTGCTGAAGTTTGCCAGGGAACAATGTGGTGCAAACAGTGAACAGTGAATATCGAGGCAACTGTCTCGGTTTCCTTTATGCTGGCTACAACCAATGGTACATAGCTATATACACTAACCGCTGTCCTTCACATCCAAACCATTTGGCTTTGTGTGCCCTCTCTGCCAGCCCGCTGTTAATTCATCAGAACAAGCCAAAAAAGCGGATAAAAGTGTTGCTGCTGACCCTTCGTAACTGTGACGTAACATGGGATCAATTGACAGCATTCCTTGCCCTCCACTGAGGTACACAATGTGGTCACTCTCTGCAAGCCTCTGCTCTAAAATTGTGGTGTAGATCTTCTTGAGTTCCTTCCTGGTGCTAGCCTCGTCTTCAGCTCGCTTCTCCCCACCGCTCACCAGAAAAAACCAAGTAGCTGGGGGTGCTTGGCTCTTCGGTTGGCCAGCCAACATCATAGGTACAGCCATCATCAAGCTTGTAGTAGAATGGGGCTCGCCCTGGACCGCAGACCCCGCCCTCCACGCGCGCGCCCCGCGTCGGACAACACAATGCACAATCCCTGAGAATTTTAAAGAAAGAACAACTCTATGAAATATGTTGGCTGCACATGAACTGCTAAGCATTCAATTTCCCGATCTAAAAGATCTCCAATCCACCTTACACTCTCTAACTGGTGCCTTTCTGCCTGTGGTGGAGTGTACACAGCTAGTTCCATGCAGAAGGTACAATTACATTTAGTATCGTTTTACTCTTCCAGCTGTGCAGATCCGGAGCGAGAGCGCTGCGTAATAGGGGTGAAGTCAAACTCGTTGACAGCTTGCCGACTTGCAAACTCTCGCCAAGCCTGCAGGAGTAGTTGGTATGCATCTATGAACCAGCAATCAAGAATGGAGGCCTCTTAATTAGTCAGTTTTATACCAGTTCAGCAGCTGGAAGGAGGCACAGACTTTGGCCTCTTTAGCATAGCATATGCATACCATGCTAGTGTTGGTGGCTGCCTCGAGGATATGGTGCTAAGTATGATGTAGGGAGCCACTCACACATTTAAGGATTTGCACAGCTCACATGCATGCATGTGAATCGAAAGATTCGGGCATCCCACACACAGTATTACTGTAGTTTGAGGTGTCTGTGACACTGGCATACGTACCTCCACTGGAATGTGTGCGGAGCTAATTAACACATGTTGTGTTACAGTAGGTATATGGAAATTTACTGATAACTACCTTCGTTCAGGTGCTCAGAAAGTTGTGGCCTGGGAATTAATAAATAATTGACAACTAAAATATATCTTTATGTGTTACTGAGCAAACTCCACACTAGTTCATACTGCTTCAAAATGTCACTAACGGCTGGCCTCTCTTCAGGGTTGTTTCTCTTGCACTTCTGGTGGACAGCTACCAAATAGTCCATAATGTGCTCACTTTCAGCCACTTCTAGAGCACCTCCACTGAGCAGTGCTTCTACAATATCAGGAATTTTCCAGATGTCTGTTTTTTCACTGTATCCAGGTTGTTCATCAGCATTGAAGACCTTCAGTTGGCTGAAAGGCCACTTCTGCTCAGGAGCTACAAAATCTCCCTTTAGTTCATTCTTACTGCACCTCACATGAGCTTTGGGAGTTTTCACATCACTTGTATCAAGCCTTACTTGCGGCAAGTTGTCATAGTTTGCGAGCAGCAGCTGCAGGTCTTCAGAAATGAGGAACTGGGACAGAGTGTGCTCCAAGCTGTGGCTATTGCAGAAAACGTAGGGTCCGCCGGCCGCCGTGTGCAAACGATGCAGAATCCGAACATAGTCAAGGCAGAGTTGAAACCTGGTCATCCAGTTATCACACCCAGTTGGTGCAAGAATGGCACCCAGTTTACTCACTGAGCCGATACTTTGGGCTCTCCTCCATTGGTCTATGCTGAATGCAACTGTCCCCGTCTCCTCACAGAAACCAATTGGGTACAGCAAGTGTGAATGAGGTTGGAGCTCTTGTAGGACACTAGTGTGTGTGGTTACAGCATTCCTTTGGGTCTTTCCACATACAATTTCGTACCCCTTCCACTCGGCTTCATAATAGTGCCAGTTTCCAAGGGTATACAGAAGTTTACTGACCCTCACTTCATGTAACATGTCATCACAAGTTAGGAAATCTTCGCAGACTGTCCACTGGGCTAGACTAAATGTTCCTCTAGGGCACGGGACACACCCTCCTTGTCGCCATAGGAAACCAGGGGAACACATCTTTGGGGAGCTGTATCTTCGAATCATGGTGGTCGATGATGGTCCACGGCAAGTAGTAAACTGTATGACCACGTTTTCCTTAGCTATTCTTGCATATGTTTTTCTCTCTTCTGAAATGGCTGCTAACAATAGGCAGACCATTATAAGGCAGATGACTGAAACCACAGTAGTTACGAGGGGCAACCGCACTCCTGGTAGCCGCGTTGCAACCCCGGTTGCGACTCGCCGTAGTCTGCTAGGATGCATGTCACCTCATTCCAGTTAGACACTGAGCCCCTCCCCTTTCCAGCTTGAGACGTCGGAATGAAGTCTCAAGCCACGTAATTAACGCTGTTTACAGGATAAATTTCTAGTCTGTCACCACGAGTATACAGTATGGCCTCCACATGCCACACGGCCCCGCCCCGCCTCTCTCGAATTGAACCTATGAACTTTGAACTTTGACTCAAGACTATGGTGTGCATTATTTGAAACTCGAAGCTCGTCGAGTAGCAGAGCTAGCCTGCCTGAAGCCAGTAATCATGAAAATGTGAGCTCAACTAGCTAAATATATTATGAAATACAGGTAACGGAGGGGGTTTCCGGACAGCAGGGGGTTTCCGGACACGGCCCCAGGAACACAAGAAGGGTCTGGTTCCGAGACTAGCCCCAGATTTCACTCTCTAGGAGCAGTTTTTGCTAACAACTGGAAAGTTCGAAGGTAGGGTATGCATGCGCACTTTAATACCATAATTTGGAAGAATTGCTAACGGAGCGAACGCGAGGGGCATGAATGCTGTGTCCGAAATTGAAAGACTGTCCGGAAATCCCCTCCGTTACCTAATCAGGTCAGGCAGCAAGGGATCACACACCTTCCTCTGCCATTCGTTTCTTTTGTGATAACATGGAGGCCTGCCTGTGATTTAATCCTAGAGGAATCAAGCTCCCTTGTAAGAGTGAGATCAAAAGATAGATTGAGGATTGTTTTCTCCGATCAAGATTCTTGACCTGGCCACGAATGCCCCCAGATGCAGTGTGTAAGTGTGACTACCCCTGCACATGCAATTGATTGTGGGCGATAGCCATTGCCTGTGAGACTGTTGCGTAATAGCCACAGTTGTAAAATAATTGCGCTGTACTAGATGCAGTCTTAAAGATCAGCTACAGAGTAGAGGAAATTGTCCTGCACTAAAAATTCCTTGTACCATGTGAATATTTGGATGCATCACAATTGAAGTAGTAATGTTGACAATCCACTCTGTTTAACTAACAGTACTCATACCTTGAACCAGTGTCAGGTCTCACACAAGTTGTGCTGCAACACTGTGTGTGATTACCATGGCAACTGTAGCACACCATGTGTGATTACCACGGCAACTGTAGCACCCTCTGTGTGATTGCCATATAGCTGGAAATATTGTACATTTGGACACGTGATCTCTTGTACACACTGTCGACTACCACTGTATAGGACTATTCACACACATACTGCTGAGGTATGCATAAGCATTAGGTAGGTGTAGCATTGACCATGGATAATAGGGCACGGGGAACTGGATTGGAAACACGCGCACCGCCCTGTTCGTAATGTATGGAATTGTCGGCATGGCCTTTGATTGAATGCGGGTTTCGCTGGTTTTTGTTGTCCCTCTGATGCCGCACAGGGACTGTTCTGGGACTTACCTCTTGTACCGTCGGGTCGGCCTTCAACCAGTGTATGCCCAAAGTGGTAAGTTTTGCTCCTGAGTCGTAGATGCCCCCCATATCCCTGAAATTGTGATACCCGTGTACTGTTGCACTTACCAATTGTTACTCAGGACTGTCAGGAGTGAAAGTTG
Source organism: Axinella damicornis (assembly GCA_963931865.1). NCBI lineage: Eukaryota > Metazoa > Porifera > Demospongiae > Axinellida > Axinellidae > Axinella > Axinella damicornis. The sequence goes on along the minus strand of OZ007513.1, from coordinate 2,293,613 downwards.
CCGCTTTGGGCATACACCAGTTCAAGACCGATCGAACGATACGAAAGGTAAGCCTCAGAACGGTTGGCACAAGAAGGGCAAACTTGAGCAAAACCCGCATTCAATCCTATAAACGCGTGTTTCCAATCCAGTTCCGTGCTCTATTATCCATGCATTGACTAATAAACTGCCAAATGAAATAGATCCGCACTGTTTTTAATTCTGGCAATATGATAAGTACCAAGTTATATGTTACCATTAACCCATGCCTGATGATCCCCAGCCTGTAGTCAGCTGGTGAAGGGCTAATACCAACATTAACCCCTGCCTGATGATCCCCCGCCTGTAGTCAGGTGAAGGGCTAATACCAACATTAACCCCTGCCTGATGGTCCCAAGCCTGTGGTTAGGTGAAGGGTTAATACAAACATTAACCCCTGCCTGATGATCGCCAGCCTGTAGTCAGGTGAAGGGCTAATACCAACATTAACCCCTGCCTGATGATCCCCAGCCTGTAGTCAGGTGAAGGGCTAATACCAACATTAACCCTGCCTGATGATCCCCCGCCTGTAGTCAGGTGAAGGGCTAATACCAACATTAACCCCTGCCTGATGATCCCCAGCCTGTAGTCAGGTGAAGGGCTAATACCAACATTAACCCTGCCTGATGATCCCCAGCCTGTAGTCAGGTGAAGGGCTAATACCAACATTAACCCCTGCCTGATGATCCCCAGCCTGTGGTCAGGTGAAGGGTTAATACAAACATTAACCCCTGCCTGATCATCCCCAGCCTGTAGTCAGGTGAAGGGCTAATACCAACATTAACCCCTGCCTGATGATCCCCCGCCTGTAGTCAGGTGAAGGGCTAATACCAACATTAACCCCTGCCTGATGATCCCCAGCCTGTAGTCAGGTGAAGGGCTAATACAAACATTAACCCCTGCCTGATGATCCCCCGCCTGTAGTCAGGTGAAGGGCTAATACAAACATTAACTCCTGCCTGATGATCCCCAGCCTGTAGTCAGGTGAAGGGCTAATACCAACATTAACCCCTGCCTGATGATCCCCGGCCTGTAGTCAGGTGAAGGGCTAATACCAACATTAACTCTTGCCTGATGATCCCCAGCCTGTGGTCAGGTGAAGGGTTAATAACATTAGCCCACACCTGACAACCCCCAGCCTAGGGTCAAGTGAAGTGGTAATGCCACCCGCCATTATCCTGTGCATGGTGACCTCCAGTCTTGCATCAGGTGAAGGGTAATAGTGCTACCGTTAACCATTGTCAGATGACCATTAGCCCCTCCCTTCCTGGTGACCCCCAGCCTTGTGTCCGGTGATGTGGAGGGCAAATTTCAGCTGCTGTTTTCTCGAGTGCGGAATGTGCTGAAGAAGAGTGGAGAGTTCGAGGTGAGTACTAAAGTCCAGATTCTCTAGCACCCAGTTTAATCATTGGTTGTGTCAGTCACTGCAAGTAGTGTTTCCCCCAAAGGAGGGTACCTTGGCTCTCCCCCGCTTACAATGCGAAAATCTCTCTGCACAGATGCTGCTGTGTGTTGGGTCATTCTTCAGCAGCACACCGGAGTGTCGGCAGCAGTGGAAGGAGTACGTGGAGGGGAGAGAGACAGGTTGGTCTATAATCCAGCAAGGTTCAGAAATTGCATAATAAAACCACATCCCATTTATAATACAAGGAAAATTGTATTGTTTCAGTTCCCATAGCAACCTTTATCCTTGGTCCCTGCTCTGCTGAGCATGCTCAGTTCTTTGGTGAGCTCAGTGCAGATGGAGGAGAGCTGTGTACCAACGTCACCTGCCTGGGTGAGTGAAAGTATCTCTCCCTCCCTCCCTCCCTCCCTCCCTCCCTCCCTCCCTCCCTCCCTCCCTCCCTCCCTCCCTCCCTCCCTCCCTCCCTCCCTAGCCTCCCTCCCTCCCTCCCTCCCTCCCTCCCTCCCTCCCTCCCTCCCTCCCTCCCTCCCTCCCTCCCTCCCTCCCTCCCTCCCTCCCTCCCTAGCCTCCCTCCCTCCCTCCCTCCCTCCCTCCCTCCCTCCCTCCCTCCCTCCCTCCCTCTCTCCCTCCCTCCTTTCCTTTTTTAACATCTCCTTTTGTTGGATATATACTGTATACAATGTATATGTACAAGGGGAGTCCAGAGGCGCAATCTTTGTTAACATGCTGAGCTATTGGATGGTACAATCAGAGTGGAGGTGATTATTACAGAAGGTACTAGGAATACATATATATCTGCATGGAAGGGTTGTCCATATTTGGTGCGATCCAAGAATGGCCTTTCTACTGGCATCCCGTAGAAACCTAGCAGCTGTGTTTACAATTCTCAAGAACGGTTTTTGGATCCCTCGGGATTCAAAAACCCTTGGCTGCCTACTGCAAGGGTAGCAATTCTCATGTCATGTTTACGGTACTTGCCATCAGTTTTTGAGTTGTCACTAGCAGTAGTATTGCATCACAGGAAACAAATCCATCAATTTGTTTCCGCCAATGTCCTACTGTTGCCATGCAACATGCTGCAGGCATTTGTACTGTACACAGCCTCAATAAACATCCGGTAGTATTTGCACCTGTTGATGTACATGTGTTCATTGTAGCAAATTCCAACATGCATGATTGCAAAGTTCACCTGAGGTCCAGGGCACAATAAACATGAATCAAATTAGGGATCTGGTAGCAAAGTTCATTTGAGGCCAGGGTCCTCCTGCTCAAAGCCTCAATAAACATCTGGTGGTATTTCCAACTACATGTACAAATCATGTATTCATTGTACAGGATAGCAAAGTTCACCTGAGGTCAGTGTACTATTTACAATAAACATGAATAAGATTAGGCATATGGTTGCAGAGTTCACTTGAGGTCCAAAGTACTATTTGAAGCCTCAATCAACTGCCTGTGGTGTTTCCAACTACATGTTACAGGTAAATGTGCATGCATGTTGGATCTAATAGCAAGTTCATGTGAGGCTAGAGTTGTAACTAGATGATGTGCAAGTAACAAATTGATAGCCTCGTTCCCAGGCCTACCCCGTTCTTACTGTTCTTCGGTTTGCGTTGACAATGCTACACGAATGCGGAAGAGCAGCGAAGAACGGGGAAGGCCTGGTATCATTCATCACGTGAGTGACGTCAGGTGGACGTAGGAGCCCATAGTCGTTTCAGCAGGTCCTGACGTAGTTCATCATCCAGTCGGCTCGGATTGAACACTCCGATGCTAGTCGAGATTCCCAGATGATCTGCACAACTTCGTCGGCCAGTTTTTAAACTTATTTGCGGTTGGGCCACACCCTCCCGACGTCCACCTGACTTCAATCACGTGATGGATAATACTAGGCCTTCCCAATTTTTCACTGCGCCGCTCTGAAAAAATGGGGTAGGCCTGGGAACGAGGCTAACATATTGAGGATCTGATAGCCAACTCACCAATCATCCATCTATCTGACCATCTGCGTGCAATCACTTGGCTGGACTGGTGGTCGGACATTGTTTGTACTAAATTCAACTTCTGTTCTCTTTTATGTTGAGCCTCACTCGCCTGTGAATATGTACAAGCACAGCCTTCCCCGTGCATTTACTCAGAGCAACAGTAAGTCCACCAGTCCAGTCCTGTGATTGTAGATGGCCAACTATACTCGGTTCCATGCTTTGAGACACCGTGGAGTGTTTACTGAGGTCTTGGAGCAGATGTTTGAACATGCACATGCAAGATTTCCCTGCAATGTTATTATCCTGTCCAAACATACGTATACACACACCATGCAGTGTAACTTTGGACTGGTGTGTCTCTGTAACCAGTTGACCAATTTAATGTGTTTCCTGCTTGTCCCATAACAAGTCATATAGATCATGTATCGCGTTTACCTTGACTCTCCTAACACAGCCATAGATCATGTATTGTAATGTCATGAATCATGACCATTTCCCGGCCAAAATGACTAACATTGACTATAGAATCCTTTTCAGCCCCTGTGGGATCTAGCCTCGTTCCCATGCTCTCTTCTCCCTTCAGAGCCTGGGAACGAGGCCATGTGGGACCTTAAATGTCCAGTTCTCTTCGGTTGTCGTACTCCATGCTATTTTCAGCACATTTGTGACTCTAACTGCATGCACTAACTGGGCAATCTAACTACACCCACTCAAAACTGTGATGCTCAGCCCGTCGACGACTGCATGGTAGTGGATGCCTACAAGTTGAGAGGGCTGTTTTCTGACCCATAAATGGACCACCCTGTGCGTCCGAAAGGCTTTCTGATAGCCTCAGTCCCAGAGTCTGGGATGGAGGCTAGGGTTTTTGCAGCCAAGAGCAAACACAACCTCTCGTGGGTGGAGCCAGCTCATCCTAGGGCCCATTGATTTTGTCGAGGTCATTTTCAGCCTCTACAATCCTTAAGCATATCTTCCCTCATGTTGCTGGGCTCGAACTGCTCCTAGAGGTGTTCAGAAATCCTATGCAGAGGCAATACTCTTACCACACCCACCGATTATTCACAAACTTTCAATCAGTGCTCTTGGGAAATTCTAAATTGATATTGTAGCTGAAAAACGGGCCTTGAACGCTGGAGATGGAGGAAGTACAAAGTGAGACCACTACCAGCGATGATCAAGACCCATTGTTTAGCTAAGGAGTTGATGAACAGTTAAGGAATTAGGTGTGCTCTCATCAAAAAGAATACATGAATGTGTACAATTCAGCGGGTTATTTTATGCATGCATGCAAAAGATAGGATTGCACAAAAGGGGAGCTATAAATTTATGGGGGTGTTTTCCCTATTGGAGCACACAAGTCAATGTACACAGCAGTTTCACTCGAGTGGCCAAGTCAAAGTCTTGTCCTGCTGGACGTCCGTCTGGACAAGTCGGAAGTAGTTGGTGCTAACACCAATCCACTTGCCAGAGATGTCCTTGACAGCACCTAGCCCGTTCACCACCTTTCCTGCCCAGGGGACTTGAAGAGTTGCTTTGGTAATTTTCGCCTTCTTAACAATCGCATATCCTGCGGGAACGCTGACCGATGAAGTGTACTTATAGGGTGTGGATTTGGAGTTTTCAGCCATAAGGTCAACAGGGATGGGATATGGAGAAAGCTTTATGCCAGCCGAATAATAGGGCAGGTAGACTGAAACTCGTGTTGTGTTTCCCAAGCTAACCAGGTGCTCATGTGTGAAGCGATTCGTCTCGGTGATAGCTTTCGACACTTCAAATGTTGACGTTAGTGGGACGCTGGAAGCCGAATTGTCATATAGTTTTTGTTCCAGTGTTTCTGCCTTGTTGTTCAGTACTTCTCCTTCACTGACTGTAAAGCTGACATCGCAAATCTGGTCTATTCGTTGTTGAGCAGCATAAAAGTCCGAAACACGTTCGACAAAAACGTCGTTGCTGAACTCTGCATTATAACATGCCACTGTCTTGTATGTGGTGTTCGTCTCTTGAGTGATGCCACCGGAGAACCCGAAGCCGTTGCACCATCTATTTGCGGCGGCGAAACAGTGGTCTGAGTCTGATTGGTTAGGATATGTGCATTTTGGAGCAAGTTGTTGAAGGACATCAGTGTGAACGCTCTCTTTCTTGGTACTCTTGAAGCAGAGGACTCGTAGTACTTCTCCAGAAACTTCTTGACTCATTCCAGCATATGTGGAATCAAGCTTCTCTCTACAGTATCGGTGGATGGCTGACAGGCAATCTCGATGCTGGTTCTTGGCGGGTGTACTGCAGCCAGGATGGTGTGTCTGCAACTCGGTAATATTTACGTCTTCACTCAAATCTGCTCGAACGCATGACATGCCAATGCGGTAGGCTATGTGCTCTCGTGGTATCCCGAGTTTTATCTCTGGTAGAGTAACTGGTGGGGTTGTTCCGTGGTTGCAAAAGCGATGCATGGCAGCAGCGCAATCTCCTGTACGGCTTTTGGTGTCGTTGTCGCAGCCACTATGTAGCTCACTCAAGACCTTTTCAGGTACCGATACCGATACCTCACAGCCAAGTTGAAAGCTGCAGTTGGCCATTGCAGCCAGGACAATAAAAGCTATAGCCCACTTCATTGCTATCGAGAGAGAGAGAGAGAGAGAGAGAGAGAGAACAAACATTACAGCGCTCACAAGTTTGTCACCATGTTGAGTTTCAAACATAATTATGTAGAGCAGCGCAATGTAAACAGCAATAGGTATACTTCTGAGCACCTTTCAGTAAGTAGCAGAGAATGTCTGAGCTCCGGTTGATAGGAGAGAACTTCTGAATCTGAGCACCAGTCAATAGGAGAGAACCTCTGAAGAGTGGAGAACTTGTGAATGTGTGCATGTGTTCTCTGGTGCAGTTCTTTTATACACTGCTTAACCTGGTTTCCGCTGCTTGAGGAGAGGGTTTCAAGGAAAGACCGTATCCGAGAGCTGGTTTAGCCATGATTGTGGAAGTTCCTAGTAGAACCTTCTAGCGTACCATTAACCTCTAGTGACGATGGGATGGAGTAGTTAGCTAATTGCTACCCCTAGCCTCCCTGTCTCATCTGTCCAAACTAGTGTTGTACTGTGAACCTCTAACTTTGTACAGCTGCGTTGGCGTATACCTGAGAACGGTTGTTTAAGCGTGATCTTCAAACTTTCCTGGTAGAACCTTATTAACCTGGGGTGCCGTACTGTGAACCTCTAGCTGTACTGGCGTATACATACCTGAGCAATATGAACTTTCCTAGTAGAACTTTTGTTAACCTCTAGTGCTGTACTATGAACCTACATGTTTGTACAGCTGCGTTGGCGTATACCTGAGAAGTTGTTTAAGCATTCATAGTAGAACCTTTTATTAACCTCAGTGCTGTACTATGAACCGTTAGTACAGCTGCGTTGGTGTATGCTATATGTACATGCTATGCACCTCTAGGGTTGTACCGCTGTGTTAGTGTGCCTAATGATCTTCAGGGAGATCCTTCAGAATTTGAAAATATGTTTTGTCTTGCACAGTAATGTACCTAAACCGACCTGCACAGTGTATAAGTTTAGAAGATCCAATCTGCCATACTTAAGCATGGGGGGGGGGGGGGGGGGGGGGGGGGGGCTGGATTGCTGTGCACTGCACTGACGTCATCTTACATACACCGCTGCACTAGAAGTGAAGGTAGCGTCTCAAACCTGATTTACATACTCCACGCATATGCCTAAGTATCCACGGCAGGCCAGTGCTTCTGCATGCCCACGCATTAAATTGACAATGACATCATGCATAAATGTTTCCTGTTGCTGAAGCTGGAAGGGGATGTGATGCACCGTGCACGACTGCTCCACTCCTGTAACATGTGTTGAATGATGGCTCACACCAGACTCCCATGCAGTCTTCCTTTACTGACATGCACGTATGCATAATATATCAGCTACTTCCTCTCTGGAATAGCCATCTTCGTCGTACTTTCTTGCAGAAGCTGAGATTTGGCAAACTCCGAGTAGATAGGATATTAGACAACTTGTACTTCAAATTTGGCACCAATTGTACATGAAGGACGTGCGAGTTACAGCTGTTTTTGCCGACAATGTCCTGGGTGAAAATGACTCCTGTCCTACCTTAACTTTGGAATAAGTATTGCGGAATCTGGCATGACTAGGAGAGCTCACAGTTAATGCTTCAATGCATGATCCATGAGTGTGTTAGGAGAGTTTACGGTAAATGCTTCAATATACGATCTATGACTGTGTTAGGTGAACATAAGTGGATTGGCTATACAGGCAAGGCCAGTGCCTAGACATGAGCGGCCAATTTGGATATTCCTTGTATCATGTCATGAAGAATTTACCGTGAGCTGTCCCAACACAGTCATGGAACAGAATTGTGTTGGAGCATTCACCATGAGCTTTCCTAACGTAGTCATACTCCTAGTCTCCTACGTATATTACATCAACTTGGTGCATGCGTGCTGTGCTTGAGGGCAAGAGTTGGCAGAGATCATGAATGATTGTGAGCTACTTACTACGCCAAAATACTAATTACCATTTCAATTGTGAGTACAAGCTGGTGGCTGCAGTAAGAGTCTGCCCGTGTATCCACTTGGAGTTGTAAGGCAAGCTTGCCCTACTGCCGACTATCAGTACTGCGGTTTTCCACTCGTATTCATTGTAGGTAGCATCTGCTAGCAAAGTTCACTTGAGGTCCAAGGTATTGTTTAGCCTCGTTCCCAGGCCATCGCCCAGCTTTTCGTCGCTTGCGGGGACTGGGAACGAGGCTAGGTATTGTTCAAACCTCAGTAAACATCCTGCAGTAATTCCAGGTGTTGTGAATTAGGGATCTTGTAGCAAAGTTCACCTGAGGTTCAGGGTACTGTTCAAAGGTTCATTAAACATCCCGTGGTATTTCCAACTGGATTCACAGGGTGATGTACGTGTAGCAAATGGTTACCAACTTATACACTATATTTGATGCGTATCCAGGCTATCTACAGCCACTGGACTGGACTGATGGGCGTATATTTTGTACTAAATGTGAACTTTTGTGAGACCCATGCACTCTAGAGGATGCATATATTATCCCACAAGCACAGTCTTCTCCATCCATGGACTCAGAGGGAGTGATTGATAGGATGACGAAGTAATGTTACAAGTAATGTTACAGCAGTCTTCAACATCGTACCAGTGTGCGATTTGTGCTCAGGTTGTCCACACTCTATCATGTGGGAGTAGAAAGCCAACGTTGCAATCAATACGGATGCATGGCATGTGCAGACTTGTGAATTGCTTTACCAGGACCCCTGGTTGTAGATCATGTATTGAAGTGTTCTCCGTAAGTGCTCCTAACACAGATATAGATCATGTGTTCACCATGAGCTCCTACCACCCATCATGTATCGTTAGCTGTTCCCAGCCACAATTACCACAGGGTCATGTCCAGCCCCAGTGCGTACCCTGATTCCAGGCATTGGAAAACTACAGGTGATCAAGGTGTATTGTTTATCTACAGATTTTGTTAAACATTCAAGGAATTAATTGGTGCTACCACTATTCCACTTGCCAGAGATGTCCTTGACAGCACCTAGCCCATTGACCACCTTTCCTGTCCAGGGGACTTGGAGAACTGACGGACGGTTTTAGTGACATTGCTCTGAAGTCAATTGAACATTAGCTAGCTAGCTACAAATCCAGCTTATTCCTTGCTAAGCAGAGTAAAATTCTTCAGATGGGCTAACGGTTCAAAACTGCCCGACTTTCATGACGATTTTCACACAAAACAGCCACAGTAGTCTGGCGCCCAGTGCAGCTGCTTCCGATCCCTGGCTATTGCATGGGCTACATGCAGCTGCACTGCTGGCAGAGCTGCTCCCCGATCATGTCCCCCTCAGCTGTTGCTCCCCGATCGCGTGTTTGTGGCTAGCTACACACATAGCCTCGTTCCCAGTCCCACACCCAGCTTTCCGTCGCTTGCAGTACGGTAGCAAGCGACGGAAAGCTGGGCATGGGACTGGGTACGAGGCTATGATCACCAAACTTTGAGTCCTAGTGACTGTGTTGTTGTATGCTACATTCTGTGCATCTCTATATAGGGCTGTACAGCTGTTTAGTGTATTCTAGCTACATGCTACATGCACCTAGCTAGGTTTGCATAGCTGTGTTAGTGAATCTTGAACAATAATCTTGAACAATAGAATGTCTTAATCAATGACGTTGTATTTATTCTAGAAATATGCAGTATGTCTCCATTTGTAAAAGCACTAGCTATGTATATGAGAGGGACAGTGTAGCTACATAGTTGACTGGTGGAATGTGCATGTTGTTGCACAGTGAGGCATGTTTGTGTTTGTGTCTATTAAGGCACATTTTGACATGCTAATTTTTAAAAATGGACCAATGAATCAAAGTTGGTATTGGGAATAGAGAACATTGCACTAGGTAGGTCTACATGTACCTAGTATGAAGCTGGAGGTTGTACCATTGTGGTGAATGATGTCCTTGAAATTAACCGAAAACAAAAATTAATGGAAATGCTGATAGCACAATGGTGCTAATCCCAGCTTCAGAGCTCGTTCCTAGCCCAAGATGCCAAGCATAGTACTCCACTGGCACGATTCCTACTCTGCATATATCCGTTTTCTAAAGAAATACCTATTGTATCCATACATTTGGATGAGCTTGGTATTGTCGATCAACATGAAAAGAAACCTTCAAGTGATTTGCTAAAAATGACTCTTAATGTTGCTCACATTTTTGACAAAGATTTCCATGGTATTTCTACGGAACTACACGATCATATTAATGTGTGTGTACCAAATTGGGTACGATGTTGTAGCAAAGTTTATCTGAGGCTCAGGGTACTGTTCATGGCTCAGTAAACATCTTGTGGTATTTCCAACTAGGTGATTTGTATTTAGCAAATCGGGTACCATCCGGTAGCAAAGTTTATCTGAGGTTCAGGGTACTGTTCAAAGCCTCAGTAATCTTCCTGTGGTATTTCCAACTACAATTGTACATGTTGATGTAGCAAATTGGGTACGATCTGGTACATAGCAAAGTTCATTTGAGGCCAGGGTCCTGCTCTAAACCTCAGTAAACATCCGGTGGTACTCCAACTACGTACAGGCTGTAACAAATTGGGGATATCATAGCCAACATACCGGCCATCTACAATCACTTATGGACTGGACTCGTTAACTGAGCACTCGCGAAGGTCTTGGCTTCTACTTCGTGCCAAAGTGCAGTGGCTTTCTACTCCCATAGAACTAGTGTAGACAACCTGAGAATACGGCTGTATATAGCCACTACGGATGACATTTGCAGTAAGGAAACTAGTGGTTGTTCCAGGAGCTCTGAACCCCTGGTTGTACTTACCCCATGTTAGTTATCACACAGAATATATTTCATCTTGTGAGCATATCAATGATATATGGAGAGTACGTAACCAGTGACCTCATTAATGCGCTAGCAAATTTTCTAGCTAGCCTCACTCAAGGTGTCTAGCATTGGCAATGTAGATGTGGCTCGGAATGAGTTTCATCTATCTATCTATCTATCTATCTATCTATCTATCTATCTATCTAATTACTTGCTGGGTCAAAATATGTCTGTGCGTGCAGGGAGAAGGCTGTGTTTCCATGTTAATATAGTTCATCACAGAGCATAAATAAATGTCAGTCCACCAGTCCAGTCCAGTGATTGTAGACCTCCCCCCCCCCCCCCCCCCTTCCAGGGCAGCGTGGGGTGTATACCACCTCCTCTGGTATGCTGATCGCCTATGTCAGTGGCAGCCATGACAGGATGGAGTTTGGGAAGAAAAGCAGTGACAGTGTTATGGTATGTGATCGCATGTTGTAACCCCATTCCCGGACCACTTTCTAAACAGCCCCATTCCCAGACCATTTTGATAATAACACCATCCCAGGCCACTTTGATAGCAACCCCATTCCCATACCACTTTGATGATAACAACCCCATTCGCATACCACTTTGATACTAGCCCATTCTCAGACCACTGATAGTAGCCCCATTCCCATGCCACTTTGATAGCAGCCCCACCCAATTCCAAGTCCAATGTCTGACATTGTAGTTCTGTTGCAGCTAGTTATGTCCATATAGGCTGTTGTTTGTCAAGCTTTCGTTTTGTTGCTCCACAAGTTGTCATTCTCCTGCACTCAGTGTTCTATTGTTCCATTCCCCCATTCCCAGCACCCCTACTTCACAGAGCAGGATATTGTTAGCATGGAGAGCTACAGTGAGGCAGATGGCTTCCGTGGAGTGGATCTTCTTCTTACCTCTGAGTGGCCAAAGGGTTTGGACAACTACACCTCACCTCCGGTACGGCTGACAACATTAATGTAGTTCCCTGGTCTTTGGCTCTAGCCTCATTCCCTACAGCATGCGACAAAAAGTCTAGGAGGAGCCTTGGAATGAGGCTAGGTTCTTACCCAGTGTCGCTATGTACGTATATGCACATCAGTGCATGAGCTGTCATTAAAACCATTGATGCTAGAAACAGTGTATATACTATCTATCTTGTTTCCTGTCTAGGGGCCAAATGCAGCTCTCTGATTGGTAGAATTCCAGCCCAATTGCAATGAGTTTTTCAGTTGAAGCAATGACAAAGACTAGCATAGCAGTGACAGTTGTATTGAAATACAAAGGGGCAGGGAGGAGGGAGGGAAGGGTATGCGGAAATAAGTTACATTTGAGAGCTTCAAAGTCAGAGTAAGAAGGATCCGCACTGCCTTTGGATTGAGAGATTTGGTCGATCAGGTTTTCAGACTAATGAAAGTGGTCAAAAAGGACAAGTTAAAATGACAAAAAGGCAAGTGTGGACTCCCCCGACAAGGAACTGAAGCTGAGATAGGCACACTAAAAGGGCAGAGTGCCTCAGTACCCACTTTAGGGAATCTCTTGCTTCGTATTTCCATGCAGGAGGGTCTGGATATGAAGTATGTTGGAGCAGATCCGGTCAGTCGGTTGGCAATGGCCATCAAACCAAGATATCACTTCGCTGGGAAGCACCACAGGTTTTATGAGAGAACTCCATACAGGTCTGTCTGTCCAGGGGATGACAATTCCACCTAGTAATTGTGAACCTTGACAGCATTAACTGCTGCTAGACACTCTAGCCAGTGCAGCACTATTCATACTTAAGGTTACGGGATACCCAATAACTAATTAGGTAATTAAGTGGGCGTGACTTCCTGTATAGGACCAATTAAATGGGCGTGACTTCCTGTACGCATGCGCCTAACCAAGACAGCTGCTGTCCTGCCATAGTGAAGACGTGTTCATGATGGCCACTGATTTTCGATGTCAAACGTCTTCGCTGCCGTTCAGTGTAGGGTGTGCGCTGTTACCGCAAGTGAAAGTGAGGTACCTGTTGCAGTGCCAGAGACAGCTGAACAGCGATAGTCGGCTCTTTCCGTGAAGTAGTACGTGCTGAAAAGGGGATGGTTTGACCTCTATGACTTCCACTTTCGACTTCCGTCGATTCTATCTCTCATCGTAGACCTCCCCGGGCTTTCACTACGGTCTCTGTCACCACTATCGGCAAGGTAGGTCTCGATAAAGTATGATTTGTGCTCTGAATGTCCCTTTCTATCTGCTAAATTTGACGTCAAAAAATCCTTGTAACAGAGTCGTACGATAACTGCACGCAGTGCATGTGCCCTAGCGCTTGTACCGCTCATCTCCGCAGCATCCAATGGTACATCTCTTGTACTTCATAGTGCGTGAGCCTTGCTTACTAGGGTGAGCCAGAACGAGCTCCACATTAGTTGTAAAACTAGGAAGTCCCGCCCACTTAATTAATCACCCGTTAATTATAATGCAAAAGGAGTAGTAGGCTTTCTCTCTGTACATTGGTTCATCCAACCATGCTGATTGAGGCACACACCATCTCCATGCAAGTACAGCACGTGGAACCTCTCCACCCTTGGGTTAGCCTCGTCCCCAGGCCTCCGCCCAGATTTTATCTCGCAGCCATGGAGAAATGTCGATTTTCTACACAGCTGCGAGATAAAATCTGGGCGGAGGCCTGGGGATGAGGCTACCCTTGGGCCACTACAATGTGTCATCGTTTCAGGACCTATCAGTATGAGGTTTCACTGTGCAACAAGTTGCACACAATGCTTATGGTTTCTTCCCTGCAACTAAACTGCTAAGCTGCTAAGCTTAAGCTTAAGCCCACTGCTACTCTTTGTCATAGGTAGACTACCACTGCATATGTTATTTCAATGACTGCCTTTGTCCCCCCCCCCTCCCCCCCACCCACCCACCCCCCCCAACACACACACCTTCACACCCTCACAGGAACCACCAGGTGCTCCAGGAAGGGCAGCAGCATGTGACCAGGTTCATATCTCTTGCTCAAGTTGGAAATCCTGACAAGAAGAACAGGGTGGGCTGTGAGCAGGATGGGTTAATCACGGTGTGATGAACAGGGTGGGCTGTGTGTAGGATGGGTTAATCACAGTGTGGTGAACAGGGTGGGCTATGTGCAGGATGGGTTAATCACAGTGTGGTGAACAGGGTGTGCTATGTGCAGGATGGGTTAATCATAGTGTGGTGAACAGGGTGGGCTATGTGCAGGATGGGTTAATCACAGTGTGGTGAACAGGGTGGGCTATGTGCAGGATGGGTTAATCACAGTGTGATGAACACAGTGGGCTGTGTGCAGGATGGGTTAATCACAGTGTGATGAACAGGGTGGGCTATGTGCAGGATGGGTTAATCACAGTGTGATGAACTGGGTGGGCTGTGTGCAGGATGGGTTAATCATAGTGTGATGAACACGGTGGGCTGTGTGCAGGATGGGTTAATCATAGTGTGATGAACAGGGTGGGCTGTGTGCAGGATGGGTTAATCAGTGTGATGAACACAGTGGGCTGTGTGCAGGATGGGTTAATCACAGTGTGATGAACAGGGTGGTCTACATATGTACAGGATGAATGTAAAGAACAGTGGGCAAGGGGAGCAGCAGCTGAAGCTGACACAATCAGGGAGCAGCAGCTGAAGCAGATGCAATCGGGGAGCAGAAAGCTTGAAGTGAACACAACCAGGGGACAGCAGCTCTGCACACACAGCTGTCCAGCGCCGGATTGCTCATGCTTAAGCAAACGAGGGGAAAGCAGCTGAATGAGGGAAGCTAATTGTAAATATTATCTGTATTGTATGCTTACCTCTGCAGTACTTGTATGCCTTCTCCATGTCTCCAATGGCAACCATGGATCCTAAGGAGCTGACTCAGCAACCTCCTGCTGTTACCAACTGTCCGTTTGCTGGGGTAGCCGCAGAGAAGGTGCATACTATAGTACTGAGTGCATGCAGTCTGAGATGAATTCATTGGTAGCAGCCTTTGAGTGTGCAGGCTTGCCACAAACTCCCAAAACTACCCAACTTTGACAGCCTCCATGGGCAAAGTACTCCTTGTGTGCAGTATCTGCTGACCCGTTTATTTGAGTCCGTTGTGGGAACACTGTTTGAATGTGAAGCTATTTCCTGAACAGATTACATGCGGTGGTTCTCCTCTATGCAGGAAACCACATCCTTTTTTCAAAGTTCAATAAGTGTTCCCACAATGGCGGACAGCATTAATGCCTTAGGGATGGATGTTGCTTGTCCAGGTGACGTCTACGGGTGTTTTTGTTTCTGTGCAATGCATACTGTGATTGACTTACAGGGCAAAATATTAAGGCATAGTGTTTCGCGGAGTAACACATTATTGAATCCCATAAGCTTCCCTTAACCTCTCTGTATGTACATAGCCTGGTGAAGATCCGGCACAGAATTTCTTCTTTGATCCGAAACATCTTGCAGCCGGGAAGAAGAGAAAGCAGCAGCAGCAGCCGCAGTCAGGCACTGGTACGTACATGTACGAGCACGTCTTTAAGATTGATGCCACAATTTGGAAACCTTTCCGTTGCTGGTCCAGTTTTCCATTACAAACGCGAGCGCGGAAGACCTAATTGAAGCTCGGAAGATCAAAAGCGGAGCTGCACCGTTTTTCGAGACTTAAGTACGTACAAAGCCAGCGCTCATCTTCGGGAGAAACCTTCCTGGTTGCGGCAAAGCTGCGCTGCGAATGCATGTTGGAACAGTGTTTCGAATCGCGGCATCGATTTAAAGATGTGTACCGTACTGGTCAGCGGTCATCGGCATAGGGCCTACCAGAGTTTGTATATCACATCCGTGCTGTGTATCATGATATAGTAGACATATATACGTACGCAGAATCGAGAGTTCGAAGTTAAAAATGGTGTTTGTCAGTGGATATAAGTGCATCAAGGAAGGAGTGTTATGCAAGTATCACAGTAATGCTGATGAGATGGCTAGTGTTCAAGTTTTCCCCTTCCCTGCACTCGTGTGGTATCATTATGTTGTGTGTGTGTGTGTGTGTGTGTGTGTGTGAACCATGCTGTCAATATACATGTAGCTACACAAACAACCCACTAAGAATGGTCATCTTCAAGAGTGTGTTTACAAGTGAAGTGAGGATGTAT
Source organism: Axinella damicornis (assembly GCA_963931865.1). NCBI lineage: Eukaryota > Metazoa > Porifera > Demospongiae > Axinellida > Axinellidae > Axinella > Axinella damicornis. Next base: position 2,277,703 of record OZ007513.1, on the reverse strand, counting down.
TAAGTGCACAGTGATACTTTGAAACTCAACTACAACAGTAGACTAACATGTATGGTATGATGGTTTGTAATACATAAATTATGCAGTGACACTTTGAACTATGAACTCAACTACAACAATGGAATTATGATTGGCACACTCTGTTACTAAATATAAACAGTGTATGCTACGTGCTGTCATTGGTTTCCAGCAGCGATTCACGCAACTCTGTGAAGCGAACTTCCCTTGGAGCTGGATTCTCTTCGCCTCCTCTGTCCTCTATTGCACCGTACTCGGTGTGAGGGTTTGCCGCCGCCATGATCCTCTTCTGGCACTTTGTCTTCAACCGTAGATAAGCATGGAAAAGGACCATCCCTATGAATTGTATAAATGCAATGCCCACCGACGTGTAGACGATAGCTGTTTCTCTGACATTAGCTAAACGGGCGTAAAGGATTGACAAGGTGAGTATCCCTAAGTTGAGGATGAAAGAACTCTCCAGGAGAGATAGATACCCTTTTTTATAGTGGGAGCCCGTAATTGTTACCTGAGCAAAGACTGACTCTCGTCTGTCGTCATGGTGACCTCTACTTCTGCAAGGTGCTCTTTCATTGCTTGTAACGTGTGGCATATTGGCCGTGTAGGCCAAGAGTGTGAAAGACGTCACTCCAGTCAGAAGTAGGATGGTGTTAGGCTCATTGATTGTAGTTACTGCGAAGCAGAGAAAGAGAACCACACGCACTAGAAGTAAAAGTCCGACCCAGTAGCGGTGTTCGTCTTTCAGAGGTCCATTGTGGGCATCGAAAACTGGGTTTAGCTTTGTAACCCAGTACAGGGCTCTGTACGTTGTCATTCTCTGGAGACACTGTGCAAATAGCAGAATTACGGTGTATGGTAACCATAGAAACAGGAGCACGGCGACCGCCACTAGGAACAGTGGGACGTGCACAGGGCTGAGGTATCGTATGTTGGGATCGGCCGACCAGACCACCACTCTAGTGCCATCAGGATAATCCAGAAATGTGAAATTGAGAATATTTATGATGTTGTGAAGCAGTTTAGCGTATGAGAGGTACACTAAAGTAGCAAGTACAGAAGCACAGTTGCTACCAAACAGCCTTGAAGCGGTGACCGAGCGTTCAGAGAGGAGAATTACTGCGATAGCAAGTCCCCAGATGTACAATGGAAACACAAACTGTAGCCACACTTTCCAGTATACGGTCAATCCATCAAAGAAGCAAACATCAATGCCCAGATCAAGGTTCAGCCAGGCAAGGAAGATTGTAAAGACGTTTATGTCGCTATATCTCAACGAAGAGATGAGTGGTTTCACAGCCCATACAATGTTGGCGTAGAAGATGAGCCCATTTATTGTTCCACTAGAGATGGTCAGATCGAAGACACTGATGAAGACCACTAGCAGTACGCCTGCTAGAGCAAACGGAATGATGAGAAGAAGCCATATGTTTGAACACGAGGTGCACTTAGGAGTTCCTAGTGTGAGACTGAGTCCTGACTGACATCCGCCACAGAGGATGCCGGAGTGGTTCACAATGCATGCCGCATCTGGATATTGCAAGTGTACATTAGTTTCATCTCGCTTGCAGTTCTCACAGTGTTTGTGCACTATCACACCATCAGTTTTGTTTCCAGTGAAAGATGCATTTGCCCAGACCCTATCAACCAGGTGGATGGTTTGATCAGTAATGTTACAAGTAATGTTGTTTTCTGTTAGCGTGGGGTTGCACATGCATCGAGGAGGGTCGTCCGAGAGCACAAACCCAAGCGAGTTCTCACAGTGTTTGTGCACTATCACACCATCACTTTTGTTTCCAGCGAAAGATGCGTTCACCCAGACCCTATCAACCAGGTGGACGGTTTGATCAGTAATGTTACAAGTAATGTTGTTTTCTGTTAGCGTGGGGTTGCACACGCATTGAGGAGGGTCGTCCGAGAGCACAAACCCAAGCGGGCAGGACTGGAACGTGATATTGATGTAGACTGGAATTGACAGCAGCATACTTGGAATGAAACCTTTTTGGTGGTATTCTGATATGTATGCCCGAATGACATTCGGCTTCATGTAGTCTGATACGTTGGCAACACTAGCAGTGAGCACCACCGTGTGTTGGTTGCCAGGGATACCATACGGTGTATAGCTGAGTTGCTTGCAACCGTGTTGATCAACTTGTTGGATATGCTGCTGGTCACCCAGTGATGCTGTGTGCGGACTGGGCAGAAAACTAGCACAAACTAAGCCACTAGCCCTGCCAAAGTCTTGGCCGACGACTGCAGCGTGAATTCTGAAAGTCTGGCCAGGGTAGAGCGGTTGGGTATCATTTGGCAGCACAATGAAACAGTCTGGTCGTCTTTGGTTGTCACATAGGCAGACTCTCGTTGGGCTGGAAGATATTACTGAAAGGTCACTGGACACGTTTGGTTGAAAGTGAAAAATTAAGTAGGCAATTTTGTGACTGAAAGTGGATGCGGAGACCAAGCATCTTTGAGTTATGGGTGAGCTTCCATATATGGCATCACCACCATTCTGGGCTGTATTATTGGTTAAATTGAAGCTGACATTCAGATATTTTAAATCATTTTCTGTTATGTTGGGAAGCTGATAGAAACACCTTGGATTGTATGCAGTTGGTATGTCATAGTGAAGTTCTGTAACAAAGATAGCCCCTCCCACATTCTCAGCATGATTGTTTAGGAAGAGCATGTGAGTGTTATTAGTCAAGGTCATTTCACTCCCTTCGATAAAGCCTAGGGCACCTCCCTGGTGAGCAGTGTTGTTCACAAAGCGGAGGGTACCATTAACAATGTAACGGCTATGGTATGCCTGGATTGCAGTACCTACATTGTTATAAAACTTGCAATCGGTGAAAGTCAGTCCCTGAACGTTGAGGAGATAAACAACCGTTGGTAGAACATTTCCAACTGCAGAGTTTTTGTTCTCTTCAATAGTCAGGTTCTTGAATATGAGCATATCTTCTCTTGTGTTTAGGCTGAAATGGATGAGTGAAATTGCCGCCCCTTTGGCTAGTGGACCATCGAATGGGTCGTCCATACCCAAACCGACTGTGTTCTTTCGTATGGTACAGTTTTCAAGTGTGATTGAAACCACCGGGTCATTGCTCTCAATTGTGATGCTCAGCCCACCTGCGGAATGTCCTGAAAGAACGCTGTCAGAAATATGAATATCACCACTCCCGTGATTTGTTGAATCACCACGGTCAGTTTCCATGACAACAATTCCACTCCCGTTGCTGTTGAGAATGTGACTGTTGGTAACAGCAATTGTGAAATTTACAGGCACTTCTGATAGCAGAAAATACAAATCGCCATCCTCATTGAGGGATCTGTCGGTTGTAATGTTGTGTATTGTTATGTTCAAGTGAACGAGAGACGAGGAATTTGCTAATGCCTTAATTGATCCCCCACTGTCACTGAAAACACAATCCTGGATATGGACCGAGCTAGAGATAGCCCCTTGGTTAAGATCTGTGAAGTGTAATAAAATTTGCGGAGCAAGAGGGCGTCCGTTTCCATGTCCCATGATTGCAGAAGTAGTTATCGACAAGTCCCCATCAACGTTATAAGCAGTTATGCCACCATTGATAGGCATTTGTACAACAACGTTGTGTACTCTGAACCGACTGACCTCATGTAGCACTTGTAATGAGCCCCCATTTTCATTTCCACATTGCGAGAAACCTATCCTTTCCAAACTCACACTGGAAACAAATGCAAATTGTATGTATGCACTATTTCCGTTACAGGAGACAGTTATGTCTGGCTCTGCAGGACTGTAGGTAGCATTGAACCCGACTAGTGCCAAGTTCTTCACATGGGTCACTACTAGTGGCTCACTCAGCGGATGAGTACCGTGCAGGAAGATCACTGTGGTATCATTGTTGAAGTATTCAGTACTGTTCTTCACATAGTCTTCCAGTGTGTGACAGGGGGAACCTGGGCACCTGGTCTCTGGGGTTTCAGGAGGTCTCACGTAGTAGTCTCTGGTTCCACAGTCGCTTTGTGACAGCTGCAGCAACAATAGGAGCAGCGTTAGGTAGCACGGCATGTTGTCATCCATCTTCTGTTGGTTCATGATTTGCTGACACTAAAGTCACATGATACTATACTGAACAATGGCGATCTTGCTAGTAGTCTAGTTGTTAACTACTGTGCAATCTAGTGTTATTACAACAGTATAGTGTAAACAATAGGAGCAGTGTTAGGTAGCATGGCATGTTGAGATCCATCTTCTCTTGGTTCATGATTTTGCTGACACTAAAGTCACATGATAGCTACTACTGAACAATGGCAATTGTAAAGTTTGTTAACTGTATGTACTACAGACTGTGCAATCTAGTGTTATTACAACAGTATAGTATTGTAAACAGTGCCTCACATGGCATTGATGATGCAATCACTAGCTGTGCGGTTGTGGATGGAGGGTAAATATCATTCATAGTGTCTCGAGTTCTCTGTTGTTCCATACATCATCAAATTAATTCAAGGGGACTCTCTGATGGCTAAGGTATTACTTCTTAAGCTAGTAGCTTACAACTCCTTGACCGGCGTCAGTAGCCACACCCACTTTTTTATCAGACTACATTTGGGTGCAGTGGATGTTTGGAATGTAAATTAGAAGGGAACAAGGTCAAGGAAATTATACGTCCGTTGCATGATGCAGAAAGCGTTACTGGTCCATTTGTCTAATACATGCAGATAGTGGATTGCTGCCTGACCCAAAGAGGCCTGCTGGTGTTAGGCCCTCCTCCCAGCCTCAACATACTCCACCATCCAAGCCACCAGCTCCCAAAGGACCCTGCTGGTTCTGTCTCGGCAGCCCAGAAGTGGAGAAACATCTTGTGGTTACCATTGGAGAGCATGTATGTTTAGTGCAGTCTCGATTGTAAAGGTCAGGCATCTCGCATTAAGTAACGAATTCAAATGCACTGCACTCTTGAAATGGGCTGTTTTTTTTCTATGCAGTCGTACCTGGCTCTTCCCAAAGGAGGTCTGGTTTCAGAGCATGTACTGATTCTCCCAATTGGACATTATGCTGCTTCTACTGATGCCCCTCCCGTGAGTTTATGTTCAGTTCACACCCAGTGAGTTTATGGTTCACACTGTGGAGCTGCGCACTGAAGATTGACCTTACAGGGTATATGTACATCATACATTTATTGGGGCGAGCCTGAGCGAGCCCCACACTAGCGTGACTTCATTGCGCTGTGCGTGAGGCGAGCCCCACACTAGCGTGACTTCATTGCGCTGTGCGTGAGGCGAGCCCTACACTAGCGTGACTTCATTGCGCTGTGCGTGAGGCGAGCCCCACACTAGCGTGACTTCATTGCGCTGTGCGTGAGGCGAGCCCCACACTAGCGTGACTTCATTGCGCTGTGCGTGCGTATGTTTGCTTGCTTGGATCTTGCAAATACCGTAAATTTTAAATCAGCGAATTTCCCTCGGTACACCAGATGCAAGGAATCGTGAACCGTCTAGCTACCTGTTCGATGGACGATAGCGACAACAAAGACGGAGAGACCATGCACTCGTGGACATTGGCTAGAGCACCATGAACATTGTGCCTCCTCAGTGGCGACACTGACAAAGGCAGAGACAGAGTCGTGGACCTACCGTGGCGCCATGGCCGGTGATGTTGGTGCTAGACTGCTTCACTACAAACGCTAACCTGACTCACAGTTGCTGTGATGTATGTTTAGTGCCATAATTTCTGTGGCCTATGCTCATTGGATGAACGCAACTGCTCCATGCATGTCCTGCGGCACGCGCATGCACTTCACTCAGGCTCGCCCCCCAATGCCCTGCATTCCACTAGTAGACTACTTACAGCTCTGTTCATGTTACATAGCTTGGGTAGCTAAGGATTTTTTCCGCTGTTCTTATAGTAGCCTCGTTCCCAGGCCTTCTACACCTCCAGTTTTTGATCACTTGCAGTATCAAAAACTGGAGGTGTTGAAGGCCTGGGAACGAGGCTAGTTCTAGTCCTTGAACCTTTTACTTTGCTACTGTACAATTTGTCCCCACCCCGACCCCCAACCTCCTGACTAGATTTTGAATGAATCACTGCTGGTACTAGTGATAAAGGTGGCAGCAATTGATATAGTTTCTCTGTGATCTTAACACAGGAGGTTCTAGAAGAGATGGTAAAGTTCAGAACTGCCCTGAGGAACTACTACAATGGTAAAAAGCAGTCCTGTGTCATTTTTGAGAGGAACTTCAAATCTCAACATTTACAACTGCAGGTCAGTAAGCATAGTAAACACATTCATCAGTTCGATTGTGAATACACTGCACATTGTGTGTGGTTCTGTTGTGCCAGGTGCTTGAGTGCCTGATTGTACTGTACCTGTGCTGCAGTAGCTGGTATGCTATGAATGCTGCACTGCACCCAATAGTCCACGTTTTCAGCCATGTACGTAGGTGGCCATATGCAGTACCTAGTTGGAGTTCTGGTAGGGGAAAATTGTTCTGGTGTGAGAAAATTGTTCTGGTGTAGTTGTAGTGTTTGAGCACACTCACTGACAGGGAGACACATAAGATTGCTGTCTTGCGCTGTGATCGTGGTTGTGACGTTTGTCTTCCCGTTGGCTACCATTGCTCGCTTGGACTGTCGTTGGCCGCATGTGATGTCACTTAATATGTGTGTTAATTGCCAAGAATCTCATTACAAGCAGCCTGGGAATGAGGCCAGCTGTAAGTACGAGTTTCAGCCAGAGTTTGCTTTGGTATATCCACAAGGTGATAAGATCTGGGGCATCATCCTGGAAGGTGAGTTTGCACTACCGCTGCACCGCCAGTACCAGGAATGCAGATGTCACTTGCCATTTATGCAGCTAATACAAATTCCTGTCTAGTACACTGTCAGCAGTTGGGTTTGAGCAGGAATACAGATTTGGGTTAACCCAGATTTGCTTTGTCTCCTCTCCCAGGTGATTCCTGTACCAAGAGCACCAGCAGCTGCTCTGAGACAAGCCTTCATTGACCACGGCAAGTCGCTTGGGGTGGAGCTGTCTGATGTTCCAAGAGATGTGCCCTTAAGTCAGGTACGAAGGTCAAGGTACGAAGGTCATGTATCCAATGTTTTTGCTTGGGGATTGCCATAGTAATGAATGGTGGGGTTCCCCTGTCTTTAACCCATTAGTCAACCTCCATGTGTTTATAGTTTGTAGATCCAATTTCCAAATTTCGTAATTCTCAAAGCGTGTTCTGTATTGGAATGCAGGCTCAAATTTTGCATTTTCCTGTACTTCGTTCGAGTCTGCACAACTCTGATGCCTCTAGCTGTGTAGAGAGCATGCTTTGAGCACATAATTTTCTTCTTTAACTCTTTACCAATCAATGACGGCACATGTCGTGAAATGCCATCATGAGCCCCCATAAGCCCATGAGAGTGAATTTAATGCTAGCCGTTAGGTTTTTGTTTCCTTAAGCTGTTTCTTATGGTTGGTAAAGAGTTATGGGCTACTTTAAATTGTGCGTTGGATGTAATTATTTTGCTTTCCAGGTTGTGCAGCCTGGTGCTCCATACTTTACAGTAGAGTTCGATGAGGGGCCGAGTCTCTTCGTACGAATACGAGGCAGGTTTCCATTGCAGTTTGGGAGGTGAGTAGCTTGTTTGAGGTACGTATCTAGCTAATTTGAGGTAACTATAGGGTAAGTTGCCAAATACCAGGACATAAACGGTGCATCCTCGTAACCTATTGCTCGATAGTGGCTGGGACCTCATTCTTATGCTGGAAGTTATTTCATTAACTATATCGCACTCCATGTTGGAAGACGTGTTAGTTATTTACACAATGACTGGAAGCCACACCCACTGTAATTGAATGGGATTTGAATAGCACCATTCCACCTCAATGTCTCTGTTCCATCTCTGTTGTCTGGTTTCACACAGGGAGGCGTTAGCGTCTCCACTGGTGCTGAGTGTTCCCCATCGTATCGACTGGAAGGCTTGTGCCGCAAGCAAGGAAGAGGAGACAGCCACTGCAAAATCTTTGAGGCATAATTTCCAACCATTTGACTTTAACTGTTGAGTGGATATGTGTGCAGTTGTCCTTTCTACAGTCACTCTGGAGCCAATAATACACTGCTATCTTTCCGATATGGAATCAAGGGGGCACTGTCTACTTTGGTACATGCAATGTCATACATTTTTGTGATTGTGAGATATGCATGCAAATCGGTCTGTGCTTGTGGTCAATGTATTTTGTGCTGTTCCATCATCATTGTTGTCATTAAATTTTAGTCCAAACAAATTGTCAATAATAGTGGATGCCTAATTTCTCGTAAAGGGACCACTTCATGAAACTTGTAACGTAAGTCGGGTTTGGCAATCGCATTACAATACAGAAATAGGATTGCCTCATATACACTTATGCATGTCATGCAACCTACATGTCATACCTCAATAGTGTCGATAGTCTGAATACCTATACAATATGCAATATATACCATCGTTCAACATATGCTCATGGTAGGCAATGGCCTATAGTGCTTCCTGCATAATATTATGCTGGACCAATTTCCACATTCCATAATCATTCCTTCGGGAACCTCGTAAACCTTATAACGGTATACCCTAGCTATGCACAATATCAAATACATGCTAGCTATAGAACGTTACGCTATATAGGTATGGTTAAGAGGAGAGAATGACGTCATTTCTTGTACGGCTGCATGACGTCATTTCCTGTACGGCTGCATGACGTCATTTCTTGTACGGGCTGCATGCATGACATCGTGATGGACTTGCTGCACCAGTTGTTTCAAGGCACATTTGATACTAACAGGCAGTGCCAGCTGGAGAAAGAGCTGAAAAAAGCTGACGATGGGTTCAAATCGGAGCACGATTGGGTGTGGAGCACGTTTTTCGCGGTGGACACACCCAACTTCGGAACTCATGTGTTGCTAGCACGGCAGGGATTTCGAGCTACTGGCCAAATTTATAGGCAGCGCCTGTACAGGTTCCTGATCAATACCCAGAGGAACTGCGTTGAAAACCAGATCTACAAGCTGAAAGATGAATCTCTGATTGAGAAAGCTCAGGAAGACCCATCTGTGATTGCAAACCTTGACCCTAGCAAGGATGCCGAATGTATGGAGGGTTGCAGCGTTTTCTGGGAGTACTTGCCACAGGAGAATAGGTTCCATGGCTCTACAATGGAAGGTACATGCAGATTTGCGAGCAAATTCTTCCCTGGAAAAACCATCATTGCTACAAGTGACGTCTTCATTGACGCAGAGGAGCTGTGGACGCTCGATCGTGGTGTTGACACGGATGGAAACAAGATGTATGGATTCAAAAATGATGATCACCACAAGATGGTTCGCACAACCACATACAAGGGGATAGTAAAGTTCAAAGGGCAGGCACAGGAGCTCTCTTTGCATAACCAAGGCGGAAATGCGGATGTAGTTGTAGCAAACTCCAAGTTCTCAGTGAAACTAGAACAAGCTGTTGAGGTTGATACCACGGTGAAAGTGTTGAGGTTGTCTCTTCAAAGCAACGAAGAGCCTGTCGGGTCAGCTGTTTCTGATCCCAATGCTGCCCTGATTGGTATGACACTTCAAGGAATTGAAATTCTTCTTCAGAAGAGCTAGTGACACTGATCGAGCAGTAGAATGCCATGACTTCTAAGTCCAATAAAATTTAATGGATAATAATTATTGGTACAGAATACTATAGCCTCGTTCCTAGGCCTGCTTCTGTTCTTCGGTTTGCTTAATTTGCAGCGTTCTTGCAATGTCCGGTCAGCATAGGGTCAACTGTATCAGCCAATCAGCGAACAGAATTCTGCAATTTGATTGGTTAATATTGTTTGTATACCGTTGTAACCGGATGTGTTGCAAGAACGCCACAAACTAGTGCTGTACACGGATTTTTCACCGTGCCAGAGTGATTATATATCGGCCATCACACTACCACCGGACTAAAATAATTGTGCCATGCATACTTGTACTTAATATGGCATAACCTGCATGCATGTGACATGCAGCTAGGACTTGCAGTAGCCTCGTTCCCAAGCCTACCCCAGCCGTTTTTTCTGTTCTTCAGTTTCTGTTGACAATAATACACGGATGATATGTGGAAGGGCGGCTTGATCAAGGACTAGTAATTATTATCAACAATCACAGTGGCTGACATACAAAATACTGCATGGCCACACAATGCACCAATACTTCTCACGTGGCTCCATAATCATAATGAAGACCAGAAAGAATAATAGCAGTGAGTAATGGTATCACAAAAATCCACATAACATAGCAAGATAGATATTTCGTAAAGCAAGATATACAGCCATGCATGTGTTATGTCTAAATATAAGTAGCGACCATGAGATATATAGTATAAGCTTGGTGTTTATTATAGAGAAAAACAAGTTTGTAATGAACCGTAGTGAAGTTACTTCCCACCGCCTCTGTTCCTTCTGCCCCGTTTCTTTGCTCTTGAATGTTTCTTCTGCTCCTCAGTTCTGGCCGCCACAACCACATCAGCTACAGGATAGCCAGCATCCAGTTCTGGATCACTGTCAATACCCATTTCTGGGAGTTCTTCGTCGTCGGCTTTCTCATCTTGGATCTTCAACAGAGTTGTTTTAGTCACTCGTTCATACTGCTGATGAGCACGGGCCAACAAAGCACTTCCTCCATCACACATCTTGGAAATCTCTCGGATGCCTTGTTCCCAGTTGTGTCTAATGGTGGCCATTGCTCTTTCGTTTCTTTCTATCTCCTCCGTGATATCGTCAATAGTTCTCGCAAGTGACGGTGAATTTGTCGATTGACATTGTTGTCGCACTGTGCGGAGATCACTCATGAGCGGAAGGTAGTGGGACTCCTGGTCACTAGAAAATTTCTTGTAGAGTGCAACATTAGTGTGATGTGCCTCACTTTGTACATGTGACCAATATGTTTCGGTAGAAACGTCTGATTGTATTTCCTCCATGAGGGCTCTGGGGAGTGCCTTGTCCAATTCTTCAGGATCAAAGGGGATATCCGTTATATTCCTCTGCTTTACCATCAGTATCACATCGCAGACATTGCAGAAATTATGATCGACCAGTTTCGGGTCAATCATCTCGGGATTAACTTGATCACGAAGCTCATCTTCCTGGTCTTTGATAACAACAGGTGGACGTGGATCTTCTTCGTCATGGTCATAATCAGTTACTCCCTCCATTTTGAATAATGGATCTGAAGTTTCATCTATGACGTACGCAGGAGTGTCTAGAAAAACAATAGACTTCCCCATTCCAGATTCAATGGTATGCGGATTGTGTTTCTCTGGAGCCAGTTCATTACTACCAGGGATACTTGACAATGACGTTGGCAAACCACCCACCTGGACAGCTCCTGTTGGGTGTGAGAATCCTGTATGCGGCTGTTGAAAGTGGAAGTACTTTCCTTCTGGATGAGGAACAGGCATAGGATCACGCTGGTCATAAAAGAAAGGAGGTTCCTGAACCGGCATGGTTTGCAGCTGGCTGTGGGGGGTAATCTGAGGCTGATGTGAAGCTGTAAGGCTCTGATCATGCAAGGGAGAACTGCTTGATGGGTCATAGACAGGAGGAGGAGGAGGGACCATAGAAGGTGCGGGACTGTTTACCATTGGTGTAAAAATGTCAGCTGACATTGCTTGAGGAATGTTGTCTTGTCGTTGAGGTACAGTCCCAGAATTTGCATTTGAAAGTGTCATCCGATGAGGGGGTTGTTGGTTTATAGGACGCTGTTCTGCTTGCCGTTTGATGGGTGGCTGGTGGTGTGGTGTCGGAATAACAACAAACCCTACCTTCCTGGTACCTGAATTAAACTGCAGCTTTGCAAGGGTAGCACCTGCATTTGATTTACTTCTAACGAGAAGCTGATCGACAAGATCGAAAACACGGTGTGGGAAGTTTAGGGTCACTGATGCTTGGAACGCTTGTACAATATACTCCTTGGAATGCTCGTCCTGTTTGACTGCTTTTTGGAGGATGCCAGAAAGCTTGCGCTGGTATTCTACGACTTCATTACCAGTTTTAGTTCCGGTCAATACCAGGTTTCCAAAGATAGTCAATGCAAGGATTAAGCAGTGGGAGGCCGCACCAGTTCTCAATGAAAATTTGAGGACGTTGAACCGAGGGCTGTACTTGCCAAGCAGAATGTCCAGTGAGCACCACAATAGCTTGACACAGTCCTGTCTCAGATAAGCCAGGCCATTTCTCCTCCTCGTAGCTTTGTCAGCCTCCCTTGCGCAACATGTGATGAGCCACTGGTGATCCACATGGTAGACGTTCAGTTGATCAAAGACCTGTACTGCATGATGGTAGAGCAGTGGAACAATAAAACTGAATGGAACTTGTCCCTGGAGAGTGTTCAGATGAGTCAGCACCGCCATGATAGCAGTGCAGTGAACAGAGAGAATGTCAACCACATTCATCACTGAGATCACAGCCCTGCTCCATGCAATATTTCCAAGGAAGTGGTATATAGCAAACTTTGAAGCTTGCAACATTCTACCCTCTTCTCTAATTATCTGGCAAGATCGCAGCCAGAAATGGAAGAGGTGGTAGTAGCTGTCTTCGTTTCTCCAAAGAACGAATGTTTCTGGTACATGAAACTCAGAAGGAGTGTCTTGGTCAACTTCGGATTGTTTTGACACACTTTTCTGCATCACCTGTGCTCTCTCTGAATTTGCATCTGGGGAATCGGCTTTCTCTTTATCACTCACTTCAGTGTCCTTTGCAGACGTCTTGTCAGGGTTTTTGAACTCTTTGTAGCTTTTGTTAATTTTCTCCATCTGCTGTTCAATTAAACTGCTGAGAGCTGCAGTGGTACCAACCGTGATGCAGCATGCTCTCCAAGCCATCAGCCAAGGATCAAGCCTTATCTTGTCATCAGCTTGTTCTGGTACATTAGATTTTATCCATGTCTGAAATTGTTCCCCTGCCTTCTTTGACTTTCGTATTGTTTCAACGTGCTTGTTGCTCAAGGGAAGGTATACTGACACCTGTGGGCTGAAAACTGAAAGGATTAGAGTCGTTACCTCTGCAGTGCTGATTTTCTGGGTCAATACACTGAGTTCCAATAGGTAGATGCAAGTGTCCAGATAGCCTTGAAGAGCAATGGCAGGAACTTCGGCAATGCTATAGGCACGAGAAAGAAATCGCTTCTCTTTGATCTCCCTGTGTAACCTGAATGAGTTGAGCTTGGATAGTAGGTTGTGTGTCACCTTGAAATCCTTCAGCCACTTCTCAATGAACGAGGTACAGTGTTCAGCCATTGAATCTTGGGTACGGTTCACATCGAGCATGAGCATTCCATCCAGGTCTGGGTCCTTCATTCTGTCTTTGCAGACACACTTAGTGGCAAGTCCATCAATCCAGGGATCTTGGTCATAGGGTATGTAGTACACACCACCAACTTTCTGAAGGCTGTAAAAGTTAACAGCATCTTTCACAACTTGGTTGAGATGGCTCTTCGTCTCCAAAGAAACACCAGCTTCGCGTGCAGCGTGGCAAGCATCCAGAACTGATCTAATGGATTCGTTCTTTGTCAGATCCGCCATAGCACGAAAGGCTTCGACTTCACCCACTTTGTGTCTATGAAGTTTGAAAGTTTCTCTTGCTTTTCTACACAAGCCAATGTCTTTTTCAAAGATACCCAGCAGTAGACAGCCCTGTGCTTTAGCGTTAGGATCTTGATGTTTGGTTACCAAGTGCAGATCACCGATAATCTCCGGATTGCTCTGCCTCCGCTGGAGGCTACCTTCATGTATTTGCCTGCAGTACTCCACTGTCGCTTTCTGTAGGATGAAGCTGGCTTCCATTTGGCTGTCCTTCTGCTGCCTTGCCAACAGCATCCCCTTCTGATGCCATCCCTGTGCGGAGGCTAGTCTATAAGCCTCTGGGTATTGCTTTTGCTGCAGGTAAACATCATAGGCTTCATCATAGAGTTCTGCCTCCTTCATAAACCTGACCCGCCGCTTGATCTCTGACATATACTTGAGAACTTCGAGTAGTAAGGCCTTTTCTTTACGTCTGGCATACAACCTGGCACAGTCATAGGAAAGTTCACGTGTGCTGTGATTCTCGTGTACTTTAATTCCTCGGCTTTCATACTCAGCAGCCTTCACTAGAGCCTTCCTTTTGCTGTGGTCACTCAGGATCTTCAAAGCATCGTTGTATTCACCGGCACATTCTTTCAGCCTCACACAGCTGTCAATGTCCTTTGCCTTCTTGTATGCAAAGTAGGCGTGGTTAATTTCCCCCAGTTTTTCAAAGAGTTTTGCAGCATCAATGTATCTGGGAGGCCTGGTCTTTCTGAGACATATTGCAGCATTGGTAATGCACTGGACATCATGATGAAGCTGATCACACTCAAGCAAACAAACTGCAGCATCTCGAAACAAAGCGGCACTAAACTGAGTTCTGGCTCTCTGTATCAGCAGATAGGCATTGGACATTTTTGCAAGGTGGGTGTATTCCTGTCCCGATTTCTCATAGCAGTGCTGAGCTTGCTCCCAGAGGTGCTTCTTCCTGAAATAGTCACCCTGTACTTTCCACTGTTCAGGAGTTGAAATTGAAGCAAAGATCAAATCGTGTTTGCTATCTCCACCTTCACTAGTGCTGACAACTTTGACGAGCCCCCGCTTGTGCCAGTAATCAAATACAGGCAATCTTTTAGCTCTGTCTGAGTCGTAGATCCAGAGGTTGCATTTGGTACGTGTGACAGCAGTGTACAAGTACTTAAGCTCTGCAGACAGGGATTTGTGCTGCTTCTCGTCAAAAAGTTTACTCCGAGGCTCAATCTGCGAGCCGGGCAGCTTTGCATGGTTTACAATGCGATTGGAATGCTCCTCCATCTCCAAATAGGAGGTGACTACTCTCCATCCCTTTTCATCCACCTGTGATGGACAAAAGAAAACAAAATTGTTAAATTCCAGGCCAGGAAAGAAGGGTTGGATAGGTATACGTATACTGACATGACAAATCTGCCAGTCTGGCACCAACACTCCTAACACTACTGTGACCTCACTGACACTCAGCAACTTCATCCCTCCTCAGTGGTTAAAAAGCATGCATCTTAGCTTGCTAATGTTCGCCCCACAATGTCATGCATTCACCTACATGTATGTACTACATATTCAAATATGCACATCCCCACAAGGTTGGGAAACAACGCATATGTTTGGTACTATGTACAGTCCGAATCAGATTCGTAAAAGGCGTATACGCAATGTAGCTTTGAATTTGAACCTACAGACGTCCGCTGTACACACTTCAAATCATCTTTCATGCAGACAGATATGTATATCAGATTGTCACACAATAAATCCTGCTTACCAGGGAGTCCTGGAAGAAGTTGTAGAGTAGAACATCATCGAATTCAAGTCCCTTTGCTTCAAATATCGTGAGCACAATGGCACCTTTTAAGATGGTTGGCAAGTCCTCTTTAGCTTCTTTAGACTGCACAAGTATCACTTGGTGCGCCCCAAATTCAATGGCCGACGCCTCTCTCTTGTTGGTACTCAGGAGAAGAGCAAGATCACTGTGTTCACAGGATTCAAGGAGGACAGGAACTGGACCAGGGAACATGCCAGTGTCCTCGGGCAGGTGGTCATCAATTGACCCTTTGAAGAATGTACGCAGAAGGTCAATTATGCTTGTAGCGAGTTTCAAAATCCCTACATGGGATCGGAAGTTAATGGTGAGTTGATAAGGTTCCTGAGGCACTTTCACCGCAGCTACGCTTTGGTTGATGCGGTAAAACGAGGAGCGAAGATCCTGGAAACGAAATGCAATGCCACGCATGATGCTCTGAGCAGTGTCACCAGTGAAGAAGATCGAGTTGGGGTCCCTGCAGCAGTGAATTAGGAGGGCCAGTTCAGCCTGGGTGAAGTCCTGCACTTCGTCAATGTACAGGCTGTGTATTGTCCACGGAACATCTTTGACGTCGCAAAGCCTTCGGTGGAGGTTCTGGACAAGATCACATTCATCGAAAAGGATACCACCATGTCTCTGATTCTGGCAGTAGTCTCTGTAGTACTTGAATACATCGTATATCTTGTCACGATGGTCTGCAAAATTTGGGGCCATTCTGTTTCCAAATGATTTGTACTCTTCTCGGAGTAGGGGAGATCCTTTTCTGAGTGCTTTCTCTGAACCTTTAATGAACGATTGGATCTCCATCCAAACCAAGAGGGGATCGAAGCCCTTTGCACCACATCTGTGGGAAATGCTCGGCCATATGATTTCTTTGAAGTACAGTGACGTTACTTCAGTTCGCTTCTTTGCATGTTGTTTTACAGCAGGCTGCTGTAGGCCAGTCAGAGTGTCTTCTGCCATGGATTTGGGCTCATCCACACCTTCCTCATCACTCTCTTCAAGGTCCAGGAGGGTGTCGAAGTCTTCATGATCGTAATCCGAACTGGAGATCTTTACGGCAAGGTTTCCGCTATCATCTCGTTCAAAGTACTGCCGCCCATCGTGAAGAGAGTTGTCCAGGAGAATATAGAATTGTCGTGCTGTTATGAAAAGGGGGAAAGCACTATCGCTGATAGCATCCAGAGAATTTGGTAGGTCGGCATCTTCATATTCCATGTGATCAGCAAGGAATTCATGCGCTGCTGCCATGTCGTAGAATCGTTTCTTCATCTGGTTACACAGCACATAGTTCTTGGTAATAAATACCTGGTGAAGGTGATCAAGAACTTCAACTTCTGTTGCCCAAAGCTCACAGGATAGATCAGTGGATTCACATTCCTTACTGGCGCATTGTTCTCGATGGTTCACCTCGTCTGTCTCCAGAAAGAAGGCTGGACTTGGTTCGTGCGATTTCTGTGGCATTTCTGAATCAGCAGACCCTCTGAATTCCTCGTCTTCCTCGGCAGTGTCATAGCACTCAGAGTCTGAATCTGCTGTGTCACTCCCAGCATCAGCTGGAGGCTGTAGTGCCCTCGGATGAATGAGGCGCTTCCTTGGTATCTTTGTCTCAGCAAAAGGGTTTACAGGGTCCCAGTAGTTCTTGAATTCATTCCACAGGCGGTACAAACAGCAGGTGGTCTTGCCAGTACCACTTCGTCCCAGGAGCAAGATCGCCTCATCGGCCTTGAGGTTGATGATCTCATGTTCCTTTGGCCACTCCTTATATGGGAAATCACGTCTTATATTTGTACCCGTAAGCATGCTTTTGACCACTGCTGTATCAAACGAATAAAACGTTGTTACATTGTATTCATCCTCTTTCATGCTAGCAGCAGGAGTGAACTGGGGGACACCGGTCTCAGTACTGCACATGTGTGCTTTCTTGAATTCTGGATCTGAGACTAGAAATGTCTGTGGTATTTCAAGAACTTCCCTTCCTCTGACTGGCTCGGTGGCTTTGAGAGCTTGTGGGTGATTCTGAAGTGAACAGCGAACAGAAGCAAGACTTCCACGGCGGTGAGAAGATTCGATTTGCTCCACACAACGTCTAATGCTTCGGTTCAAGCTGTCGTGATCAGGAACAACATCCCACACTCGGATCACTTCAGCATAGACTAGCTGTGTCCCAGTTCGTCGAGGGGAGAATTGTATCGCTTTCTCCCACAATATGCGGCCGCCTCTTGTCATCTTGGCTTCGTAAAGATTAAGTTTAGGCTCAGAACCCACCTGCTTTGAGAGAGCGCTCCCTCTTTGACCTTCGGCCAGTTGAAAGATTGTTCGAGCTGCTCGAAGATGAAGAAGGGGAGGGTTGTTCTTGGTGTCTTTGAAAAACTTGAGGACCTTGTTTGTGACCTCAACTTCCCATGGTAGCTCATCAAATCTATTGAAACCATGCTCTGAGAGTATGTTGCCAATGTCTTCACCCTCTGGCAACTCATCCGGCTCTATGGAATCAGCTTTTCTGGGCGGGTGTTTATCAGAGGGATCAGGTTGGTTATTGGCCATAGATTCATGTGGAATTTGGTTGTGTGGGAGTGGTCCAGCTACTTGTGGTGCCTGATGAGGTTCTTTGTCACAAGTTCCTGGGGCTTGACCATCTTGTACGTCATCATTCACTGGAGGGGCTGATCTTTTGAAGTACTCTGCATCCTTTGCAAACACCCTCTTAATCTGTCTCTCCAGCTTTTCGTTCGGGGTCAGCTCTTCATAAGTCAGCACCTTTGCAGGGGTAGGTAGTTTCATAGCTCTCCTCTGCTGATGATCCGTGCTGGTGGATGACTTAACACTCTCACTTGGTTTGTCATCTGGACGTGTTTTATCCGGCTTACCTTTCAGCTGTTCAGATTTCTGTGCTTTCCTCTTACCCTTCTTGCCTTTCTTCTTCTCCGGATCTGTATGAAGAGGTGCTGACCTTGTCTGCATTGCACGATCAAGAATGTCATATCTGTCATCTTTTGTGCCGCCTTTCTTGATAAAGTCAATGGCTCGCTTCCCATCACAGTCCTTCTTCCAAGGGTCAATCACGTTGCTTTGAACGAGTGCAGATAGTACAACTGAACTGATCTCTCTTTTCCAGTGTGACTTTACTGCAATATGAAGTGGGGTTTTCCCTTTCTCATCAGCAATGTTTCCAGCACTAGTGAAGGTATCAGAAGACAAAACGGCATCAATGATTCTTGTATCTCCATCTGTAGAGAGGCAAACAACATACCTAAAGTCCACAACAAAAGTACAAAAGTAGCTTGAAGGACAGATTGATAAGAGGCCTACTCTGAAATATAGACCTACCCCCCTTGTTAGAGAAATTATTGTATATGAGGCAATTATTATGCAAAAGCCCACCACCAAATTAAACAATTTATCAGAGGGCAAATTAAACGAAAACATTTCTAGTGTATGAGCAGGCCAAACACCACAGAAGAGCCATGAGGCCTCTGTCCTGTTAATCTCAGTCACATTTGCAGCAACGTCAAAATCTGGTGTTCCCGATCAAATTTCCGCTGCCTATGATGACATAGTGACTTGATGCTTGGCCCTCTTCACCGGTGCTACGCCTACCGCTAGAGCTCATGCTAGCCTATAGGAGACAGCAACACTCCGATGACCTAGCACCAGGATGATTGATAAGCTGATTACAGTATATACTGCATGGTCGGTGACGTGGCATTCACATTTGGATTTTGTCCATTACAAGTGCATGCACGGTGGATGTATATCCCAGATGGAATTCTCAAAAATCAATTATGATCTTACCCACTCACTGCTGGAGCAGACATGCACTTGATTTCCTCACCCATAGCATTATTATTATTAGTGCTACTCACGTGACCCTCAACGAATCAGACGCCTCAGAATCGATCACATGACGGAGCATTAAATCGCTTATTGCACACTAGATAATGCACACTTTTCAAAGATCAAAGGCTGTCTCGGGTCAGTGAGTTGCACTAAGTAGTTTAGATACCAGTTTGCAGTGCATTACGGGCTTTAGTGCACTCAGGCAATCTAGTTAACGGTTTGGGCGGATAATGCACTCACCTTCGGCTCGTGCATTATCTCGCCCTCGACCGTTAACAAGATTGCCCTCGTGCATTAAAACCCGTAATGCACTGCAAACTGGAATTAAATATTACTTATTGGGAGATTACGGTACAGTACAGTCAAATGTATACCTGCTTTGAGGGCAAGTTCCGTGGCAACATGGAGGGGAGTTGTTCTTTGCTTGCTGGCATGACAGAGTTGACTGCAATCCCCTTTCTCTAAGAGCAGACAAATAAATTCGATCTGCTTTTGCGGTGAGAAGTAAGAGAGCTTGAGAACCTCTGCAATCGGTTTCTTATTGCAACCATTAGGACTCACTCCACCGTCAACTAGCTTGGCAATAATCTTTGGATTGTTAATGAGCTCAGTACAGGTCATCAGCTCTCCAAGATCAACTTCCTCTGGAACAATAGCCCGGGTTTTCAGAAGAGACACTGCTAGGTCAAAATTCTTCTGTTTCAAGGTCAGCCGAAGCAGTTCTGTCGGCTCAGTTGGTGGCTTAGCTCCGTGTTCTATTAAACACGAAACAAACTGGACTTTTCTGGCACTGAATGCCTTGTGGCAAGACTGATCAAGAATGTCTGAGTTGGCATCGGTACATTTTGAAACGATCAACTTGAGAGTGTCGACACTGGAAGCAGGTAGGAGTTCAACAGCATCATATACGCTCTGCGGGGTAGCCTTCACCCCACACTGAAGTAACTTTCCAATCAGTTTCTCACCGCTGACAGGCTTCTTCAGGAGTGCAAGAAGTTCTATCTGTGAGGCATCAAAGGCTTGTTTTCGTGGACACATATCGAAAACCACAAAGGAGATGTGTGACTCTTTGGCTTCTCGTTTCGACAGGAGTTTCTGAATTAGTTTGGAACAGAAACCAGACCTGAGCAGATTGTCGCTGAGCAGAGGGAGAAGCTGACAACAACCTGCAGGTAGTGAACAACAGTGATACTGAAACAAGAGGAGGCTCCACCCATAACCAACGCTTGAATGTACTGTTTATTTTGTGTGAGAAAATTTCGCAAATTCATGTGGCGATTTGCAAAAGATTTACTGACACAGAATCATTCCGAGAAATCGGTACATACCATAGTCTCCCGCCAAATACGCTCCTTACAAAAGTACGCCCTCCCCCCTTTTTTCGCCCAAACTTCCTGCACAGGGTAGTTTGACCCCCCTGGTAAGCCTGGTGAGCGTCTTCTGGAATATCTAAACTATACGTGCACAACTTCAGATCGTCTCTCAGATCAGAGTTGACATCGAATCATCTCACTGCGCACTCTTGTGCAGGAAAATGTCCCGTGGTAGATAACCAACTGTATTGATGTTCTTGAGGATGGCTACAGCGAAGTCATCGTGAATGTTATGGCTCTCGTGTTGAAGTGGCAGCTCTCCTTGCCAATGTACGGAGACCACACATGATGACCACGAACAGTGCTGGCGATCGTTTGTACATTTGTACACTGTGAACATAATAGTTTGTGTACATAGCAAAGTTGTTGAGGGGGCGTATAGCCGAGACTAATTGCATATTCGAAAAGATGCCCCCTCCCCGCTTTGGGGGGGGGGGGGGGGGGGGGGGGGGGGAGGTGGTGGTATTAAGAGGAGACTGTGGTACATCACAATGTAGGACCTTCATTAAGAGTCATAGTCCACACAAAAACTAAGCTTTATTACCCTCAAAGGTCGCTAGAAAATGTTCAGGAGTACCAACTATGCTGAACAAGGGTACTGATACAATATCATACTCATGTGATGCTAACACACACACATGCCATTCTACATGTTGTGTATATCAATGGGCACAAGTCCGGCTTCAGTTGGTCATGGTTGGAGAGAGCAGCCCATTAGAAGAGAACAATCATTCATCATCGAGCAATAGGAAAGAGATTTACCATGATCAACAGCCACAATGACAGCCTCACAAAGTAGCTTGGCGTCAGGTTTGATGGCATAGCATGCACAGTAGTCTTGAACCACACTGTCAAATCGAAGTAGAGGAGGCACTCGCGCACTCCACACGGGTGACTGAAGGGCTCTCTTCAGAGACTCGGCTCTCCGGGCATAACCCTGCAGGAACAATCGCAGCTGTGACATAAAAATTTTACACACCCAACAGTAAGGTGTGCCTAATAACCAGATATTACTGTACTTCAGCATGTGTTTAACATACATACTCTGTAGTTCAACCGATGATGTGTTACCTTGAAAGATCCTGGATTGAGTTCAACGCATGAATTAGCATGGATATAAGCATTCTGATATGATTCCATTGCCAGGTAGAGGTGGGCGCAGCTGCCGTGGATCACCGCTGCTTCTTCCACAAAATCGTAGGCGTTACAAACCTTCAGTGCAGTATCATAGTGTTCCAAAGCACGGAGGTACTCCTTCTTCTCAAAGCGCTTCTTGGCCTTTTCATTCAACTTGGTCACCAATTGCTTGAGATGAAAACACAGACAAATGTTATCACACAGTAATTTCTAGATATGCATATACCAGTGATCACAGTATAATTAACACATAGCCACACTCCTGGTAGGGGAAGTATTCTGACTACACTTTGACTGTCCTTGGCAGTACGTATGTGACACCACGTTAAATGTGCATTAATTGGAACGAGCCATACATAACCTAGACACCTATGAGCAGCCAGGGAACAAGGCTAGCAGTACAGCATGCAGGGTCAATGCATTCTGTTTCCGTGCAACGATCGTGCTATGGTGTGAGCCCCTTCTGCAACCTAGTGAACGCTGTGCACGATGATAGCTCAACAATACTTTCACACTGTAATCTGAATTACGCTCACACTGTTCTGGAATTCTACCACAGTGCGTGGGCGTTCCTTTGATGTACCGCGGAGGATAAATCGCATACCTCTGCTATGACGTCATAGCGGAGGTTATGCGATTTATCCTCCGCGGTACATCAAAGGATCGCCACGCTGTGCTGAGAATCAGAGAGTTGTAGCTGTCTAGCAGCCGGATCTAGCTACTAACTTGACTTGAAGGTATAATGTCTGTGGTAGAAGCCGGATCTACTACGTCGACTCAGAGGTTATGTGGTTTATCCTCCTTGGGAAAGTTTAGCCTCGGCTTCGCCTCGGCCAAACTTTCCCGCGGAGGATAAATCGCATAACCTCCGCGTCGACGTAGTAGATCCTATACTTTCACTTCAGAGGTTCGTTAGGTCTTGCAAAGCTCCATTGTGATGGAGGTGTGGCAGAGTAGTGGAAATGATTTATACAACGTTATTAAAGAAGTGCACATGTACCACAGGTACAAATAGACGTACACTAATTGATCCATACCTTATTGCGTTCCACCAGAGATGGATCAATGGCCTCGCTTTCTCCGGTAGGAACAAGAGGTACGGCTTGAGCTCTAGCTTGGGCCAAGTTCCTGGCATCGGTAAGGTACTGATGAATGATGTGATTCACTCTCTTCCCAGGCCAACCGGAACACTGCTTCAACTCCTCAGGAGGTGGAGTAGCCCCTTTCTGGATGAAGCGGGCAACAAACTCCATTTTGTCAGCCACCATGGCAGCTCTGCAAGGTGTGTTCATCGCCAGTTCGCTTTCGTTGCACGTGGAAAGAATGAGTTCTAGTGTTCGTATATGGGACTCTGACAGCACTTGTACAGCGACCACGGTATCACTCAGTTTGGTGCTCAAGCCAAGTTCAAATAGTCTCTCGAAAATCGTCTGATCAGTAACTGGCAATTTCAAGAGCTTTGCTACTTCAATCTTGGCAGCATTAAAAGGTCGCTTAGATGAGATCGAAGGCAATTTGAAAATCACGAAATTCAGGTGCTCCTGGTTTGCATCAGGCCTTGAGATCAGTTTCTGCAGCAGCTCAGTGCTGAAACCACTCGCAATCTGCTCAGCTTTCAGTTCAGGAATGAGTAGAGTGCATTCTGCACACAAAAGAAAGGAAAACACTCAAATTACACTCTTGGTAGGGGAAAAATTGTGCCGCGTAAATAATTAATATAATATAATGTTTGAGTACTTAGGCCTAGCCTACGGAGATTCTGACTACACCGCCGTGATCGCTATCTTCCATTGACCTGAATGATAAAAGTTGGTGCTGAAACTCACCTTGGTGGTGGAGATATGAGCGCTTTTGTCTCGCCGTTGGCCGCCATTGCTCGAGCGCTCTTTTCGACTTCCGGTGGCAGTACCGTTCTTGGGAAAGGCACACGAAGATTCTGACCACATGGCCGTGATCGCTGTCGTTCACTGACTCTAGCTTACATGCCAAACTCACCGTGCTGGCTCAGTTGTGAGTGCTGTAATAATGTCTTGTCTTCCTTTTGGTCGCCATTGCCCGCGATCGATCGCGATCGACCGAGCCACGTGGCATGTGCGTTAATTGGAACGAATTGCAATAATTAGCTTCGCCACGGCGAGGCAACCGCAGGGTTGCAACGGCTACCAGGAGTGCGGTTGCCCCTCGGATGAATAGTAAGTACTTGTCATAAAGGCTTATATGCTGCAGAGATTTTGAAAGATTTTTTCATATTAGCATATACACTGTATTGCGTATCCGCTTTATCCCTACATATAGACTCTACCGAGTATATGATATCTGTCTTAACTTACGGTGATTGACACCCAAAATGACGGCCTCACACAAAGCGTCTGAATTCTGCTTTATCTTATGGCACCAGCAGTAGTCTGAGACAACGTCCCTGAAACTCCCGGGAGGCATCTTCCCACCGCACGAGATCAAAATCTTCCTCAGAGCTTCCGCCCTCCTGAAGTAGCCCTGCAAACATCAAGTATAAAAGCAAGCTCACACTCATCATGCAAGAAGACCAGATTTTAGCCCCCCCCCCCCCCCCCCCCCCCCGCATAAACTCTTGGCATATATCGAGGGGCAACCACACTCCTGGTAGTCGCATTGCAACCGGTTGCAACTTGCTGGACGTGCAACCTAGGTATTGCAGCTCATTCCAATTAACACACATGTCATCGCGATGTCGAGTCAGCAATGGTGTCCAAAGGGAGCTTATTACAGTGCTAACAACTTCGCCAGCACGGTGAGTTTTGGCATGTAAGCATCAGTGAACGATAGCGATCATGGCCACGTGGTCAGAATCTTCACAATTATTTTTGATATTGTGTCACTGCATCATAGTGATCACGACGGTGTAGTCAGAATCTTTGTAGGCCATTCCAAACGTTTATTATTTAGATTACATTATGCGGCACAATTTTTCCCCTACCAGGAGTGTAATATAGTGTGTGTCATTACCGGGAGAGATGAATATTACTGACAGAGGTGAATATTAACAAAATTGTAAGCAGCAACCCACAGCCCATGAATACACTAGCCTTGGTTAGTATTCATCATCAGAAGACACAATGTCTGTATAACCATACCGGTTGGTACACACACACATACGACGTACAGTACACCTTACAGTAACCAAATAATTTTGTGACTGGATTTCAGAAACGCAGAGACAAATACAGCGAGGTTGGTCAATGGACAAAATCCAAACAAAAACGCCACGTGACTGACTATGCACATGGTATCACAGTCTGATACAATGTAGAATAGTCGGTCGAAATCGAACTCAGTGCGTTGTTCACTCAAGACGATTTGAGTGTGTGAGCGACGGACAATGCGGTCATCTTTCCCAACTCATTGGACTAACACCCATTAGGGGATGGAAGTGCAAACACAGACTGGAAGTACTGATGCCATCTAGTTAGTAGGCGTAGCTACCACTTTTCCAAGTGTCGGGAAAGCGAGGAACAATTTTTCTCATGCTCGCATTCGATCATGAAATATTCGCACCACAAAGAAAAATTCCTGCTACATGTAGCTCTATATTGTATATACAGCACTGCACATATTCAATTCACCTTGTCAAATGTGGGGTCAAGTCGGATACACTCGGTGCAGTGAGTATAGGCATCATCGTACATTTCCATCTTCATACACGCCTGGGCACAGTTGGAACGGATGACGGCACCTTCTGCTCCGAGACCATGCTCACGACAAACTTGAAGAGCGTGGAAGTATTTCCCCAAGGCCTCACCGTAGCTCCCACTCTTGAAGCACTGGTTACCCTCGTCTTTGATTTGGGCGACCAAGATCTGCAAGTAAAGATAAACGTGCTATTCACAGCAGCACACAGGTAAGTAACCGCTATACAATGTAAGTGTTCCATGTAGAGAAGGGGAAGAAGAAAGAGAGGAGGGCTGGGGGAGGAAGAGGAGAGGGGGAGGGGGAGAGGCGAGGGGGGAGGAAGATGAGAGGGGGAGGGGGAGAGGCGAGAGGGGAGGAAGAGGAGAGGGGGAGGGGGAGAGGCGAAGGGGGAGGAAGAGGAAAGAGAGGAGAGGGCTGGGGGAGGAAGACGAGAGGGGGAGAGGCGAGGGGGGAGGAAGAGGAGAGGTGGAGAGGGAGAGGCGAGGGCGGAGGTAGAGAGAGGAGTATACGTACATGTAGGACAGGTTGAGAAGGAGAAGAGAGGAGGTGGAGAAGGGGAGGGGAAGAGGGGAGGGGGGAGGAAGAGGAGAGGGAGAGGGGAAGAGGCGAGGGGGAGGAGGGGGGGGGGGGGGGGGGGGAGAGGCACTTGGGGGGAGGAAGAGAGGAGTACATAGGACAGGTTGAGAAGGGGAAGAGAGGAGGTGGGACAAGGAGAAGGGGGGGAGGAAGAGGGAGTACATAGGACAGGTTGAGAAGAAGAGATCGAGGAGGTTGGGAGGAGAAGGGAAGGGAAGAGGGGAGGGGGGAGGCAAGAGGTAGAGAAGCAAAGTACATACATTACACAACGATTCTAATGATAATTATTCTGAGTCCTGTTGCACCAGCAATGCGGTTGCCACTGGAACGGATTCTGAGAATTGCTAATACAACTGCTGCCATCTGCTCTGGTGAGTCAAAATGCTAAAATTAATACTCGCCAAATCCATTGCTTGCCCAATCCGCTAAAATTAGCACCCGTAAATAGGTAAACGTCCGTTCAACTTTACCTTGGGTTCGTCACCATGCAGTGACTGAGGCACGTGCTTGTTGAGGCAGGCCAGAAGCTTTCGTTTACTCTTCCTGTGAGCTGCCTTCTGTACAGCTTCGAAGAACGCCGATTCCAATTTGCAGTTGGTCAGAATGAGCTGCAGGATGTCGGTCCTGTCATCCGGGAGGATCTGAACAGCCACTCTCACGTCGTCCTCCTTCACCGTCATGCCTAGCTCAAACATCTTCTTCAGAAGTGGCAGGTGTCTGACGGGTTTCTTCAGCAGCGTCGCGAGCTGAATGGAGGATGCATCAAATGGTTGGCTGTACGACACCACGCGCATTTCCAGAACCACAAAATTGATGTGGCTTTGCTGTGTGGCATGATGTGATACTACGTCTCGGAGGAGAGTTGTGAAGAAGCCTGATTGAAGATTGCTGTCTTGCAAGGCAGGGATCAAGTGGGTCTGACCTAAAATGATATAATGACCATCGTTCATGCATGCCACATACACACACCCACACACACATGGTCACATGCACACACACCAACACACACACGTGCCACTCCTCCATACGTCCACCTACGTCACTGCACGTGACGAGTTTTACCAGGCCTTCCCCCGCGTTAGTACTGCAAGTGACAAACGCTGGGGTGAGAAGGCCTGGGAACCAGGCTACACACACATGTAAACACACATACAGTACACACACACATACCACAGATGCACACGCCCACCCACCCACCCACCCACACACACACACAATAGGCACACACATGCCACGGCTGTTTTTCCGTGGACATTTAGCGTTCAATTAAAAATTTACGGTACGCTAGGACACGCCCCCAAAACTAGGCAGTTCAAATGCGGTGAAAGTTCACTCACTTCACAACCCTATAGGAAGCTTGGCATGCTAGGAATTCGTTGATTAACATTCTTGACAGTTCATACATATATAACATAAAGATAACCATGGATACAAATGCGCAGTTGCTACGCTATACTATGCCAACTGCGCAGCTGCTTCACACTGGGGTACGGGACGAGGTCAGCAGTAGCACTTGTGTTTGAAGCCACGCAACACCAAGCAGGAAGCGCTTCACAGCCATTGCCTTCCAGGAACTGAACAGGATGGAGAGAGGTACATAACAGAGTGCAATGCAAAATGATACTTATTTTTTGGGGCTACTTGTGAGCCTTGGAAATACAACAAATAAACATCATAGGTGCAGCACCAATGGCACATCATCTCAGCCTGGAGACGTACTACAGCCTGTGGAGGGAGAATCCAA
>OZ007513.1:2149987-2247487 GCA_963931865.1 Axinella damicornis | reverse complement strand
GTAGCAAACTTTCACGCCAAAGGGACGTTAGGACAGTATAGTGAAGTGATTAGTGCTGTGTACAGCTAGCGATGGCATTCGTCATTCCTGAATACTCAATTAGTCCTACAAACCGCAAGGCAATTGGTCGACTAGGGAAATTTCCCTAGTCGTTCAAGCCGGGTAGCCAGTGCTATTTACTGGCATTGCAATCTACATGTAAGTATTACAGCACATTCCAATTAATGCACATGTCACATGACGACCATGCTCGGTTGATCGAGTCAGCAATGGTGGCCAAAGGAAAGACCATAAATTATTATTGATCACAACTGTGTGGTCAGAATTTTGGTGGGCCATTCATTCACGGGAGCTGTACTGGCGATGAGCGTCGAAGAGAGTGATCGAGCAACATTGGTTGACAGAAAGGCGTCAGAGCATGATACATGTAGCAATCAGGATGATGTAGTCAGCACGATTTTTCCCCGTACCAGGAGTGCAATTACGTGGCACTACCAGTAGTGCAACAAGAAGCTTGTCCAGTGCTCACAATTGCTATACATCTCTAAATCCTCCACTCCACCAAAATCTCCAATCAATAATCATTGCAATCAGTATTCCAGGCTCCCTGACTAATAACAAATGGAAATTCATAACATTCCTAGCCGGCACAGAATGTTCTAGAACAGCAGTAAGGCCTTTTCTCCAGTAGTTAGAGCTGGAATACGTACGTTAGAGCCTGACTGGGTGTGATCTTATCTCACATCATTATGGCTTGCGTCATACTGCAGTGTGGTTGCCATGGAGTCTCCATGGTAACAGTGTTTGTGTAATGTTGTGTAGCTATGTAGGTTTAGTCTGGCTTCAGTTCAACAAGGCAAAGCACGGTCTGTAAGTAGCTAGTTGTTTGCACGACTCTCATACATGTACGTAGATGCCTTGGGTCTATAGCCCCTGATGGATGGAGTGACAGACGTGGAAAAATACTTTGCATGCACTTCACTTTGCCGAGGCTTACACCATCGCAAATAAAAGATCGCAGCATTGATTTAAGGGAGCGGCTCTGTGGGCGTGGTTATAACACTCAAGTTGATGTCGAGCCAATGAACGTTAGCAAGCCCTCCATACAGCAGTACCGGATGCTTCCATGGCCTGGCGCATTATAACAAGAGCTAAGTGGTCCGTAATTGAATTCAGATTGCAGTGTCCTTCTCGCAAGAAGTCGCTAGTCGGCGTGCAGCAACTCGTGAAATGAACGAGAGCAGAAGCGGCAGTACACCTTTGCAATAAATGGGGGAGGGGCTAAGGTCTTGAAAACTGCAGCCACAAATCTCAAATGAAAGTTTGGCAAAAGTTCTCATGTGCCCAGAACTGGGAACATCAAAGGGATACTATATATGCCCTAGTTGTTGGCAAGGTGTAATTCACACAATTACCACCTGCACAGAATACCCATTAGCAACCTGTGTGCACTAATGTATGAAAATCAACACCATGTAAGATTAAACCAGCACCCCACCTTGTAAATTATATCTGAGCCAGGGTCCAGCTGAATGCTGCCACAAGCATGACTGTAGCCCGCTGTATACCAAATGGCCATCTGGGGAGGCAGGTCCATCGGTTTGAAACAGTCTCCCATTTTCAGACAGGCCAGGGCAGTGTTCCCGTGAATAACTGCCATTTCTTTAATCAGGCCTCTCTCACGGCACAATTCCAGGGCATGGCTGTACTTCCATATGGCATCGTAGTATTGACCCTGCTTCAAACTTTGGTTGCCAATCGACTTGATGCCGTCGACACACTGCTTGGCATCCTAGAGGGAATGAACAAGTTCAGCAGTAGCATAAACAATGCATACAGCGCAGTGCTAGCCTCACTCCCAGGCCCCTCCCAGCTTTCCATTGCTTGCAGTACGGTTAAATGGGAGAGGGCCTACTACATTTCTTCACGTGAGTGACATCAGGTGGCAGAAAGACTTGAAATTAATGTGGGCGCACTGGGGCTCAGAACAGCAAGCATGGGCACTCTTTCCCGAGACTATAGTATTTGCTGACAGACAGACAGACATGAATGCATTGCTTTACCCTTGCTGCGCATGTGCGCAGGGTAACAACACCGCCATACATGTGTACACATTAGTCTCGTTCCCAGACCCTCCCCGAAACACTGAAAGAGAGTCTGGTGTTCTGAGAGACATTTCTTGGCACATGAGGCAGGGCCATACGACAATAATTGCGTAAATCCAGAACTCGAGTTTCTGATGCCTCAGCACTAGACTACCACACAGTACAGTTTACAAAAGCTTGAGAAGTCTTTGAGGGCAGCCGAAAACAGGCTGCGAGGCAAGCCTTCACTATGCACGATATCTAGGTAGCGGGGGCGACCATCATACACAACAAGCATTGAACGTGCAGATGGTCGAACAACACGCAAAACGTCACATTCTCGTTCTGAAACATTTTACCATTTGCCAATTATGTCATGCTCACATGAGGAAATGTATACCAGGCCCTCTCTACTTTTCTGTACTTCAAGCGACAAAAAGCTGGGCGGGGGTCTGGGAACGAGGCTAGAGGGATGGGAGATGTGGTCTTCTCAGGTAGACAGAGGATAAACACGGAGGGGGAATGATTCATGCCACGCATCGACCCATTCCCAGCATCACGAACAATGAGCGGCATTGATGCCTCATTGAGAATTCTCAACCTCTAGCCAGTGGTCAGACATCGCAACAAAGATCCTCAAAGATCCTCTGTCGGGCACCACTCTCCATGCGTGACTCTCTCCGTCTACCCGACCAGATCTCCCAGGCTTCCCGCCTCTGTATTCAAATGATCAAAGACTGGAGTAGTCTCGGAACCAGACCCTTCATGCGGGAGAGGAGGAAAGGGTCTGGGCACCATCTTACATTCGAGTTGTCCCCAGGTCGGAATGTTGACCTAACAAATCAGAAGCGTTGATTGCGAATGACGTCAGGGAAATGATTTTTCTCCAGACATTCAGTGTCGCCAGCGACTAGACACGGCAAATCGCTGTGCCGTACCGCGTTACCCGCAAGTGTCTGACAAAAATCGAGGCGAGCAATGAGCAGGCCAACTGTGTTCGTACGCGTGAAATCGCAGTTGATCGCTAATTTGTACACTTAATTACATTCCGTAAGGACAACTCGCATGTAGGCACATGCCCAGACCCTTTCCTCCTCCCGCACGAAGGGTCTGGTTCCAAGACTAATACCTTGTTTACACGACACAAAAATAACCGATC
The DNA here is from genome assembly GCA_963931865.1 of Axinella damicornis. Taxonomy (NCBI): domain Eukaryota; kingdom Metazoa; phylum Porifera; class Demospongiae; order Axinellida; family Axinellidae; genus Axinella; species Axinella damicornis. Next base: position 2,244,244 of record OZ007513.1, on the reverse strand, counting down.
CGTGCCCAAGATAACCGAACCGTACCGCGCTCGAAACCGTGCCGGCGTGCGTTTACACTAGATCAAAAATAACCGTGCTGAATCAATTATTGAGGGCGTGATCGAACACGTGCGCATCAGTATAAGTGCTTCTCTGGAGCTAGCTACTGCGCTAGAGCCCTCTATGGCTACCTCGCATTTACGGAAAGTTTCTCGATCTGCTGTTACGATGTATGCGTTCGTTTACAGAACACCGGCAGTCGGAGTAGAAGCCACGCCAGGCTGGGTACGACGTTGTTCATTCAACGCAGAGCAAGACAACATGCTGTGCTTGACATACTTCTTTCTCAGCTATTATTGGCTACTCTGAAAGCACCGAGGAGAGAGCGGGTTCGTCTCAGGTACGTTGTATACTCAGTAAGTGCTCACTGCGGTCATACGGTCTTCGTTAGGTTCCGGTACTGGATTGAGACTGTTAGCAGAACGGTTCTAACCGTGCTGGCACGGCACGGTTAGGTGGTCCAAGAACGGTTATTCTAGCACGGTTCTAGCACGGTTCAGTACAGTTCAGTTAGCGTTTACACGGCAATTTAATAACTGTGCCGAACCGTACTCAACCGTGCCAGCACGGTTGTTTTGTGTCGTGTAAACGGGGTATAAGACTGGAGGTGGTGAAGGCCTGGGAACAATACCAACCCCCCATGTGTGCTGTCTTTCGTGTGTGCAACCATAAACGGTGCGGACCCCTAGGAATGAGGCTACTATACTCTCCTGTACCCTTGGACTCTGTTACCTTGGCAACCGTACGTACATGTACGAAGATCAACACCCATACTAGCTTGGTTCCCAATAATTATTTCATACCTCCACATAAGCTTAGACTCAAGTGAGCGCTGTAGTATCATGGATACAATCGTGGACCTAGTCCTAGGTAAGTACCTTCAAATTGTCATGGCCTCACAACTAACTACTATAAGTCCAGTCTACCGCTCTATTGTAGACTGTTAGCTCAGTCTGTGACCTGGCCTATGTAGCTGCTGTGTTTTACACGAATTAAACACGACACGTACGTACCTCATGGTCAGAGACCACAGGCAGGTAGAGCGTCGTCCACGGATAGCCCGGAGGAGCAGGTTCGTACCACTGTGCTGGGCGACACGGATCCATCGATAGATACTAACCAACGCAGTTCAAAAGTCTACGCTCTGGCTAGTGCCAACTAGCGGGTGACTATAACTAGCTGCGTACATGGCCCAGCGCGCTTTCGACCATACCCTCGTTCCAAGAATGAACAGTCTGGAAACGAGGCAAGTGGGGAACCCTTATCATTAATTTTTGCATGTCTGCTCCTCCCCCTTCCGTTTTCATTAGTCTAGTCTGGGCCGCGCGCGCCGGCAAGCCAGACGTTCGCGCCGCGCGCCGCGAAAGACTACACAACCACAGAATCTCAAGTTGCAGAACTTCACAAGCTGGACGTGATCGTCAGTCAGCTAACGCAGTTCTTCACTGAGATGTTTTCACTGCACCAAAGTTATGCTCCTGAGAATGTGTTTTCAGTAAGCAGTAAAGATACACATTTCACCATAATAATTATACGAATTCTTATCTAACTAGCTACCCGAGTGTCACATGAGTCCAAATTATGTAGCTATGCTGAGTAGAAAACTTTCAGCTAAACTATAGATAGCTACAGCTCAGTACCTAAAAACACAATTCACCTTGCCAATGGCAATAGCTACACAGTCAACTATATCATATCAATAGTTACTGAGTAATGTAACACTAACTAGCCACTGTATACTTCCTAGATTTCTTTCCACCCTGTGCGGTTCCTTGTTTTCTTCCTTTTCTTTGTTTCTGACCTTCCAGATCCAGATTGATGTGATCCACGTCATGATGCGATTCACTTTCTGAATCTGAATCCACATCACCAGTTGCACCATCATCGTCATTCTCCTTGCTTTCAACCCTGTGAAGTTCAGCTTCAGCTTGTTTAAAAAGGGAATCCATTTCGATGGTCATTTCCTTTTTGATTTCAGATTTGCCTTTCTTCCAATCGTATTTTTGTTTGATCTCCTCGATTCGCTGCCCAGTTTTTCTGAGCATGTTTGTGATTGCTATACTGATTTTTCCAAGTGAGTGTGAGTGCCTTTGTTCTTCCGCACCCCGGCACATCCTCAACATGATCTGTAATTCAGTCACACAGCGCTTGTACCGTATTTCTTCTTCTTTGAAAGAGTCATACAACTGGGAGTTTTGTTGGTGATCTTCACTTTCACAGTGTGCCTCATAACTTGTAGAGAATAGTTTTCCACATAGGATGCAACATTTTTCATCAGTAAGTGACTCATCCCCTTTGATTTCCTCGTCGGCTATGTTATCTGGTACATTTTCATCCTTTTCTGCAGCTTCCAGGATATCATTTATTTCATCATCAAACACATCATCATCCCCAGTTTCAGGCTCTTCTGGTGTACTAGCAGGGTAGCTGGTAGTTCTTCTGAAGTCTGGTGTCAGTTGTGATTGTTCTGAATCCACTGGGTCTTCCTCTTGGAACTGTTGTTCTGCCTTAGGATCCTCAGACTCAATATCCTGCTGTGTAGTTTGAGGACTAGCAGGGTTTGGTGCTGAATCAGCAGTATGTTGTGGATGGGGAGCAGAGGTTGTCTTTTGTAGTAAGGGAGCCAGTGGTCTTTGAGGGACATGATGTGGCGGAATGTCATCAAACCTTACAGTCGGTAGTTGCTGCTGCGGGAGATCTAGAATTGTAAATCTCAAAAGCCCTGCATTGTTACTGTCAATACTAGCTAAAAGCTTTAATATTGCTGACCAGAAAACGTTCCTTGCATCAGTGCAATAAGCAAGTGTTTCACGGGCTTCCAACAAAACTTGGCCATACTCACCTACAGGCTTTGGAATGTGTTCAAGAGCATCATAAATGTTCCGACGACAATCAGTAATATATGATTCATCGTAACCGACAAGAGCCATATTACCCAAGAGGGTGAGGGCAAGAACAAGACAGTGGAGGGCTTCACTGCTTTCAATGCAATTTCTCTGGCTTACAGCGAATCGTAGTACATGATAGTTTTCACGATATCTTCCAAGAAGAATTTCCAGCATTTGCCAGAGAAGATCAAATGCTTTCCGCTTTAATTCCATGAATGATCTTGCCATTTGAACATTCTGAGCACAGGCTGCTAGTACATGTTGATTGTCACTCAGCTGGCAGTTTAGTTCATCAAAATGTTCCACAGCATACCTGAAGGTATGTGGTACAATAAAAACATAGTGCTGCGTTCTAGGATACCCTGAGAACGAGACAGCAGCAAATAAAGCAGTTGAATACACTGACAAGATGTTGACAAGATTTGCAACTGAATCAGTCCGAAGTGATCTTCTTCGTGCTACAACACAGACGAAGTGATCCAATGACATCTTAACCGCGGTGATGACATTACCTTGCCTAATGCACTTGCAAGACTCAATCCAAAAGAAGAAATAGTGCTCGTACTTATCCATCTTTGGATTATAAATGAAGGCATATGGTGGTGGATACCTTGGGCCATGTGGATACTGCTGAATTTGCAGCTTATCCACATGTGAGTATGGTTCATGGTATATCATTCTCAACTTGTAATATCTGTAGTTCGTATTGGCATCGTAAGTCCTCTGTTTCAGCAGTAAGCGGAGGCTGGAGCTAGATTGGTCAATGACACCCAGAATGCTGTTTAATTTCCAAATTTGCAGAAAACCATCCACTTTCACATCTTCTAGATAATCGCTCAAAATGGTACTGATTTTGTCTTGTAGAACTTGAGAAGCAACATCTGACTTCTTTAGTGCACTGAAATGGGTGTTTCCATCAAGAGGCAAGTAAAGCATATTCAAAGGAGAAAGGATTCTCAGCAGTACTGTCCGGACATCAAGGAAGGTTCCACTTTGATGCGCACTCGCACCCAATACCCTCTGGACTCTATGGAAGGTTTTACTTTTACACACACTCTCTAAATCCAGTGCCATGAAGCAGATGTTAAGGAATTGCTTCAACTGTTCAGGTGGAAAAGATCTATAAGAATGCGTCAAATGTTCCTGTTCTACAAGCTGCTTATAGAAAGTGAATGATCTGAGTTTTAATGTCAGGATCTTATCGTGATCCACCCAGTTCAAAATGTAATCTTCCAAATGTTCGGCAATTATGCTCAGGGTGTCTTCCTCATCAAGCCTCATCATGCCATCTTCATCTAAGGTGCTGCACGACTTCAATTTCTCCAACCAAATGTCCTGATCTTGTGGAAGGTAGTACACTTTTGGAACTTTCTGAAAACCATAAAATTCTTCTGCTCTGTGCACTGTGTGAATGGCAGATGCAGTCCTATTAGTCATAATCCTTAAAGACTTTGCTACTTCAGTTGCAGCTCTAGCTGTTTCGACACTCTCTGCAACAAACTGTATGGAACTGACATTGTGTTGGAGTTCTGAAATCAGACAGAAGGATTCAATTTCTCCCACCTTATTATAACTGGATTTGTAGATATTGTAGGCTTTTCGGAATTGCTCGACAGCTCTTGTAGGATCACTAACCTTCAGGCTTCTCCCAAGTAGAAGAGATGCTTTGGCTTTTATTGGAGGGTCAGCATGTGTTGTAATTTCTTCAAGTTTTTCAAGAACATAACAGTCATTAATGCTACCATCTCTGGCTAGCTGTGCCACAGCGGACTGGAGAACAAATCTGATTATTATTTCTTTGTCCTTCAGCTCTGTCGCTAATTCAATTCCTCTTTTATGTTCACCTTGAGCACTGAGAATACGAAATGCTTCATGATATTGCTTATTAAGGGCTAACAGTTCACAGGCTTCAACAAAAAGTGTTGCTTGTTTCGTTAATGAGACTTTTAGTGAAACATCCATTATGCAGTCTATGATGCTTAGTAGTTTCTCTTTGTCTTTCTTCTGTGCATATTTCCTTGCGTAAGAGAGAGCTATCCCTTCAATTCGTTGGTTAGGTTCAAACAATCCTTGCCTTACATACTTGGCAGCAAGGGCTAACCCCACTCTTAGCTTCACAGACATCTGATATCTCACTGCACCACTGTAATCTTTGGCCTGCTCCTTGACTCTTATGCAGCCCTCCACATCCCTTACTTTTCTGTATCCTTTGAATGCAAGAGTGTACTGTAAGGGAAGAAAATTTAGTAGGCTACAATTCAACATAATAACACAAAAATTGAGCTATTGTGTCGCTAAAGAGCACCCCCTTTTTGTAAGCACATACAAGGTCAAATTTTACTCAATGAATATAAGCACCCACTAGTATTGAGAGATGGCACTGCGCACTCAAAAATAAGTGGCCAGTGCTTGGTTTGAGTGCGCTGAAACAGTGGAAACACAATGAAATCGTACTTATACGTCTCATTTTGAAAATGCTTGAACAAATGTTGAGCCTTTGTACAGTGGAAACCAGTGCTTTGCACTGCCAGGCGTACGTACAGACAAAAGTACAGCTAATGTGCTTTGGAGACTACCCTTGTATTTTGAACTTACATAGCAGCAAACCACATGCATGCTAATCATTAAAATGCACGAGTACAAACCACAAACATGGGTGCACACTTAAAAGAGCACTCATGCCTGTTTTTCTTTTTGCGAGCATTAAAGGTGTAGCTATGCACTGCACATGGGGCTCTTTCCCAACACTATATGTGGGTATACGTATCTGATTCAGCACAACTAACAAAATCTGTCATGCTGAAGACCATATTATACACCAGCCCTTTACCTCACTTAGTCTCTCAAAGAGTTCAGCAGCTTCTTCATATTTCTTTCCATTCATGAGACATATAGCTGCATTCTTTAGGTGCTTCACGTTATGCTTGAGTTGGTCACTCTCAAGGAAAGCCAATGCAGCTTGCACATGGAGGTTTGAATTTTGTACTGCATGATCCTTTCTCTTTCCCCCTGGTACTTTTTCAGCTTGCTTAACCAGAAAATAACCATTAGCTTCTTTTTCAAGATGGCTCTCTTCATTGCCAGCTCTTTGATAACATTTCATTGCCAGTTCCCAGAGTCGTTTTCTACTAAAGTAATCACCCTGTTTTTTCCAGTCTTCCCTTATGAATTCAGCAACAGGAAATAGAACCTCTTGGTCTCCTTTACTGAGCTTTCCAATGTCATCCACACTAATAACTTTGGCCAATCCTCTTTTGTGCCAATAATCAAACATTGGAAGCCAGCTGCAGTCCTCGTCAGAATCATAGATCCATAGTTTATGTTTAGCTCTTGTAATTGCTGTGTAGAGATACTTCAATTCTGCACACAGAGATTTGTGTTGTGTCTCTTCAAATTTTAAGGGATGGGGGTCTCTTTTGAATACTTTAGGGGACACGTTTTCATGACCATCTTGACATTCTTTTAAAAATGCTGTAACAACACGCCATGCATCCTTCACCTGTGATATGAAGAGATTAAATTCAAGAAGCTCTCTTCTGTAGCTATATTTAGTGTAACTTGTGTGTGCGTGTGTCCAAGTAATACCGGTACCTATAATGCATGTGTGTGTGTGTGTGTGTGTGAGTATGGGATACAAGAGAAGGCTAAATTTTATCACCCATTGCAACACAGTAACAGGTGTCGACATCGGACAAAAGTTTGTCACAGAAATACGTATATGAGTGCAGTCTAACTCAGCAAAATCACTTACTGTGGAATATTTGAAGAAGTTGAACAGCAGAACATCATCAAACTCCAACCCTTTTGCTTCGTAGACGGTTAGAATATTCCCGGATAGGACGGCTTTCGCTTCTTGTTTTGCCTCTTCGGACTGAACTATGACTGCTTGGTGGGCACCAAACTGAAAATTTGATGCATCTCTCCTGTTGCCATACATGATAAGAGCTAAATCGTTAATATCATCTCCACATAGCTGTAGCAAGACTGGAATACTTTCAGGTTTATCGAACATTGCTTTATCATGTGGAAGATCACTGTCAAATGAATCTGGGAAAAAATGTCCGAGAATATCCACTACACTTGCAGCAAGTCTCAAAACACCAGAATCAGACCGAAAATTTGTGGTTAGCTTTATCAATTTTGGCTCTGTAACTTGGACTTGTGAATTTAACTTCTGTGACGACACTTTAGCATCATAGAAAATAGTTTTCAGGTCTTTAAAGCGGAAGGAAATGCCACGCATAATACACTGTGCTGTGTCACCAGTCATGAAATGACCGTTCGGACATCTACAACAGCTGAGCAAGAGACTGAGCTCTGCTTGGGTAAAATCTTGTACTTCATCCACATAGAGAACGTGGATTGACCATGGAATATTCTCATCAAGCCTACGGTATAAGTTGTGTATAAAGTCACATTCATCAAACGTGAATGGTTTAGAATATCTGTGATCTCGGAGAAATTTTTGATACTTCTTGAAAAGCTTGTATATCTCACTACGGTTGCCAGAAAAGTGTGGAGCCATTTTCCTCCCAAGCTCTTCGTACTCTTTTTGCTCGAGATAACCACATTCCTTTTCCAGAGCCTCTCTGGAACCCTTGATGAAGGAATTAATCTCCATCCACACTAGTAGAGGGTCAATGTCTGAACCAGATATACTAGGCCAAATTTGGTCCACGAAATAGGATGCTGTAACTTCTCTCCAGGTGTCCAAGTGCTGTTCGGACTCATCTTGATAATCGTCTTCACTTTCACTATCCGTAAGTTGGAGGTCAATATGCGCATCTGGATCACCATAGTCATAATCATAGCTGAGGATCTTTACCTTGAGACTGCCATCCTCATCTCTGGGGAAGAAAGGCTCTCCACTGATGGAATTGTCAAGAAGAAGAAAATACTTTCGAGCTGTGAGAAACAGTGGATATGTTTGATCATCAATATCAGAAAAGCCTTGTGGAAGTTCTTCATCTTTCAAAGGTGCTTGTATTTCTCCATTTTCACCTTCAGAAACCATTTCATGGAATTGCTTCCTCATTTCAGCGCAGAGAACATAGTTTTTGGAGACAAACACTTGATGAAGACACTCAAACTCTGAAGATGAAATGGTCCTCGAATCCTGTTCTGATTCCTTTGATAGTTGAGCATCAAAATTGGCTTCACTATCTAAAGTGAAATTGGTGGCTGATGGAGAGCTGTGGCATTCTTGTGGTTCTAAATCCGTTGAACAAGCCCCCAAATCCTGTTCTGATTCTTTTGATAGCGGAGTACCAAAATTGGCTTCACTATCTATAGTGAAATTGGTGAGTGATGGAGATCTGTGGCATTCTTGTGGTTCTAAATCCGGTATCGTGTCAGAGTTTGGTGTGAGTCGTGCTCTAGGGAGTAGAAGATGCGGTGCATCACCTCCAGACCAGTGGTAAAACTGGTTCATCATTCGGTAGAGACAGCATGTAGTTTTCCCTGTACCACTTCTTCCAAGCAATAAAATGGATTCACTGTCTGGCATTTGGATGATATCATGTTCTTCTCTCCACTCCTTGAATGGGTATTTTCGATGTATATTATCGTAACTGTGCTTGAGAATACTGTGAGCAATAGCTGAAGAGAAATTGTAAAGTTTAAGAAGGTTCCCTTCTGGGGTTGCTGGTGGAACAAGTGATGCTTTCACTTGATCTTTAGTATGCTGGTCAGATGTGGCATCAACAAATTTCCGTGGGAACCTTAAGTTGGGTTCACGACAAATAGATGAGGCCGATTCATAAAGTGGAGTTATGCAGTCCTTTGATACACTAGTTTCCCAGTCATGTGCTTTCTCAATCTGTTTCACACCCATCTCAATATGTTTCACACCATGATGTATACGATCGTGATTGAGGACAATTCTCCAAATCCTGATGACTTCAGAGTACACATGAGGACGCGACTGAGAACTTCTCTTGTCTCTATTGCATCGCTTTGAATAGTGGATTGCAATCTGCCAGAGAATACGATCTGACTTTGTTAGCTTTGCTTCATACAGCTCTAGTCCTTTTGTCCTGCATACCGATTTGCACAGTTCAGGATTTCCTGGAAATTCTCCATCAGCAATTCTACGGATTTTCTGGATTGCTAGCTTACGTAAGTGATGTGGAGTCTTCTTGTTTCCTAGGAATTTAAGAACATCATCTGTGCACTCAACTTCCCACTCTAATCCATCAAACATTGGCACTTCTGTATTTTTGTCATCTTGCAGTGAACAGTTTCCGCTTCTTTCTTGATCAGGACGCAAAGCTGTAGGCTCAGTAGCAGATCCCCCTTTGTGCACTTCACCTTTCATTGAATGGTTACCTGTTTCTTGATCAGGATGTGAAATTGCAGGTTCAGCGGATATTGCAGAGTCTTCTTCAGAATGTGGTGGACCTGAACCTGATTCATCACCAACATCAATCACTTCAGGATTCACATCTGGTGAACTAACCTTATTCAGCACATCTGAACATCCACTTGGGCTAGTAAAGTAATGTTCATTTTCGGACTTGATCCTTAACAGATGAGAAGTGACTGAAGTCCATATGCATGTTTCTGTTGCGTTGTCAGATTTAGCAGTAGCTGCAGATACCAATGGAGGCATTGTTTCAAGTTCAGTTTTGGGCATTTTATCACAGATTTCACTTTCATTTTGTGGTTTGGGCCTTCTTGGTGGAGGACTATGTTCCCAATTTGTGTCCTTGTTTTTCTTCTCCTTAATGCGTCTTCTACGTTTGGGTTTTACGGGTTTCTCAATTGTGGGTGGCCTGAAAGACAGCTCAGCTTCTTTAAGATACTCCAGACGTTTATCTGAATCAGGCACTTTATAGTCAGCTCTCCTTCCCTTCCAATCAGTGAGTGTCGGGTCAATAGGATATCTACAAAGAATTTCACAGACTCTTAAACCATCTTTGCACTTAGCACGCATGGTGAGATGCCAAGGTGTTTGGCCATGATCGTTTATCACCTTCCCATCTTCATGAAAATTGAAATGGTCACAGACAACTTGTAGTGTTTTTAATTGGAGTGTTTTCACTTCTGGATCTCCAGGACCTGTAGGATATGATATGTGTACTTCATGGAAAGCATGCCGGTTAGCTATAATTAACTCTTAACCAACCATAAGAAACAGCAAAAACCCTGTTACAGTACTAGCATTAAAGTATAACACCTATAGTATTAGAGCCAAATTGTTATGGGCTGATGGGAGCTCTAGCCTCGTACCCAGGCCTTCAAATCGCGGGGGAAGGCCTGGTATACGTACACTGGCATGCGTGGAAAATAGGATATCTCGGTATTCTTCCGTGAAACGATGACGCCGAATGACGTCTAACGCTTACATTCCTAGCTAGAAGATTGATTAGCAATCATAGCGTGCAGTGTAAGCGAAAATTCGGTGGTAGTAGTTTCTCTGAGGCTCTTTCCTATGCTTTGGCTTTGCGAAGGCTGAAAATGACACGGATTACTGTGAAAGAAGAGCAGCGCTCCTCCATGAGAGCTGTGTACGAAGGCAGCGACGTGTTCGTGTGGCTACCTACTGGCTACATAGATAATAGAGTATACCTATTATCTATGCTGGCTATGGCAAGAGCCTGTGCTACCAAGCGCTCCCTTTCCTCATGGACTACAAGAAGGGACTTCTAGACAGTGGAAAGAGCTGTGGTGTGCTTGTTGTGAGCCCTCTGCTGCCCTGTGATCGCTCTCATGCACGCGTACGCGGGTGTGTTTACGCAAAACGTCATCGGTTAAGCCCAACCCATTCGCAAACGTCACAATTAAAATTGACGTGTAATAATTATTCACATTTAAATTAAACGCATGCGCAAACAGTGTATACCAGGCCTTCCCCCCGCGATTTGAAGGCCTGGGTACGAGGCTAATGGGAGCTCATGCACTGGAGAAAATATTCAGTTAAAATATCCCATAGAATGGTTACTCTGGTTTCAGTAAACTCTCATGCACTGCAAACTAATTACAACCAGCAGATGACGCATTACATTTCTGGCTAATAAACCAAACTTAGCTAAACAGCTGGATGCATAACTGGCTAACTGGGGGAGTACCATGCATGTGCATACTATATACTTCAGCTAGTAGACAAGTGTCTGCCTTGCTTTATGATCAAAGTGTGACAGAATGGTGGATGGTAGACATGTTTGTCCATTCTCTTCATGGTAGCTACTTACCACAGCTAGGTATGCATCATCTGCCAGTGGTACCTGGTTAGTTTGCAGTGCATGGGAGTTCACTGAAACCAGAGTAACTACTCTATAATATGGGTTTAAGTATTTTTTCCAGTGTGACGGCTTTGCAGTCATTGGTTGGTAAAGAGTTAAAACAATGAATAGAAGACCATTAGTGTACATTGCTGTGGTTAATTAGCACAGGATCATTACATGTATGCGTATTGGATGGCATGCAGCTATACACGTAGCTATAAGTACTAAGTCTTAATATATTAGCTATATGTACCAGCATGAGCGTACCTATTTTCTTAAGAGCCAGCTCTACCATTTTGAAGAAAGAACCTCTGTCTATCTCTGCTCCCTTTTCTACCAGTGCCATAATAAGTGGTAGCTTCCTTGGGATGTAGTCCTCCAAGTGAAAAACTTCATCCAACAGTTTTCTTGCATTAGGATCAACGCCTTTATCAAGCAGCTTCTTGACTAACTCAGTGGTAATAGAAGTACACTTAATATATCTAGCAAGATCAAGTTTATCAACATCCAATTGTTCATCTGATGAGTCAAGAGCTCTTTCAGCAGCATTAAAATGGTCCCACATTATTGCCATGTCGAGGAATTGAGTTCTTTTTGGCTTGGAAGAAGTACCGTTATATTCACGAAGAAAGGCATTTTCATGAGTCTCATCTTTCCAATCAGCAAACAATGATTTCACATCAGCCGCATGTGGCTGGGGAACACAGGGTGAAGTTAACTGGAGCTTCATGGCAAACAATGATTTCACATCAGCCGCATGCACTGCATACACAATTTAAATTTCTCCATTAAATTACACTATTAGATAGTTGACTAAGCAATCAATAACGAAACATCATCAATACTCGAACACCAGTACTGGAAAGTGCCCCATGAATACATGAATTGTAACGGCGAGTCCAAATCACAGAATATCAGAGAGAATAACTGCATGTGTTTGTGAAAATTGGTGACAGCTTGAATTCAGATTTGACACTTTCAATAGCAATTTGGGATATGGGGTGTTGGTGGTGTCTGATTATTGCTATAGCTACACCACCTTTCTTTGATCTGTTTCAGAAACGTTGGGGTCATGCAGTCAGGCTTTGAGGTATACATGCATGGGTTTAATGTATGTACCAACACTACCAAGCTACAGTATACAGTAATACCGGTATAGCTAATTTATGCGATGGTAGTATCCAACACCATAGATCAATATTTGCCTGTATTATATTTAGTATAGATAGCAACCAGTAGAGCAGAAGCTATGAGTCTCTCAGTAAAGACTAAATGTCCGAGGCTGGCTTCCACAAGCAGAGCTAAAGGATATATTAACCACACCCGTTCTGCTTTTACGACGTTTTCCATGCACTCAACACTTGCAAGTCAAGGTACTACAACTACAGTGCTATACTTCACCATCACTTACCTCTTCAGCATCAGCCATGAGGCCGGCCTACACACCCACATTTTGCTGGCACTGTACGTGTAGTCAGCTTCCAGACCAGACCATACACAAAAGGTGTATAATAGGTTAATAGTCACTTACATGCAGTTACTACTAATTAAATGATCGAAAACGTATGATGGATTGAGCTCTCAGTTGACACAGTAGATCTATAATGCTACACTGTAATTTGTGTCACCAGTGCATCACACAGGCTCCTTTATATGCAGCAAGCTTTGATTGACTTCCTGTGATCATCAGTTGTTCCAGAAATAGACATTACCTCCGCAGCATAACAATTATTAATGACGTGAAGTAAAGTCCCACCTTCTATGTAAATGCACTCTTCACTCACAAAAATGTTAATTACCTGCATGAATCCGATTTGAAATTCCAAGGAACTAAGGTTATGATGTCATATAGGACCCCTTCCTTCTATTAATAAACATTACATGAATGTGATTGAAATTCTAAGGAAATAATGAATTTAGTAATAGACAAAATTAATAACAAGAACAAGCATGCTACACCTGAATCTCAGTTTCCTTAAAATGAGCACATTCATGCAGCCATATGCATTGTACCTGGAAATGATCAGTCAGAGTGCAGCACGTTCAAAGGCTAGCTAAAAGCATGATGGTTGATGTCTTCTCGTGTTATGAATTGACAATATTTCTTCTTGCAGTTTGCAGCTTTCAACTGCCTTCTTTCAGTGGGACCAATTCTGGCCAGTTTCTTCCCTTGATTTCTTGCGCAGCTGGTACAGTCTCATGGCAACACGAGCATCCTCCACCTGATAAAAGAGTTGAATTATCATTGAGAGGACCGCGAAACCCACAATTGAGTTCTATAAATTATCTAACTTGCATGTGCTTGTACAGCAGACTAAAGTACAGACATCTACTAGTACAGCTAACTAAAATTGCAATTCACCTTGCCAATGAAAATAGCTATACATGAAGTCAATGTCAGTAACTGTATGGATAGCTTCTGCTGTTGGAGAATTCAAAAGCCCTCAGGATCAATGCTATAGTTACTAGTGGCAAAACAATTTTCTGCGAAATATAAAAAGGATTTAGTGATGGCCTGTCACATTCGGAATTATTCCACCCCTCGAAAAAGCTAAGAAACAAGGAGAAATGCCTTTAACCAGGCTCAGTCCCATCCATTATAAAATGTAGAATTTAGGGAGGGGATGGGACTGAGCCTGGTTAAAGGCATTTCTCCTTGTTTCTTAGCTTTTTCGAGGGGTGGAATAATTCCGAATGTGACAGGCCATCACTAAATCCTTTATATTTTTCGCAGAAAATTTTTTGCCACTAGTTTGTGTACTTTTTCAAGTGCATGAAATGCGTAACTTCTTAGTCATGATACGTGCAACATCACGTCACCATAAGGGTATGGGGGAACTGGATGTATGCCAGACTGGTGTTGTTACAGTACTTAATCACCATGTTAGCCTCGTTCCTAGGCCCGAGACTACGAGGCAATCACCATGTCAACAAAGCTGCGATGGTCTCCCTTGATGGACGTGGACCTTCTGCTGGGCACTGAGCAGGCTTTAATGCAGTTTCCATTAATAGCTAGCTAATAATATTTTTTTGATGTTGCTGTTGTGATCAATGTTTATTGTTGCCTTCGCGGATGAGGGGGTGGGGCATTCACCCTTCATCAGATCAGAGAGCTCGATGGCAGCCATGTAGGTCATGTGCTTGCAATGGAAATCCAAAACTCTAGCCTCACAGTTCTGCACTGTAGTTACGTCATGAAAAGAAAGCCACGCCTCCATGATGGCAGAGTCACAATACATCTTGACAAGAACAGGTTGGTAGAACTTCCTCGTAGCAGTAGGAGCCACCAGATGACGGATTCACAGGGATTCTGTTAGTGTACCAAACGCAGCCATCACAAGCAAAAGAACACAAAATGTGCTTGCATTTTGGATTGCGCATGCGCAATTGGCAAGCACGTGACCTCATTACCTCAAAATGGCGTCGTGCTAGAATGCCATCGGATCGTAGCTAGCTAAAACTGCTGGTCTTGCCAGTTAGCAGACAAACGTAGTCGTGGCGAGTACTACGGCGATAGCGGTGTTGTCCTGTACGTAAATTAGCTCAAGAAGTGGTTTAGTTGGTAAGCTATCCTTGGGCAAAGTTTTGTTATGAGAAAGAAAGAAAGAAGAAAGAAAGAAGATGACATTACCAGAAATGCGTGGACACGGAGATTAGTTTGTCCGTGTACTGACCGTATACTAATCCGGGACTGCAATATAGGAGCTTAATGGAGAACGACGTTTGTGGTCTTCCACCTAGCGCACCATCAAAACTCGGCAAGTTCCGTTCCCCTGGATATAAAGTTCAGTACCAGCACAAACCGTGAGCGTAGATATAAACCGCCTCAGTCTCCATCTGATTTTTCGAGACGCCACAATGCGCAGCTGCTTTCAAGCCATAGCTTCTCCTATATGTTCAATACATAACTTACCCTTTGCACCCAAACCGACAAACTTTGGTAGCACCAGCGGGTATCTGTTCAGTATTTTTGCTAGGGTCCGTTCGTCTCAGTACCGGCTTTAACCATCAAAAAGGCAGAAAATAGTCCCAGAAAGGCGGATAACCCCTTCCTGATTTTTCGGTGGAGCTACAATTTTTGCCAAAATCGCACTCCTACGATTTCTATGACGTCATCCGCTGCAATTCTAAGACTCGACTAGCTGCGCTGCTAGCCCTCTATTTTAGCCGTCCAGCGGGAAGTCCAGGCAGTTGACTAGCGCAGGTAAGCTGTTTTGAGATCTATGGACTCCTATAGAAGGCTATTTTGTTTGCATGAAAGTGTGTGACCTGTAAAAAATGAACAACAAGGGGAAGCCTGCAACCACATTTGTGAACTGGAGCAAGGTCACATTCAATATTCTGTGGATGGTGATGGCAGGCTCCATGTCCTCCACACTCTTCCTGCCAAGTTAATTTGATGCTATCCTCCCCAGTGTACTTGGCTCCAATACATGACAGGATGAGATTGCCAGGCAGAGCTGCACCATCCATCACTGTCCATGCTGTCTGACTTCTGCCCTACTGTGTAACACCCCCTTGCACTACTGATCTCTGCCCCCTCCCACTCCTCTGCCCTACTGTGTTTCATCAACATAAAACTCAAATTCACAAAAGAAACTGCACTGCTGCCATTGAAGTACATCGGGTTACAGAAAAATAAATTAACATCTCTTTGTTACTTCACTGAATAACTTCTCTCCAGACTTGGGTGTTCTTAGCTCCTACACGAAATGGGCCGGGGACTTGGGGTCTTCATAGCTCCTACACAAAACGGACTGGGGACTTGGGGTCTTCATAGCTCCTAACAGATGTTAAACAAAATGGGGACTTGGGTCTTCATAGCTCCTACATGAAACGGGCCGGGGACTTGGGGTAGCTCCTACAGATGCGGCTTGGGTCTTCATAGCTCCTATAGGGATGAAAGGGATGACGTCAGTGTAATGGCACCACCTCCGTTTTCCATTACCCATGTAATTGGGGTGAGCATGAGCAAGCCCCACATAGCTGTAATTTTCCATGTATCAACATGTATTTGTATTGTACGTTGTGCTGTAAATCACTTCCTGCATGTTCATGTTTTGCATCAAGCGTTAAGTCAAACCAGCAGTGCAACGACGTCAACTCGGAGCCGTATACTGTCTGACTGAGACACGAACTATGAACAGTCTATCTCAACAAGGCCTTACAAGGATGGAGACTATAGCGTGCGCGGGTTGGAGGGCTCTAGCATGTCATGCCCACCTACTGCTTTTGTCCCAACCACCACACAGTGGATGACTGAGCAAGACACTGTCAGACAGGCCGTGCAATTGAACTCCATGAAGTTCCACACATGCACATCGCGCCCCACAATGCTCAGCATCCCACTAGTACTAAACATTCTGGTGATGGACGGTGGTTGAACTGTGAGTTTCTGGTCATGTTTTCAGTACAGCATCTAGAGTAAGTGCGGGGGTGTCCAGACAGTGAAGGGGTCTCCTAGATGCCCACTAATTCCTTTGCACATTTGCTGAAAAGCACCCCATTCTATACCTGGGTAAGGGCAGGGGTGTCTGCACACTCTGTGAACTACTTCCTTACAGCAGGGGCGGAGACAGCTACTAAAAAGTGGGGGGGGGGGGGGGGGGGGCTAATAGCACAATTGTACGCTGCCAAAGGCAGTGCATAGAGGTGCGTAGCGCCGATCAGTCCGCGTGAAGTGCGAAAAAAATTTCGCCTTCATTTTTCAGTTATCAGAATGGGCTCTCATGGCACCTTCGTGCTTTGCACTGCAAGTTAGAGACGCCAGCCCCCAAGAAACGAGGTGACATAGCTGTAAGTTAGTGCTAGGATCTCGTGGGATAGTAGCATCCAGTCTGTTGTTATGGGGGGGGGGGGGGGGGGGGGGGGGGGGGGGGGGCTCAAGCCCCCCCTATATCTCCGCCCCTGTACAAGCAAACTGTGCGAAGAAATTTGTGGACAACCCCCGTCCGGACACCCCCACACTTACTCTATCACCCTACACCCTCGGTTTACAGCCAGCTGCTTACTTCACTGCTGCTTCTGTGGGGTCCTTCTCCTCCACTCAGCAAGCATCTTGCTTGGGAAGCCCTCCCACAGAACAAGATACCATTACCTATGAATAAAAGAGCAAATTGCTTGTGTGGCAAACATGACCTTCGTACATTAATCGTCGCGCATACTACTGGGTTTAGCACAGCGACTTACCCGGGTTATTTTCTCTTGTTGACTGCCCCTATCCACGCGGTAACAGCCTTCGCCAACGGGCAGCGAGTCAGCGTTGAGCTCCAACGTTGATCGCCTGCGAATGCGGCTTGTTGTTGCTCCCTCCAGCGTATCAACTCTGCAGAGCTTGTCGAAGTTTTGTACTCCCTGGCCTCGCTCCACACTGTCCGAGGCTACTATCAGCTTAGTAGCTAGCCATGAGTTGACACAGTCGACACAGCTGGCAGCTAGGTGCTAATCCGCGCACGTATCCGTTAACGTGCCGTAATTGTATCATTACACTGAGCAAACCCGTGCACGGATGATTCCGTGTCATGTCCGCGCGTGCTATACAAATTTCTGGTAATGCGAAATCGGACTTTTCTCCGCGACATGTTCATCGACTCCCGCGTACTCTAAGGTACGTTTGGGAGTGTTTTTGTGAACTGCTAGGCAGTATCATTCTGTCTGCATGCTTGGTTTGGGGGGTTGTAGCTACTTTGGCCGTTTTCCTGCTGGTGCATCAGTATGGTAAAATCGAAATTTCCTTGGCCATCCCTAAATAGAGAACGCTACCGCGTTCTCTGATAAAATTGGCTAGCTGCTTAAATGACTTCACCATTTGAGTATAAAATGCATGCATGTTTCAGTCAGTCATCAAGCTATTTCAGTTTCAACTGCCATGTACTAATTTTGCTATACTCTCATTCTCATTGTGTTCTCACACACAGCACTGCATGTAGCTACTTACACTAATTAATCACATACCTTTCAGGTATATACACAATGTCATGCAGTGGAAAACTTATTGATGAACTAGCTAAACATTTAACCACTTGCACCAGCTGAGTAAGGGTTAATGGAAAAGACAGAAACGGAAAGCGGAAACGGAAACGGAAAGCGGAAACGGAAACAGAAAGCAGAAATGGAAACGGAAAACGGAAACGGAAAACGGAAAATTGGTCATGAAATGGAAGCGCTTGCGTGCATGGTAGCACTGCAGGTGAATAAGGCGGGTAGGCAGCATTCATCAAGTGGCAGCCAGCAGCAGAGTTTACTCTCCCATCCCCCCCTCTAAATAGTCTACGAAGAGATGGCTAACTCCCCATTCTCCATCTGGTGATGAGATTTATCCAGATGTGACGCACCAGGCAGGTTGTGGTAAAAGGGGATAGGTGACCCCTATCAAGGTCAGGGGGGCTGAATCACTATACAGGAAATATATATATATATTGGGGCAGGAGGAGTGGCGTATACGAGCTGCACATGCATGCAGAGTGTACTGCCTTTTGGAGTGAGGCTCTGCCCGGCCGGCAGCTTGTGATAAGATATACTCCTCCTGCCCACAACCTGGTGCACCGGCCGGCAAGGTAGTTAGTGGACGTACACAAGTTAACAAGCTATTTCAACATATGAACAGCAATTGACATACTGTAAACAGGAAACACAAGAGCATTATGTTTATAAATGAGCCTAGTATTGAGAATAAGCAGCCCTCATAATCAAATTGGGGTGAGCCTATTATATGCATGTAGCACCACTTGAAGACAGGCAATGAGGGTACAATCCGATCAAAGTGTATGCGTGCATTGTAATTTGACGTTGTTGCCATGCATTGAATTTTAAACTTTATTGGCACTCTAAAATGACACAAACGAGGATCTATTTTGCTATGAGTATATATACACCAAGAAGCTAATACAAGGAAAATAAGAGCTTTATAATGGTCAAAAAGGACTGATTGTTAACCACATCAGTAGCTAGCTTATACGTGACTATATTTCTACCAGTACATTTCTCCAAAAAAATCTATTTTGCCATGTGTAAGTCAATGTACAGTTTCGAAATGCTTCTTTCAATAAACTATGGTGGGTTATAAATATATCTACATGGGCAAAGACAGTAATTATTGTGCATGCACAGTAAATTATTCAGGATACATTGACTAACAAATTACTTTTTATTTTTCTTATATTGCCTTTTCTTCAATCGTTTCTTTGCCTTCTCTTGCTCCATACTTACAGGACCAGCTTGCCCAATTTCCTTAGACATGTCTTCTTGCAGCAATTGTTCCTTTGTTGTTTGCTGAATTCGCTGCTTTGTTCTCTTCTGCTCTTGTTTGCCTCGATCAATTAGTGAGTCCATCTGAGTAACCATCTTGCTTCGTACTTCCAACAAACCATTTCTCCAGTCACAACTTCTTTTGATCTCCTCAATTCGCTTCTCATTCACATCCAGTACATTCTTGATGTCAGTCAGGACCAAATCCAGATCTCTTTCAATCAAGGCGTCATCAAAGGCTTTACATTCATCTAAAATTATCTTCAACTCACTCTTCATTTCACTGTATCCCCAATCAGTTACCTCCTGTGAAAACTCAGTACACAGCCTCTCCTGATTCTTGTGGTGGTCACTCTTGACATGATCCTGGTAAGTTTTTACAGTCAGTGGTTCACCACAGAATCTGCAGAGGTTCTCATCAATCATGGAGTGATCATGCACATGCCCACCTCCAACAGAAGTAGCTTCAGTAGTCTGTAACTCACCAAATTGCTCATCAACTGTGTCTTCCGATGCAAAAACTTCCCTTAAATCTTCATCATCAATATTTGGGACAATTTCACTCAGTTCATCTTGATCTTGTTCTTCTCCTTCTGGTTCAGGATAGCTCATACTTCGCAGAGTTTGCGGCATTTCAGGAGTACTAACCACATGGGCAACTGGCTTCTGGTACCAGTAAAATAAAGATTGCACAGCCTGAGAAAACGTCTTCTGAAGACTATGAAGTGACTGCATGGCTGTAGATCCAGGTGGTGACTGCGCGTGTGTAGACCCAGGTGGTGACTGCGCGTGTGTAGACCCAGGTAGTGACTGCACGTGTGTAGACCCAGGTGGTGACTGCACGTGTGTAGACCCAGGTGGTAACTGCATGTGTGTAGACCCAGGTGGTGGCTGCATGTGTGTAGACTCAGGTATCAATATCATGGGACGCTGAGGTAGTTGCTGAAGAAATGGTGTAAGTTCAAGCTTTTTCTGCTTATGAACAACAGTGACTCTATGCAAATGTACACCTCTATCAGTGGAGGCAAGTAGTTTAGACACGGCTAAGAAACTACCAGATACATTGCTGACTGAACTGAATACGTTTTGTGCTTGCTTCAGGGACTGGAGTGTTTGGTAGTTGGGAAGTTCCACCAGAGCTGCAAAGATTTCCCTCTGGTAGTCATGGAGTCGTTGATCCGACCAGAAACGTGAATAGCCGAGATTACCAAAGAGTGTCAGAACAAGGATTAGGCAGTGTTTTGCCTCGCCATTTTGGAGGCAGTGTTCGCTCTGAATCGCATTCCTCAGCACGTGAAAGTGTTTATTGTATCTTCCAAGAAGCAGATCCAAGATGAGCTGCAAAAGCTCCAGGATATCATTTATGAGCTGAGGGAGGTCTGACCTGGGCCACTTTTGTACAGTGACATCTTCCATGCATGCAGGGAGTAGCCACTTGTCACGTGGACTTTGGCAATTAAGGTCATCAAAGACCTGAGCGATGTGTTTGTAAGTGTGAGGTACTAGGATTGTGGAAGGTTGCTTGAGTAAGAAGTAGCAATGTGTTGCTAATCCCAAGAGAGCAATGGAGTGGATACAAGCAATGTTGACGAGGTTAGTGACAGAGATTGATGAAGCAAGGCTCCTCCTGTTTGCTATAGTCTTCACAATGTAGTGAAGAACTAGCTTGGAAGCTGACAGCACTTTACCGCTGCGGATAAATTCACACGATTTCAGGAAAAGGAAGAAAATGTGAGAGTAGCTTTTTTCTTGGGCATAGTACATGTACACAAATGCAGGAGGAGGTTTGTATCCCTTTTCAGATCTGGAATTTTCGTCTTGGATTTCCTGTGTGTGTGGTTGGTGAAGAGTCTCGGGCTTTTGGAAATCACTTGTTGGTCTATGTCTTGATGCTTTTGCTTTGGTGGTCACTCGCCTTTGGCTTTTATTGAGTACTGATTCCATTTCCTGAGTGCCTTTCCCAAATGCACAGTATATTCGCCAAGCTTCAAGCCATGGGTCCATCCTGAAATGGGCTCTAAGGGTGGTTGCAGCAACTTCTTCAAGCTGTTGGTATGCCAACTCTGACCCTCTGATCGTGTCTAGGTGAGGTTTACTAACTGGGAGGTGCACTGCAGCTTGTGGTGAAAATAAATTTAGCAAGCTTTGTTTAATGTCAGTTGATGTGAACAGCTTACCTCCACAGTCTACTGTATCCAGGGCCAGCAGACAGAGTAAAACATATTCGTTTAGTTCTCCTGGAGAGTAATTTGTGAATGACTGCTGTAAGAACCCACCTTCGCACAAAGCCTTGTGGAAAGGAAAAGAGGTCAGCCTGGACTTTGATGCCTGACACACATTCATGCAATCATCTACCATCCATTTAGTGAGGTAGGTATTCAAATGTTCACTGATCCTCTGTAAAGTGAGTTTGGCATCGAGCTTCAGCATCCCATCTGCGTCAAGCTCACTGCCGGCAGTTGAACATTCCGCAAACTTTGCCCAGAGATCCAAGCTTTTGGGGAAAATATACACATCTGATTCACCCTGTTTCTGAAGGCTGTAAAAGTCTTCCACTTCTTCCAGAATGTGACTGTTGGAGGCAGTTGGGTTCTTTCTGAATTCTATTGCTTTCAGGATAGATTTAGCTGCTTTGCAAGCCTCTAAAATAGGCCAAATTAACTGAAGTGGCTTATCCGATTGTGGCTTAAGTTCAGAAAAAGCATTGAAAGATTCAACTTCCCCAATTCCGTGGGATGGATTGAAAGATTTGTATAAGTCAAATGCCTTTTTGCACATAGCAGAATCTTTCTTTGATCTTCCGAGAAGAAGGCAAGCTTGTGCTTTTAATTTTAAGTCAGTATTCTTGCCAACTGCAATACGCTGCAATCTGTCCACAGTATCAGGGTCATTTAAGCTTCCATCGTTGAGTAGCTCAGAGAGTGCTGTCCGAATTGTGAACCTTGCCATCATGCTCTCATCGCCCTGCTTTTCAGCAAGTTTAATACCCTCCTTGTGTCTTGCTTGAGCAGTAAGAATTTGGTATGCTTCAGTGTACTGGCCTTGTTGAATGTGAACTTCAACTGCCTTGCTAAAGAGGTTGGCTTCCTTTAGAAATCTGATTTTCTGTGAAGCATCAGGCATGTACTCTAAAATCCTGAGAAGCTTTGTCTTGTCTTTGTACTTGCAGTACAGCTTTGCAAAAGTGAATGCTAGCTGGGCTACACTTACATGGGGATGAATGATACCTTTACTTTTATGTGCTGCTGCTCGAGCTAGGGCATCAATTCCACAGTTAACATTGATGAAGCCTTCAACGTTCTTGGATCTCATGAACCCTTTGAGGGCCTGTTCATACTGTGAAGAAAAAAAGAGAAAAACCTGACATACAATTATTAAAACCATGGTGACAACATGCAGTCAACCGGAAATCAATAATCAAACGCACCTGGCAAAGCCTCTCAAAGAGTTCTGCTGCTTCACTATGCCGTTTGGCATTCTTGAGACACTTTGCTGCATTTATCAGGTATTCGACCTTGTGCTTCAGCTGGTCACACTGGAGGAACGCTAGAGCAGCTTCCAGGTAGAGCTGGTGCATTTCTTTGGGCCTTTGCCCGTGAGCTTGTTGGGCCATGAAATACGCTTTGGCTTCCATTTCAAGATCATCAGCTCCAGCTTTCTGATAGCACTTCATTGCTGGTTCCCACAGGTGCTTCTTCTTGAAATAGTCTCCCTGGTCCTTCCACTCTTCAGGGGTGGATGTGGCAGCAAACAGTATGTTCTGATCTTCCTCACTAGCACCATCAACTCGGACAACCTTCACCAAATTCCTCTTGCACCAGTAGTCAAAAACAGGGAGCCTCTTGTCTTCATCGGAATCATAAATCCAGAGATTGCACTTCGCCCTGGTGATTGCAGTGTAGAGGTACTTCAGCTCGGGGTTTAGGGACTTGTGCTGCCTTCCATCAAAGGATAGTGGGCGAGGATGAGATTCAAATACAGGAACACTACTTTGAATCATGTCAGGGTTGTGGTCAACAAATGAAGCAACAACACGCCATTCTTTTGAAATCTATGAAATAGAAACCCAAAACTGAATCATTTTGTACGGGAGTTTGTGTCAAAAAAAAACCAGCTCACAACATTTCGTTTAGTTTATAGATTCTCGATATATACTATTGACAAGGTTTAAGCTATTCCAGTAGTGAGAAGTTCATGGCAGCTTTTCTGCCTTAGTATATTTATAACTTGTCTACAGAGAAATTTAGCTATTCCATTTCCTGTTTTGCTAGTTCAGAAGTAAGTGAGTTTAGTTATGGTTAAATGTACTACTATATCATAATAGTAAAGGATAACGAAGTGAGTTTATAGTACCTTGGAATCACTGAAGAAATTGTAGAGGAGGACATCGTCAAATTCAAGACCTTTTGCTTCAAAAACTGTAAGCACAATCCCTGCTTTCAGGACATCTGGTAGTTCTTTCTTGGAATCATCAGACTGCACAATGATAACCTGATGAGCCCCAAACTCAATCGAGGAGGCCTCTCTCTTGTTGCTCTGCAGGAGAAGTGCAAGATCACTGACATTGCAGGACTGTAAGAGAGTCGGTGTTGGGCCTGGGAACATGCCCTCGTCTCCAGGTAGGCAATCAAACGAGTTAGGGAAGAATTCCTTGAGAAGATCGATAACACTGGCTGCAAGTTGAAGTATCCCGGAATGGGACCGGAAGTTAATTGTAAGCTGGTGCAACTGGGGAATGTGGATTGGAACAGCCGCTTTTGCATGTTTTGCTTTTTGCTGTACCCCGTGGAATAGTGATCGTAGGTCTCCAAATCGAAAGGACACACCACGCATAATGCTTTGGGCAGTGTCCCCAGTCAGAAAGAGACCGTTCGGTTCTCTACAGCACCTCAGGAGAACTGAAAGCTCCGCTTGCGTGAAGTCCTGCACTTCGTCAACGTAGAAGCGATGAACTGACCACAGGACATCCTTCAGCACCGTTAATCGTTGGTAGAGATCATGGATGAAATCACATTCGTCGAAAAGATTCAGCCCTCACTTGAGTTTAAGGAAGTTCTGATAGTGCCGAAATAAAGTGTACACCTCACTGCGGTTACCATCAAAGTTTGGAGCCATCTTCTTTCCAAGTTGTTCATACTCTTTTTCATTGAGGTATCCACACTCCATTTCAACTGCTTCCCTTGATCCCTTGATGAATGACTTGATCTCCATCCACACCAGAAGAGGATCAGTTGCCTTATCACTGCAAGCATGTGATATCTTTGGCCAAACTTGCTCGGCAAAGTAGGAAGCCGTCACTTCTCTCCACTCTTGTAGTTGCTGCTTTGGGTTTGTCTGATGAAACCCATACTCCTCAAACTCGGCAAAATCACCTTCATCTTCACTTTCACTCTCCTCTAAGTCCAAGAGGGTGTCTGGGTCTTCGTGATCATAATCTGAGCTAAGAATCTTGACCTTGAGAGAGCCATCTTCAGCCCTTGGGAAAAAGGATTTTCCACCTGAAAGGGAGTTGTCAAGAAGAAGAAAAAACTGGCGAGTTGTAAGAAAGAGAGGGTAAGCGAGGTCATTTACTGAAGAAAGGTTGTTAGCAATTTCTTCATCTTCAAATGGTATGTGTTCTTTAGCACTTTCATTAGCTGCAGCCATATCGTAGAACCGCTTTCTCATTTGGGAACACAGGACGTAGTTCTTTGTGATGAACACCTGGTGTAGATGTTCCAGTCTTTCTGGCAGTGCTGTATCTGGGTATACGTCTGAACAGTGCTCAGAGACATCTTCACTCGCTTGGCTTGCTGCACCACTAGCAGCTGGCTGTGTTTGTGGGTTAGGAAGGTCAGCGTGTTCAGTAGAGTCATCTGGACATTCGTTCGAGCCTGAAATTGACTCACCTTTAAAACCATTCACCGCATCTCGCTCTTGGTTATACATCAAGGCTTTTCGGGCAATTAGGGGACCGGCATGTTGGGCCATACTCCAATAGGTTTGGAAGTGATTCCAAAGTCGATAGAGGCAGCACGTGGTCTTTCCAGTGCCACTCCTTCCAAGGAGAAGTATCGACTCTCTACCTTCTGGCAAATTTATGATGTCGTGCTCTTTGGGCCATTCCTTGAAAGGAAAATCGCGGCGTGCATTTTCACCTTCCAGCATGCTTCTTGCAAATGCATTGGAGAAGGAATAGAAAGTGATAACATTGTATTCATCATCTTTGGTACTTCCTGCTGGCACAAACTGCAGCTTCTTGGCAATCCCTTTCAGAGCTTCTGTTTCTTCCATATCCGTACCAAGTAGGAATGTTCTTGGGAGGTTTTCCTTACTACCAGAAGGGCATTCAGTATGTTGTGAAAGATAGATTTTAACTGATGCCTGGTGACCACGTTCATGAGATTTCTCAATGTTACGAATGCAGTGGTTGAGTCGGTCATGGTCAAGGACAATATCCCACACTCGAATTACATCAGAGTAAACATGGGTGTTCCCATCGCTCAGTTTGTTTGTACATCGAGCTGAAAACTGCTCAGTAACTTCCCACAGTATGCGAACAGATTTGGTCACTCTACTTTCAAATAGCTGGAGTTCAGGTTTGGAACGCACTCTCTTGCAAAGCCTGTTGGTCCATCGTCCCATTGCAATCATACGAATCTTTTCAACAGTTTGCTGACGAAGCCATTGTGGGGTCCGCTTATGCTTGAAGAATTTTGCAATGTTCTCTGGACATTCAACCTCCCAAGGCAGATCATCAAAATCAAGAAGGAGTTTGCTTGGAACTTCTTCATCACTTGATTCGTCACTACTGTGCTCCACAGATTCCAGATCAGTAGGTCCTCTATCAGTGCAACATTCATCTCGCTGAGAATGGGGAGGGGAATGTTTTTCTGGCTTTGGAGCAGCCTCAAGTACTTTTGTCTGAGTCTCCTCCTTTAATGCAGCAGGAGCATTGAAATAGTCATCTTTGTGTGACAGAATGATTTCAAGAGTTTCTTTTGCAGACACTAAAACGGGGTTGTCAGTAGAAACAATCTTGCACGCAGATTTAACAGTGGGTTTTGTGTCCAAATCCACCGACATACCTTCCAGATGCTCATTAAAGTCCCTTCCTTCTTCATCAGGTTTCTGGTCACTTTCTGCATGTTCTTTCTCTTTGGCTTTCTTCCTGGGTTGTTTCCTTATACTTTTGACTGATTCAGTACCCGGTGTACTCTTTGAGAAAGCAGCTTCTTTCAGGATCTGAATGCGCTTGTCACCTTTTAGCTTTCCATCTGTTGGCTTTTTACCAGAATGATCTGATACGTCTGGGTCAATATGGAATTTGCTGAGAACGGTACATACATTTTCACTAACTTGTACTTGACTTCGCTTTGCTCCCATGGCAACATGAAATGGAGTTTGACCTCTCTTGTTAGTAACTCTTCCATTTCCAGGGAATTTGAACTTTCTGCACACCATCTCCAGGACTCGAGTGTTACCTGCATGAATAAACAAATTATTACTGTAGTTCTCCAGATAATATGCCCATGAGCGATGAACTTTAGCAGCTACTCAAAGAGGTGGTTAGTGTATTTTCATGCAATATCAATAATAGGCCCGCCCACTGCATGCACAAAATAGTGCCATGCACCATATCAACAACAGCACCTCCCCCTGAGTTTCTTAGTGAGCCAGAACAATATTATGTTCGTGTAAGTAGCTGCAGGAACAGCAAACAAGACAGGAACAGCAAACAAGACTGAGATACAGTGGTTGAATGATGAGGAGTATACACAGCCATCTTCGGGACTCGCTGCTGCTTCCAAGAAATCCATGTAGTGCGCTGTTAAACAGATAAACCCTGAATGCTGCATACATTTTGCAGTATCTGTTCAGCATTTTGCCATATTGGTTCAGCTTTACGCATGACTGGAATAAACGTTGCTGATTGGGTGGGGTCATAGTTACCAATGACGGCACTCTAGTTGTTGCTCAAGCCAAAGGATATGACGGAAAATGGACGTGCTTAAGGGAGTGCCTCGTGGTGTTCTATTATCCTGACAAACTGCAGCCTGGCTCCTCGGAATGGTTTTACACTACCATTTCAACCCCAAACTACCGCCATGCCTGTCAACACAGCAAGCTAGTGTACGGACAATTAACAGTGAGTAATATGATATTCCCCTCTGGCAGTAGAGGAGAAGCTTCAGTTCTCTGCTTCTGTGTTGGTCCTCCCTGCAGGGTCTGCTAGCCCACAACCGAACATTCTCCTGTACTGCCCTCCCACTCATGCAATACAGTAACAGGGGAAGCCGCATGTGTTCACAATGGGGGGGGGGGGGGCAAGATATATTAGATGCTGCCGGAAGCAGTGGATAGAGGTGCGTAGTGTCAATCAGTCCGCGCGAACTTTCCGCCTTCATTTTTCAGCTATCAGGATGGGCTCTCGTGGCACCTTCGTGCTTTTGCACTGCAAGTTCCAGATGTACAAGGATTGCAGGTCCCGGGGCCGCTGTGCTTCTTTCTTGCTCAAATTTCGCTCACGAACGCAATACGTACGTATTCACGGGTATACTAGATTGCGGTCTCGTTCCCAAGCCGTTCGGTTTTAGTTAGCCAGCCGCTGGCTATGTCGATAGCTGGACTTGCACCAGATCAGCAACTCGATTCGCGTACATCGTACGTACACAAGGTTAGCCGAGTCAGCCTAGTACTAATGGGCAGCCGTTGGCTGTTTAATAGTAGCTAGCTGCTAGGAGTTGGGGGGGGGGGGGGGCGATGTCCCCCCTAAATATTTTTTTAGGGGGCGCTTGCCCCCCCTGCCCCCTTTGTGCCGCCGCCCCTGAGTAACTGTATAATTATGTATAGCTTAATCACGAGAGTACTACAAATCATACTTACACACCACAAATGTTGAATACTTACCTGTTTCCAGAGCAATCTCTGTCACTTTATGAATAATGGTAGTGCCTTCCTGCCTCGACTTGCAGACATTTTCCAAGTCTGCACCTTTCTCAACTAAACTGCAGATAAGTTGTATCTTTCTTTCAGCAGAGTGCAGGCTCAAGACGGCATCTAGCGGTCTAACAGCACTGTTGCAGGTACCATTTGGACTAATACCAGCATCGAGAAGTTGTTGGAAAAAATGTGGATTGGATGCTAGCGAAGTGGAAGTGATCAGCCGGCCTAAATCAATTTGATCAACAGCACCAGCTCTCGATAGCTTTAAGGCTATATCGTTGTAGTTGTGTTTAATAGCTTGCAGTACAAGGTCACCACTCTCAGAACCAGACTGTTGTGCAAGGTACAAAACCAATTCTTCACTGATGGCAGTACTCTTCCAGTTCAGGCTTCTCTTTACTTTACACGGATCAGGTTTAGCACCACTGGATACAAAGTGAGCAGCGAACTGCGGCTTTTTGGCGTCTAGAGCCATCTCACAAAGGGAATCGATGTCTACCTGCTGTAGTCTGGGATTGCAAGCTGAAGTGATGCACTTAAGAACCTCCAAGCTGCTTTCAGGAAGAATACCAATTGCTTTCTCGATTTCAATAGAAGAAAGGGTTGCCCCTAGGCATAAAGTAGCCTCCATTGTTGCCACGTCGAGGTCTTTTTTGTGAAACAGAAGTGAGCAACTGACTTCTGAAAGATCAACATGAAGCTGACGGGCAAAGCCACTACCTTCAACTCCAGTTGCAGGGATAAGAAGGAACTTGAGGTGCTCACACTTGGTGTCTGACCTACAAAGTTTGCAAAGCAATTCAAAAAGGCCACTTTGCTGAATGTTTAGTTGCTGTAGATTTAGCAGCCTTGTACACTCTAAACAAAGGAAAGGGTTAGGGTTAATGTGATCATTTATATGCAAAAGACATGCACATTCATTTACGTTCTCAGGCCTGGGAATGAGGCCATACAATGAGTGTCCAATGGTGACATCATCTTGTGATATATGTGCGTATACAAATTGGGATAGTTCTACCACATTCATTATTCACTAATGTGGGAAGAATCAGTTACCGTAGTGTCCCGCTAATACAGCCCCTTCGAAAGTACGCCCCCCCCCCCCCCCCCCCCCCCCCCCCCCCCCCTTCTCATTTCCGCCTAAGTTCCTGCACAGGGTAGTTTAATTTGTTATAATGCCCCCTGGTGATCGTCTCCTGGAACTCTAAACTACACATGTGTGTGCGCTACTTCAGATCGTCTCTAGCTCTGAGAGTAGTCACCGTTGACGTCGACGATACAAGTAATCTCACTGCCACTCTTCTGCAGGAAATACCAGGAAATGTCCCGTGGTACATGACCGACAGTATTGTTGTTCTGGAGGACGGCTACAGTGAAGTTGTCGTGAATCATCAGGATTATGGCTGGCTCTCGCATTGAAGTGGCAGCTCTTCTCGGCAATGTAGGGAGACCACGCATGAGGTCCACGAACCGTACTGGCGATCGTTTGTGTACGTAGCAAAACTTTTTGAGGAGGCGTATAGTCGAGACTAAGTGCATATTAAAAAATACGCCTCCTCCCCACTTTGGGCTGGATGAAGTGCACAAAATGGGGGGCGTATTAACGGGACACTACGGTACATACAATAGTACTGCTGTCTCAGGCCTTGAGTATATGAACCTACCTATGATGCATAACAACATACAGTGAGCCCATGCAGTGTCTACCTGTCAATTAACCAGTTCATGCACTAGTAAACTTACTGCAGTCCACAGCCAACGTAATGGCTTGGCAAAGCAGGTCAACATCTTTCGGTTTACTACGATTGTAGCATTTAATGTAGCTTCGAACTGCACGATGAAAGGCAGTTGCTGCATGTCTTGACTCCCCTTGTTCACCTAGAAACGTGCCTTGCATTTTGCAAGCTTCAGCCCGCCTGAAATATCCCTATACGTATTCACAAGGAAATAGAAATTGTGACAATGATGTAGACTGCAAAAAGGTTGCATTTGAATGATTTTACACTTGATCACAGGCTCTCAGTGGTCTTAAGGTCTGGCTGGGTCGAGTTGACCACAGCAAGAATTTCACGTGCCGTGCGTATCTATGGAAATGATTGCACACGCCACTAAATGTCATCTGATTGCAGTTGGTTTATTACGTTACGGAATGCCATGAATACTGATGTCGTGTTTATTGGACTGCATACGGCATCCATCTTCAAGCGATTGCAAAGCGCTAGCGATCTAGCATTAGACGCCGATGTCCGAGGTGCCCTGCCTGCTGTACAGACGAGTTGTTTATTGGAAATGGTCAAACGACCCCATGAGAATAGTGGGGCGTGGTCACTTGTCCCGTGACTTTCAGTTGATATGGCCGCAAATCAGGGAGTGAACAAAAAGTCGAGCGATACGGAATACGTGTGCTTTGGTATTCATGACCTTACCGGTGGCAATCCAAAGAGTATGAATGGCTGCGTCTGCCTACCGGGTAGATTGTGGAATATTGCTCATAGGAGTTGCTGTGACAGAAACTATGCTCCCACTGGCCATCTCTGGAGTGGCTGTTTGCGTCATTGAGCAACTTCCCAGCTGAGTTCCAGAAATCTACCGGGTAGGTTTTGAGTTGGCTATGTGTACGTTCGAATGGTACCACTCAGTTCGCTCAACCGGCACATAATGTGTATATCAGTTATGTTGGCAACGCTGGTCCCACCCACTGACGTCATATAATAGTTATGACATAATTGAATATACATGGGTGAAGTTTTGAGGTTTAATTTTCATATGATCATCAACAACATGGAACACAATGATCTCTGTTTGTGTAAAACCAAGGTGAAGTTGGCATACTAATATGTACATCCTAGCTCGACCCACCCTTAAGTACAGAGAGCTGGTTCTATGTATAGTGCGTATCAATATATTAAGATTTAACGCGTGTGTGTGGCGGATGTTCGTGAGGCGGGACTAGACTAGTAACGTGCGACCTTCGTACTCTAATTTACTGAACCTCGAACTCTGCGAAGAAGCTCAAGAACATTGGACATGGGCTAGAAAGCAGCAGTCGAAGCGGATGCAATCAGGGAGCAGCAGTTGAAGCGGACCCAATCGGGGAGCAGCAGTTGAAGCGGACGCAATCAGGGAGCAGCAGTTGAAGCGGAGGGAGCAGCAGCTGAAGCAGACGCGGTTAGGGAGCAGCAGCTGAAGCCGACACAACCAGGGAGTAGCAGCTCTGCACAGAGAGCTGTCCAGCATCAGATTACTCACATAGGCGAACGAGGGGGGAGTAGCGAAGCAACTTGTAATGTGTTACATACATGAAATGCTAGTGAAGTGCCTGTTTAGTAGAACATCAACTTGTTACCAAATACCAATAATCACAATGAGTAGATAAGAATATGTGCTTAACGCTGAGCATCACAATCCTGTTTGAATTACTATACCTTGGCAAACTCAGGATTGAGTGCTATGCACTGTTCAGCATGGATGCTAGCTGCCTGAAAGTCATTCCACTTCAGGTACACGGCAGCTGCATTGCTGTGTAATGTTGCTGCATTCTCCTCAAACCCATGGGCTTCACAGATTTGCAGAGCAGTTTCATAGATCCTGATAGCGTTGGAATATTCCCCTTTCTTGAACTCAGCATTACCCTCTTCTCGAAGGTTTCGCATCCGTCCAATTGTTTCCTAAGAAAGGAGACCACCTGCCATCATTGTTACTACTACATAACAGAAAGCTTGTGGTCTCCATAGGAACAAATTGTAGTGCAGCACCAGCTGGTTGTTGGGCATATGGCAGCTTGGACCCAGCAACGGCTATATACTCCATACTCTATCAATTAGAATAAAAAAATATTCTTGTTACACTCCTGGTAGGGGAAAAATTGTGCCGTGTAATGTATACATATCTAATAAATATTATAAGGTAAATAATAAAATTTGACTACCTTAGGAATGGCCTACAAAGATTGTGACTACACCGTCGTGGTCGCTATCATGCAGTGACCCAAGCGTACAATGTTGGTGCCGAAACTCACCATGGTGGATGAGATACAAGCACTTTTGTCGTGCCGTCGGCGCCATTGCTCGAGCGCTCTCTTTGACTATTGCTGCCAGTACAGCTCTTAGGAAAGGCTCACAAAGATTCTGACCACATGGTCATGATTGCTGTTGTTCGCATGCCAAAAAACTCACAGTGTGAAGTTGTAAGCGCTGTAATAATTTATTGTCTCCGCCAATGCTGACTCGATATCGACCGAGCATGGTCCTCACGTGACATATGTGCGTTAATTGGAACTGGCTGTAATACTTAGCTTGTACTACCAGCGAGTTGCACATCCATATAATTTTTCTCTCGGCACGGAAGTGCTGGAGGTGTATAGGTATGTGGTACATATGTGGTGGTACGTATGCAGTGGTGGTGCATGCGTATGTATGACATTGTATCATTCGCAATGCTCAATCGACTGTATGTGTAGTATTCATGAGCAACAACTTCAAGGCCATGAATACTACAGCATGTTTAGCTCTCGAAGCATATTTACACTCAGCCAACCTAAGTACATGCATGACTTTAACCGCACCCACTCAGCTCTAGGTAGCTAGCTGCACAGATCACTAAATATTATTGTGCACATGCAAGTGAAATCCGTGATTTAACATTTCCAGTAAGTGGTCGGTCCAAGCAAGCTCACTCAGGCTCGTCCCAATTATTGCTGTTGAAAGTAATGGCCTTGAACAAAGGTACATGAGGGAATTGCTGTCTAGGTCCATTTATGCTCAAAACAGCCCACCCGGCTCTGATTAAACATCCAAGCCCAGGCACAGCCATGCTAGCCTCGTTCCCAGGCCTACCCTGTTTCTTCTGTTCTTCAGTTTCCGTTGACAATAATACACGGATGCGGAAGGGCGGTGAAAAACGCGGAAGGGCGGCGAAAAACGCGGAAGGCCTGGTACAATTCATCACGTGAGTGACGTCAGGTGGATGCAAGGGTGGACGTAGTGGGGGCGGGGCCCGTAGTCGTTTCAGCAGCTCCTGAAGGCTGTTCATCATCCAGTCAGCTCGGTTCGAACGCTCCGCGGCTAGTCGGGACTCGCAGACGATCTACACAACTTCTTGGGCGCTTTTTAAACTTAGTTGCGGTTTGACTCAAGTATCAACTCCCACTGAATTCTTTTCAAGAGCATGAAGGTTGACGTTGCATGCGATAGCTACTCAAATATCAGCTCCCACTATGAGGTTGTAACCAAATAGTTTGTTTTGTACAGTAGTACGCTCATCTGTGGTCTAAGTGAGCTTCCCAGCCCTTGTCAGCTAGTCCTTTCTGTGCTCCAGTCACTAGAGTCGTGACTTGTTATTTATGGGCTACAATAGTATGTCCCCCATGCATGACATGCATGCAGCCATCTATTAATTGGCACTGGAGCGCAGAAACAAGTGACAAGGGCTGCCTGAGTAAACTTCAGTAGCAACCCACAGCATTCTTTGTGGGACAGACATTATAATAATTATAGTAATACCATATGTCTTATGGTGTCTGCACGAGCTTTGTTCACACTAGCCTCCCCAACATCATTGAATCATCATTAGTAGGTGTATAGCATGCAACAAGCCACCTCAAGAGCTAGACTTCACTATACCTTACATTTGGGTCTGTGGGTATATATTGCGGTGCTGCAGGATCAAGAGGACTGGGGAGCCATGGACCAAAACCCCAAGGAGGATATCCACCTTGAGCCATGAGTTAGCTAGTCGTGCAGCTCACACCACCTGCAAACCCATGAAAGAGGCTTGTATTGAATCACACTATAGATCCACATTGAAACGTCAGGAAAGATTTAGCTATCTGGTAGCACTCCTGACATGCATCATATAAACCCACGTAGCTAAGTGGACACAGAT
Source organism: Axinella damicornis (assembly GCA_963931865.1). NCBI lineage: Eukaryota > Metazoa > Porifera > Demospongiae > Axinellida > Axinellidae > Axinella > Axinella damicornis. Next base: position 2,210,036 of record OZ007513.1, on the reverse strand, counting down.
CTGCTAGCATATCGGGTGTGCTGGGTACATGGATGCTTATCTATATGGGTGGACACGATCTTCTGTGGTACCAACACCACTTTCAAATTGAATGTACAAGTAGCTATCACTGGTGTCTGATCATTATAGGAAGTTGAGGTCAGTAGCTATGTCATACCGATATAGCTACAGGCAACAGACATTTATACTGCAGGGACTCGAGCTACAACAATCACCCGGCCACAGTAGCTAATAGCTTGATCATGGTATAGTCTAGACAGCTCTACATTGTGGTAAGATAATCTCCTAAACTCTGCGCATACGGACATTCCAGCAAATCACATATTATCTTAAAATTCACCATGCAACTGACCTATTGAGTACCGCCCATGGTACCTGCAGCTTGAACACCAGCCCACGTACACTGAGGTTGCACTATATAGTACTACGTACTCCAGCTATAGCTCACAAAACGCAGAATGATGGTTGACCATTCCGCGATCGCGCAATGATGTCGTTGTGTCCCTCCCACCTGCTCATGAATGTCAGTAGGAAGTTCCAAGGAGCAAATGAATTTAATAAACTGGACAGATAAGGTTACCTGAATCTCATTTTCCTCAAAACAAGCATGCACTGTCATCAGCGGGCCTGGAATTGATCAATCAGAGTGCAGCATGACATTGAAAGCTTCATTAAAGGCATGCTGTTTCAAGTCTCCTTGTGTCACCACTTGTTTGTTCTTGCTAGTTGTAGCCTTCAACTGCCTTCTTTCAGTGGGACTAATTCTAGCTTTCAAAGTTTCTTCCCATGGTTTCTTGCGCAGCTGGTACAGTCTCATCGCAACACGAGCATCCTCCACCTGACGAAAGAGTTGAATCATCATTGAGAGGACCGCAACTATGAACCTCAGCTAGCTTTGGCTGCAGCCAGCTGCCGCCAATATATCTCAACTCAGACCACATACTCACACTAGAGTTATGCTCCCGCTCAGGCTTGAATGTTGATTCCAAGAATTTCCTGTGCAAGTTTCTTTAGACTCGGTGTTCCATGCACCCTGTAAGTTCAATAGCAAGCACAACATGTAGGTTACACTCCTGGTACGTAAGGGGAAAATTAGGGACAATGGTCTCTGTGAACCTGAGGACCCAGGGACCCAGGACCATACAGATACTCTGGACCCAGGACCAGATATTCAGGACCCAGTACCAGATATTCAGGACCCACGACCAGATACTTAGGACCAAGGCTTCTGAATTGTCATATTGAATTCTCCACTCAATGGAAGTACTTGATGTCACGTACATGATAATTGGAATGAGCTGTAAGTACGAGTTGATGACGTCTACCAGGAAGGGTGGGTACAATTGGTAGACTGGACGACTACTGCCATAAAATGCTAAAGTTGCTCTCTTAGTCCCATGAGCCGTCTTTCCTTGAGTCAGTAGAGGTCAAAGGTCACATGAACATTCAGAGCTATTATGAATAGAAATCACACTCCAGCCTTTGTTGAAGCCAGAAATACAATGGTTGAAGTATGCACGTGACCTTTGACTCCAGAAAGATCATGCTCAACAGGCTAAGAAAGCAACTTTAGCGAAGTAGTAGGCCGAACAAAGGTTAATTGTATAGTGCACTTCAATGACTACTAATAGTGATGGTTGACCTAGCCTTGTTCCCAGGCCTCCACACCAGCTTTTGTCGCTTGCAGCTTTTCGTACTGCAAACGACAAAAGCTGGGCATGGAGGCCTGGGAACGAGGCTAGGTTGACCACTCTTTCAGCCGAGATATATGTATACTTAGGGGATTAGCATACCTTTGACAGCATTCTAAATGGCTTGTATCTCGAAGTGTCTCGAATGTCTCTCTTGGGATGAGAGATCAAAAGAGCCTGCAAAAAAAGTAAACGAAATAAAGCAAACTGGAAGTGAAACAAAGTAAACAGGAAGTGAAACAATGCGCACATGTAACATGCTATAGTTACGAGAAACAACTGCACTCCTGGTAGTGCAACTAGAAAGCAGCTCAAGTTTTACAATAATGCCTCATGCCTTGTTCATGCAGGGACTAGCTCCAATCATGTCCACAGGTACGGTTCACACACATATGTAGTATGATGTTGTATAATGTTGACAACAGTAACCAAAGTAAGCAATAATTGTAGTGGCCAATGGGCAGGAAAAAACTCCACCACCAAGGAGAAGTTCTGCACAACCATTACATGAAAGTGTCAGTGGACGAGTGGTCGTGAGGGCGTAGTCTGGCTTTGTGTGGCCTACTCAGACTCTTGCAGACTAAGGATTGCCTTACCAGGAGTATAATATCAATTCCTGTTGCATTGATCAAGTTAATACACTAACAAGCTTTCTAAGTCGCCAAAGACGTAACGATCAAGATGTAACCTTGAGGTCATGGTGCAGCCCGTGTCTCACCAGGATCCTGCCCCTGATGAGATTAGATACTTCCTTCTGCACAGCCTTGAAGTCAGAAGCTGGGGGGGGGGGGGGGGGGAGGGGAGGAGGAGGAGTGCCATGGGGAGCAATTTCAACTTCTTCTAATTTGCTCATAGGTTAGTTCTACATTTCAGCCTGGGGGCATACCACACGATTTTCTGCACACACACTTGCACTCCTGTTATCCCCGTTAGTACATGGATACACTCTCGCAACCACTTAATAATATGCGAGCGCATATGAAAGATGTGAGGGTGATGTTGTGAGTACTCACGAGGGCACATTCAAGATAGCCACAAGCAAAATTTGAACACCATAGGTCTTGCTGTTGCCTATGCCAAATCAATCACATGCCCTCTTGCTTACACAACACCTCCTACCACAGTCAAGGGGGTGACACTCCCATTGGCGCCACAGTCAGAGCTGCGACCGGGGTCAAGAAACGGTCAAGAGGTCAAGGGGTAATTTCGCCGTCGGTCAAGCGGTCAAGGACAAATTTTCGCTGCGGTCATACGGTCAAGATACAATTCTGACTTGGTCAGATTTTCTTGACTTGTATGCATAGGCCCGTGCTGTTCTTCAGCGGCGGGCGCGCGGGGTGGGGGTGGGGTCTGAGATCACCTCCCTCCAAGTCCCGGGGTCTGATACACTGTATGCAGTTCTGTAGTCCGTGATTACGTCCATGGGAGCCACATAAGGTAGAGCGGGGTAATTCGGGCCACGTGGTAATTCGGGCCACTTCAACGTTGCAACAGGAAAGAAGCATCCATTGGATTCTTGCTTCTAGTGAGTTGTAGGCAGGTTGAGTCCCTGGATATACATGGCCAGAAGTTTGCCTAAAGTCTGTCCGTTTTTAGTTACCGTTGACCTGAAGTTGAAGTGGCCCGAATTACCCGTGGCCCGAATTACCCCGCCTTACCTTACTTGTCGTACAGTCTCGTTCCAGACTGTTTGGGAATTGGAACGAGGCAAAATTAATGGGGAAACTCCTTATCATGAATATTTTTTTGCTATCTAATTATAGTGTTTCTAGGCCTACGTGGGTTATAATTATGTAGCTAGCTGTAGCTACCAGCCACATACTATTGCAGCAGCACAATTCTTTACTGCAGCATGCGCAGAAAACGTGAACAGCTGTATAGCTATACCTATCCAGTAAAGTAAATCAGCTCAACACCTATTGCAGTTAGCTAGCTATTATAACGTTACAGTGAATGTGCTTGTTTTCCTTTCAGTCTTTGTTTCTGACTTATCAGAGCAATGCATCTACGTAAATCCTCCTCAGGATATGATTCACTTTCTAAATCACCCGTCTGCTAGTAATATTGTCCTCATTCTCCTTGTTTTCAACCATGTGAAGTACTAGTCCTGCATGCTTCACCTTGCAATAATTTGTATAAAAGGGGAATCAATTTCACCGAGCACTTCCTTTTGATTTCCCCTTTTCCAATCATAGCATTCATTTAGCCGTGATCTCCGACTGCCCAGTTTTTCTGAGCATGAGTAATGAGCTTTTGTTCTTCCACAGCCTGACACATTTAATGTCATGACCAACATATATTCAGTCACACAGTCACGTCAGTATTGTTCGTACAGTAATGCAAAATGTGGCTAGCATACAGCATCATGATAGTGATGATAGCTCCAACTGTTTCTGCATTGAAGAAGTATTTTGCTTATATGTATGTTTTAACTAGTGCTCATAATTAAATTATATCTTTTTTCTGTAGAACGGGTGCACTTTCAATTAGCTAATGCTGTTGTGAGTCCTTTGCACTACATCAACTTTCATAAACAACAAACAAAGTATAGCCAAACACAATCATGTGCATACTCGATCCTCTTACAACAGGCATAGCATTACTCCTAGGCAGCAGTAGAATACTACAAAGGCAAGACAAAGTACAACAAACTTAATTAACTACAGCTACAAAAGAGGATAAAACTGTATGATACTACTTTGCTATTCATACTAGCTAGCTACTACACGAACAAAGACAGCCAGTCATGCACCGTTAACTATTCTGTCAAACTAAGAATGCATGTTTAAAATTTACTTTTTGATCTTTTTGTGGCCCCTTTTCATCCTTCTCTTCCTGGTCTTCTCTTCCTCCATACTTACAAGACCAGCTGGCTCAAGTTCCTCAGGTGTATCATACGCGTCTTCCTGTTGCTGGTCTTCTGGTTCTTCTTTCAACAATTGTTCCTTTTGTGCTTGCTGAATTCGCTGTTCAGTTCGCTTCTGCTCTTGTCTCCCTCGATCAGTTAGCGATTTCATCCGATTAACCATCACATTTTGTACATCCCACAAGCCACTTCTCCATTCACAACTTCGTCTGATCTCCTCAATTCGCTTCTCATTCCGGTCCAGCTCAACGTTGATGTCAGTCAGGACCAAATCCAGATCTCTTTCATTCGTGGCTTCATCAAAGTCTTTAGAGTCAGCTAGAATATTCTTCAACTCACTCCTCAGTTGACTGTATTGCCAATCATTCACCTCCTGTGAAAATTCAGTATACAGTCTTTCCTGAGTCTTGTGGTGGTCACTCTCGACATGATCCTGGTATGTTTCTACACTGATATCCACTGGCACGGACTCAGCTAGCTTCCCATCCCTTTCGACCTCTTCGGATTCCAACAGGTCGTCCTCCCAATTTTCCACAGAGCTCTGGGCAGCTTTCAGTTGCCTCAATGGTACCCCACAGTATCTGCAGAGATTCTCATCAATCATGGAGTGATCACTTTTATCACCACCCCCAATGGCAGTAGCTTCAGTAATCCATGACTCACCAAACTGTTGACTCTCACCGACTGTAACTTCCGATGCAAATGCTTCCCGGATATCTTCATCATCAATATTTGGGACTATTTCACTTTCTTGTTCATCTTGCTCTTCACCTTCTGGCTCAGGGTAACTCATACTTCGAAGAGTTTGTGGCATCTCAGGAGCAATAACTGCATGTTGTTGTTGCTGCAATGGAGACGAGCCAGCTGTAGCTTGCTCCTCATGAGAACTGCCTACGACTGAAGAATGAGCAGTAAGAGGGTGTGCCTGGGCAACTGGCACCTGGCGCCAGTCAAATGAAGCTTGCACAGCCTGAGAAAACGTCTGGTGAGGTGATTGAAGCTGTTGAGGACTTGGAAGTGGTTGCACAGGTGTAGACCCAGGTGGTGACTGCACGTGTGTAGACCCAGGTGGTGACTGCACAGGTGTGGACCCAGGTGGTGGTATAGACCCAGATGGTGACTGCACAGGTGTAGACCCAGGTGGAGAATGCACGTGTGTAGACCCAGGTGGTGACTGCACGTGTGTAGACCCAGGTGGTGATTGCACGTGTGTAGACCCAGGTGGTGACTGCACGTGTGTAGACCCAGGTGGTGACTGCACAGGTGTGGACCCAGGTGGTGGTATAGACCCAGATGGTGACTGCACAGGTGTAGACCCAGGTGGAGAATGCACGTGTGTAGACCCAGGTGGTGACTGCACGTGTGTAGACCCAGGTGGTGATTGCACGTGTGTAGACCCAGGTGGTGACTGCACGTGTGCAGATCCAGGTGGTGACTGCATGGGTGTAGACCCAGGTGGTGACTGCACGTGTGTAGACCCAGGTGGTGACTGAGAAGGAGCTTCTGGGAACAACTTCTGTAGCACTCCAAGCTCAGTTGATGATTCATTTTTAGAACTTCGAGGTTCACCCTGCAAAAACTTTATTGGGGGTTGGGGGGAATTTGCTGAGGGTGAGGGGGGAGGAAGGGGGTTAAAAGGTGGTGCTTTTTGTAGCTGCTGGTGAACGGATGTCATGGAACGCTGAGGCAGTTGTTGAAGAAGTAACGGTGCAAATTCAAGCTTTGCTGTTCTTTGCTTCCGGACAACAGTGAATCTCAGCAAATGTGCACTTCTATCAGTGGAGGCAAGCAGCTGAGACAGGGCCAGGAAACTACCAGATACATTGCTGGATGATGTAAATATGTTTTGTACTTGCCTCAAAGTGTGTAGCACTTCACGGTTTGGGAGGTGCTCAAGAGCTGCATGGATTACCATTTGGTAGTCATGAAGTTGCTGGTCAGACCAGAAGTTTGAGGCTGCAAGATTGCCAAAGAGTGTCAGAACGAGGATTAGGCAGTGTTTTGCCTCACCATTCTGGAGGCAGCGTTCATTCTTAATTGCATACCTCAACACATTAAAGTGCTGATTGTGTCTTCCAATAAGCACATTCAAGATCAGCTGCAACAGTTTGAGGATATCATTTGTGAGCTGAGGCAGGTTTGGCTTTGAGCACTTTTGTACGATGACATCTTCCATGCATGCATGAAGTAGCCACTTGTCACCTGGACTTTGGCAGTTGAGGTCATCAAAGACCTGAGCGATGTGTCTGTAAGTGTGAGGTACCAGGAACTTGGATGGTTGCTTGAGTAAGAAGTAGCAATGTGTAGCTAGTCCAAGAAGAGCAATGGAGTGGATACAAGCAATGTTGACAAGGTTGGTGACAGAGATTCCTGAAGCAAGGATCTTGTTCATGATGAAGTGAAGAACTAACTTTGAAGCAGTCAGTACTTTGCAATGACTGCGGATAAATGCACAGGATTTCAAGAAAAGGGAGAAGATGTGGTCATAGCTATCTTCTCGAGCATAGTATACGAAGACATGAGGAGGCTTGAATTCCCTTCTGTCAGATCTGGAATATTCATCTTGGATTCCATGTGTGGGTTGTTGGCGAAGAGCCGCAGGCTTATGGGAATGGCTTACTGCTTTGTGTCTTGGTGCTTTCTGGACATTTGCTGCTTTGATGTTCACTTGTTTTTGGCTTTCACTGAGGACTGACTCCATCCTTTGAGTGCCTTTGCCCAACATGCTGTATATTCGCCAAGCTTCAAGCCACTCGTCCATCTTGAATTTGTCTTCTTGTGTTCTAAGTGTGGTTGTTGTTACAGCTTCAAGCTCTTTGCATGCCAACTCTGATCTTCTGATTGTGTCTCGATGAAATTTACCAACTGGGAGGTGCACTGCAGCTTGTGGTGAAAACAAGTTCTGCAGGATTTGTGTAATAGTAGCTGATGTGAACAGCTTACCTCCACAGTGTACTGTATCCAGGGCAAGGAGACAGAATGAAATGTAGTCTTTCAGAGGATAATTCGTGAATGACTGCTGCAAGAAACCTCCTTCACACAAAGGCTTGTGGAAAGGAAAATAACTCAGCCTGGTCTTTAATGCCTGACACACACTCAAACTGTCTTTTTCCATCCATTCAGTGAGGCAGACATTCAAACGCTCACTGATAGTCTGCAAAGTGAGTTTGGCATCAAGCTTCAGCATCCCATCTGGGTCAAGCTCACTGCTGGTAGTTGAACATTCCACCAGCTTTGCCCAGAGATCCTGGCTTTTGGGGAAAATATACACATCTGATTCACCCTGTTTCTGAAGGCTGTAAAAGTCTTCAACTTCTTCAAGAATGTGCCTGTAGGAGGCAGTAATTGTTGGTTTATTTCTGCTTTCTATTGCTTTCAGGACGGACTTGGCTGCTTTGCAAGCCTCTATTAGAGGCCTAATTAACTGGAGCGGCTTATCTAATTGTGGCTTGAGTTCAGCAAAAGCATTAAATGATTCAACTTCACCAATTCCATGGGATGGATTGGAAGATTTGTATAAGTCCAATGCCTTTCTGCACATTGCAGAATCTTTCTTTGATCTTCCGAGAAGAAGGCAAGCTTGTGCTTTTAAGTCAGTATTCTTGCCAACTGCAATATGCTGCAATCTGTCCACAGTATCAGGGTCATTTAAGCTTCCATCGCTGAGTAGCTCAGAGACTGCTTTCTGAATTGTGAATCTTACCATCATGCTCTCGTCACCCTGCTTTTCAGCAAGTTTAATACCCTCCTTGTGTCTGGCTTGAGCAGTAAGAATTCGGTATGCTTCAGTATACTGGCCTTGTTGAATGTGAACTTCAACCGCCTTGCTAAAAAGGTTGGCTTCCTTTAGGAATCTGGTTCTCTGCGAAGCATCAGACATGTACCCCAACACCTTCAGCAGTTTAGTCTTGTCTTTGTATCTGCAGTATATCTTTGCAAAAGTGTGGGCTAGGAAAGCTACACTTACATCACGGGGAAGAACGATACCTTTACTCTCATACGCTGCAGCACGAGCTAGGGCATCAATTCTGTAGTTGAAATTAATGTAGAGCTTTATAGCTCCTGCATAATCTCCAGCTTTCTCCCTCAATTTGGCACAGCCTTCGACATTCTTGGATCTCATGAACCCTCTGAAGGCTTGTTCGTACTGTGAAGGAAAAGCAAACAAACAAACAATGATAACAGTAACAAACAATACATCATGCAATGATGCATTCATGTTGTAAACAAATCAGTACTGAAACCTACCTGGCCAAGCCTCTCGAAGAGTTCTGCTGCTTCACTATGCCGTTTGGCATTCTTGAGACACTTTGCTGCATTTATCAGGTATTTGACATCGTGCTTCAGCTGGTCACACTGGAGGAACGCTAGAGCAGCTTCCAGGTAGAGCTGGTGCATTTCTTTAGGCCTCTGTCCATGAGCTTGTTGGGCCATGAAATATGCTTTGGCTTCCATTTCAAGATCATCAATTCCAGCTTTCTGATAGCACTTCATCGCTGGTTCCCACAGGTGCTTCTTCTTGAAATAGTCTCCTTGGTCCTTCCACTCTTCGGGAGTGGATGTGGCAGCAAATAGTATGTTCTGATCTTCCTCGCTAGCATCATCAACTCGGACAACCTTCACCAAATTCCTTTTGCACCAGTAGTCAAAAACAGGGAGTCTCTTGTCTTCATCAGAATCATAAATCCAGAGATTGCACTTTGCCCTGGTGATTGCAGTGTAGAGGTACTTCAGCTCAGGGTTTAGAGACTTGTGCTGCCTTCCATCAAAGGTTAGCGGGCGAGGTTGAGATTCAAAGACTGGATCACCACTTTGAATCATATCGGGGTTATGGTCAACAAAGGAAGCAACAACACGCCATTCTTTTGAAATCTGTGAAATAGAAATCCAAAACTGATTGAATAATTTGTATAGCTATGGGGAGTTTGTTGCCAATAAAACACCTACCATCAACAAGTACAACATTTTAATTTAGTTTAAATGCACCAATAATAAGGGATAAGGTTATACTACCTTGGAATCACTGAAGAAATTGTAAAGGAGGACATCATCAAATTCAAGACCTTTTGCTTCAAAAACCGTAAGCACAATCCCTGCTTTCAGGGCATCCGGTAGTTCTTTCTTGGAATCCTCAGACTGCACAATGATAACCTGATGAGCTCCAAACTCAATTGAGGAGGCCTCTCTCTTGTTGCTCCGCAGGAGAAGTGCAAGATCACTGACATTGCAGGACTGCAGGAGAGTTGGTGTTGGGCCTGGGAACATGCCCTCGTCTCCAGGTAGGCAATCGAAAGAGTTTGGGAAGAATTCCTTCAGAAGATCGATAACACTGGCTGCAAGCTGAAGTATCCCGGAATGGGACCGGAAGTTAATTGTAAGCTGGTGCAACTGGGGAATGTGGATTGGAACAGCCGCTTTCGCATGTTTTGCTTTTTGCTGTACCCCGTGGAATAGTGATCGTAGGTCTCCAAATCGAAAGGACACACCACGCATAATGCTTTGGGCTGTGTCCCCAGTCAGAAAGAGACCGTTCGGTTCTCTACAGCACCTCAGGAGAACTGAAAGTTCTGCTTGCGTGAAGTCCTGCACTTCGTCAACATAGAAGCGATGAACTGACCACGGGACATCCTTTAGCACCGATAATCGTTGGTAGAGATCATGGATGAAATCACATTCATCGAAAAGATTCCACCCTCGCTTATGTTCAAGGAAGGTCCGATAGTGCCGAAATAAAGTGTACACCTCACTGCGGTTACCAACAAAGTTCGGAGCCATCTTCTTTCCGAGTTGTTCATACTCTTTTTCATTGAGGTATCCACACTCCGTTTCAACTGCTTCCCTTGATCCCTTGATGAATGACTTGATCTCCATCCACACCAGAAGAGGATCGGTTGCCTTATCACTGCAAGCTTGTGATATCTTTGGCCAAACTTTCTCGGCAAAGTAGGAAGCGGTCACCTCCGTCCACACTTGTAGTTGCTGTTTTGGGTTTGTCTGATGAAACCCATACTCCTCAAACTCGGCAAAATCACCTTCATCTTCACTTTCACTCTCCTCTAAGTCTAGGAGGGTGTCTGGGTCTTCGTGATCGTAATCTGAGCTAAGAATCTTGACAGTGAGAGAGCCATCTTCAGCCCTTGGGAAAAAGGACTTTCCACCTGTAAGGGAGTTGTCAAGAAGAAGAAGAAACTGGCGAGTTGTAAGAAAGAGAGGGTAAGCGAGGTCATTTACTGAAGAAAGGTTGTTAGGAATTTCATCATCTTCAAAAGCTATGTGTTCTTTAGCACTTTCATTAGCTGCAGCCATATCGTAGAATCGCTTTCTCATTTGGGCACAGAGGACGTAGTTCTTTGTGATGAACACCTGGTGTAGATGTTCCAGTCTTTCTGGCAGTGCTGTTTCTGGGTATAAGTCTGAGCAGTGTTCAGACACATCTTCACTCACTTGGCTTGCTGCACCACTAACAGCTGGCTGTGTTTGTGGATTAGGAAGGTCAGCTGGTTCAGTAGAGTCACTTGAACTTTCAGTTGAGTCAGGAGTAGACTCACCTTCACAATCATTCCATGCATCTTGCTCTTGGTCATCTATCAAAGCTTTTCGAGCAATTAGGGGACCAGCATGTTGGGCCAAGTTCCAATAGGTTTGGAAGTGATTCCATAGTCGATAGAGGCAGCATGTTGTCTTTCCAGTGCCACTCCTGCCAAGGAGAAGAATCGACTCTATACCTTCTGGCAAATTTATGATGTCATGCTCTTTGGGCCATTCCTTGAAAGGAAAATCGCGGCGTGCATTTTCACCTTCTAGCATGCTTTTTGCGAATGCGTTGGAGAAGGAATAGAAAGTGATAACATTGTATTCATCATCTTTGGTACTTCCTGCTGGCACAAACTGCAGCTTCTTGGCAATCCCTTTCAGAGCTTCTGTTTCTTCTGTATCCGTACCAAGTAGGAACTTTCTTGGGAGCCTTTCCTTACCATCCGAAGAGGATTCAGTGCCTTGTGAAAGAGGGATTTTAACCGATGCCTGGTGACCACGCTCATGAGATTTCTCAATATTACGAATGCAGTGGTCGAGTTGGTCATGGTCAAGGACAATATCCCACACTCGAATTACCTCAGAGTAAACATGGGTGATCTCTGTTGAGGAATCACAGCTCAGCTTGTTTGTACATCGAGCTGAAAACTGAACAGCTACTTCCCACAGAATGCGGACAGATTTAGTCACTCTTCCTTCAAACAGACAGAGTCCAGGTTTAGAGCCCACTCTCTTGCGAATCTTGATGGGCCATCGTCCATTTGCAATCATACGAACCTTTTCAACAGCTTGCTGACGAAGCCAGTTTGGGGTCCGTTTGTCCTTGAAAAATTTCACAACTTTCTCTGGGCACTCAACCTCCCAAGGCAGATCATCAAAATCAGGGAGTTTGCTTGGAACTTCTTCATCACTTGATTCATCACTACTGTGCTCCACAGATTCCAGATTAGTAGGTCCTGCTGATTTTCTCTCAGTGCAACATTCATCTCGCTGAGAAAGGGGAGGGCAACGTTTTTCTGGCTTTGAAGCAGCCTCAAGTACTTTTGTCTGGGTCTCCTCCTTTAATGCAGCAGGAGCATTGAAATAGTCATCTTTGTGTGACAGAATGACTTCAAGAGTTTCTTTCACGGACACTAAAATGGGGTTGCCAGCAGAAGCAATCGTGCTCAGAGCTGTAACAGTGGGGTTTGTTGTATTCAAATCTTTTGGCTGATTCTGCACACCATCCGGGTAACTCTGTGTACCTTCCAGTTGTTCATCAAAATCCCGTGTTTCTTGAGGTTTCGGGGCACTTTCAGCAGTTTCTTTTCCTTTCCTTGGTCGTTTCCTTTTGCTCTTGCCTGATTTAGGTTCCTTATCTACACTTCTTGAGGATTTGAACCTCTGTGCGGCTTCTTGCAGGATCGGAATGCGCTTGTCGCCCTTTGGCTTTCCATCTGTCGGCTTTTTACCAGAATGATCAATTGTCTCTGGGTCAATTTGAAATTTGCTGAGAACAGCGCATACATTTTCACTCACAACCACTTGACTTCGCTCCGCTCCCATGGCAATATGATATGGAGTTTGACCTCTGTTGTTAGTAACTTTTCCATTCTTTGGGAAATTGAACTTGCTGCACACAATCTCCAGGACTCGAGTGTTACCTGAAAAATATTCATTTCTTAGTTTAAAATTGTTTGCATAACGATTTGACTGGTAGCTATGGGGACAGATCTCTCCCTCAGTATTTTCTTGCTAAAAAGTGTCAACATAGTAATCAATCCTTTTTTGATCTACATAGCCAGCACAAACAGTACTTAGTGATGACAAGAGCTTCATCATTAACTGCTAGCTATCTCCCAAACCTTAGAAAGTCTTACCGGTAAAAGGGTTAATGTGCATGTCAGTATCAAAATCATATACTGCATATACGTACCTGTTTCCAGAGCAATCTCTGTCACTTTGTGAATAATGGTAGTGGCTTCCTGCCTTGGAGTGCAGATATTTTCCAAGTTTGCACCTTTCTCAACTAAACTACGGATAAGTGGCACTTTTGTTTCGGCATGTTTCAGGCTCAAGACGGCATCTAGCGGTCTAACAGCACAGTTGCAGGTACCATTTGGACTAACACCAACATCGAGAAGTTGTTGAAACAAATCTGGATTGGATGTTAGCGAAGTGGAAGTAATCAGCCGGCCTAAATCAAATTGATCAATGTTAACGGCACCACTACTCAAAAGCTTTGAGGCTATGTTGTGGTGGTTGTGCTTCACAGCCTGCAATACAAGGTCACCTCTCTTAGACTCAGACTGTTCTGCAAGGTACAAAACTAAGTCTTCGCAGATGATAGTACTCTTCCAATTCAGGCTCTTTTTAACTTTACACAGATCAGGTTTAGCACCACACGATACAAAGTGAGCAGCTAACTGCGGCTTTTTGGCGTCTAGAGCTTTCTCACAAAGGGAATCGATGTCTGCCTGCTCTAGTCTGGGATTACAAGCTGAAGTGATGCACTTAAGAACCTCTGAGCTGCTTTCAGGAAGAATACCAATGGCTTTCTTAATATCGCTGGGAGCAATGGTTGCCCCTAGGCCTAAAATAGCCTCCATTGTTGACACGTCGAGATCTTTTTTGTGAAACAGAAATGAGCAACTGACGTCTGAAAGATCAACATGAAACTGACCGGCAAAGCCGCTGCCTTCAACTTCAGCCGTAGAGACAAGAAGAAACTTGAGGTGCTTACACTTGGTGTCTGATTCACAAATAAGTTTTTGAAGTAGCTCAACAAAATCAGTTTGGCGAATGTTAAGTTGCTTGAGATTTAGCAGTCTTGTGCACTCTAAACAAAGAAAGGGTTAAATAAACAGTGGATGATGTAGCTAGCTACAAATGCAAAAGAGATAATTTAGCAAGGTCTGCAATTACTACACTACATTTTCATGCAAGTACAAGGTTGTAGCTATTACGCATGGAAATCAAGCCGGTAGCTAGCTAGCTAGCTACACAAAGGAAAGTACCAACATCAACATCAGCACAAGGTAATTATGCCAATATTTCACCCAGATTAGCATTCTGCTGCAGCTACAGAGAGACAAACTGGACTGAGTGGCTACAGGTTGGGATAGTTCTTGGGGGCAATACACTTAGCTGGCTTACACAAGTGGGAGGGCATGCACTAGAGGAGAGTATTTGGTTCAAAGCTGTTAGTATTGGCCGAGGGCTAATGCAGAAACTGCATGAGAACCAAAGATTTTCCTGTACTGCCTGACCTAAGACATGGAATACTTATATGAATCATGCATGGTCGTCCATAGCCTCGTTCCCAGGCCGTGTGGGAACGAGGCTAGGTCGTCCAGCACTAGCTTCTTCAATAATCGACAGGCTTCTTCAATCGACAGGCAGGGCGGGTCGAAACGGTAGTGTCAAACCTACGTCAAACCATTCCATGGAGCCAGTTTGCAGTTCGTCACGATAATAAAACTCCTAGGCGCTCCCTTGCAGGTCTGTTTCCATTGGCATGAGCAGAAAAACAACACTAGCAATATCCGGTGGTGTCTTTGGTAACTATGACTCCACCCAATCAGCAACACCTATTCTGTAAGATGCTGAACAGATAGCACAATAATATTCGGTTCAGTGACTATTCAGTCAGATTGCAACATTCGGGGGATTTGTCCGTTCAGACTCAGTTAGTCACATAATAGCGTTATCGTATTCTCTGGAGGATGAAAAGGATGTACAACTTTCTTTTAGCAATGAAAGGAGGTTTGCTTAATACTGGATGGGTACCGAGGGAGAGTCGGCATGCTATCAAAGACGAAGTCAGGCATTCAGTGATAAAATAAGTCTAAGGTTTAGTTATTTTATTGCATTGGGTGTGGTTATGAACTCAAATAACTCAGGCTAGATATGGACGGGAACCAGCACTTTTGCGGCTGATAATTAGCGATAGCTCATGCACTAGATAGAAAACTTACTGTAGTCAACAGCCAACTTAATGGCTTGGCAAAGCGAGTTCATGTCTTTTGGTGTACTGCGACTGTAGCATTCAATGAACATTTGAACTGAACTCTGAAAGGCTTCCATGTATCTCGATTTTCCTTGCCCAAGTAGACATGTGCCTTGCATCTGGTAAGCTTCAGCCTGCCTGTAATATCCCTACACAATAGGAATGATATAATGTGACAGTGGTGTAGACTACTAGCTATCAGTTTTGCATATAGAACTTCATAAGAGTTCTAGTGAGAAGCACTTTGTTCTTAGAACAGTAATTTCTTAGCTACCATAAGTTGACAATATTCACACATTATTACCAAAATTTATGAATACATAAAGCCTTTGAACATCTAACTAATAAGTGTATGAATACCTATAGGTGCATATAGAGGTGAGCATCATATGAACCTAACTTGCGAAAGTTGTGGATACCTTGGCAAATTCGGGATCAAGTGCTATGCACATCTGAGCCTGGCGACTAGCAGCCCCAAAGTCATCACATTTCAAGTACACGGCAGCTGCTTTGCTGTATAGCCTCGCTGCACTCTCCTTAAACTCATGAACTTTACAGATTGTCAAAGCAGAATCATAGTTCCAGATAGCAGGTGAGTATCTCCCTTCCTTGAAATGAAAATCACCTCTCTCTTGAAGGTTCCGCATGCGTTGAATTGCTTCCTGTGTAAAAGAAGATTCTTTGCATCATTATTGCACCAACTGCATAAAAGCACCCTGTCACACAAGCATAAAAATGCTATTCATAATAGAACTTGCATCTTTATGAACTTGGAATCTGTAAACAAGTGTTCGTGGTTAATAACTTATCCAAATTTACATACTCCATGGGTCAAATTATTATGCAGCTGCATGGTTGTATGGCAATGTTTTGTGCCCATTGCCTATATGTAGTTCAATATAATGCTCTCATGTTATCTACCGTCACTATAATAATTCTGCATATAAACAACACTGCATGTGCAATTAGTATTAGTGTAGCTAAATCTAAGCTTCCCAAACTAGTTTGCTTGTGTATTTAACAACTCTCAACGTAGTAGGATTTCTCACAGCACTCATAATTATAACTATTACATGTAACCATGATGGAAAGCTGCTGTTAGTCATGCACGCATGTCAGAATGAGGACCAACTTGATGCAAATTGCCTCAGAAGCAGGCTGCATCTTTAAGACAGTAATCACAAAAATGAAGTTCCATGGCCACTTGGCCAGGTATACAAGCCCATAGGAAGGTTGGTCAGGACGTATGTGACATAATCTTTAACTGTACATGCAAAAGGCTATACACTGCAAAAAGAGAAGGTAGTTTTAACCAGGCTCTGATCACCATAGTTGCATCTCAGTGCCTCCTCCACCGTGGTGATCATGGAATGCACAAATGTTGTTCTTAATCATAGGTATGTGATTATGGGGTGCCGTTTGTGTCAAAACTCAATTTCGTAGGTATTTAGCCAATCGACGGGTATTTAGACAGACATACACCGGTATTTAGTAAATGCCTGCCTCCACGAGCGGGTATTTGTAAATACCTGCCGCATCCGGTGGGTGGAGTCGTGGGTGTAACTTGTCACGTGTTGACAGAAAATCTTGATTCTGATGGTATTGCAGATTTTTGTGCTGCCATGAATTTCAGCTCCAGAACTTATCTGGAATGGGATTTTGTGTAAAGCCTATGCGGCTAAAAACGGAGCGGGACTCGGGAGACGGCGCGGTGCCGCCTAGGCCTAGGCGAGGCTAGTCTGGCAGTGGGTGAAGCTTGGGCACTCGATCGTTCAAATACTTCTGAGCTTGCAAGCAAAATTTGCTTGCCATCGCATGCCTCCGCGGTCCCAGATCAGCTTTCCATGCCCCAGCTAGGGACTTCAACTTGACGGACCACCCACTGGACCTCATCTATGCTGAGGTCCGGCTCCAGACCTAAACTGTCATTTTGCTTTGCTATTTTTTCGATCTTACCCTTTTTGTGCATCACCCCTTTTCTGTAAAAAGAAACCTTTGTATCATCATCAGAATATATGTAGCCACTATAGTACAAACCAGCTTCTTGCTAGTTTGTACAACTGTATGCAAGGTACTTTCACTACTGTAAAATAAAATAAAAAATTTGCTTGTACCGGGATCATGGAGGCAGGCATTTACAAATACCTCGTGGAGGCAGGTATTTACAAATACCCGCTCGTGGAGGCAGATATTTACTAAATACCTGCTCGTGGAGGCAGGTATTTACAAATACCCGCTCGTGGAGGCAGATATTTACTAAATACCCGCTCGTGGAGGCAGGTATTTACAAATACCCGCTCGTGGAGGCAGGTATTTACAAATACCCGCTCGTGGAGGCACGTATTTACAAATACCCGCTCGTGGAGGCAGGCATTTACAAATACCCGCTCGTGGAGGCAGGTATTTACAAATACCCGCTCGTGGAGGCAGGTATTTACTAAATACCCGCTCGTGGAGGCAGGCATTTACAAATACCCGCTCGTGGAGGCAGGCATTTACTAAATACCGGTGTATGTCTGTCTAAATACCCGTCGGTTGGCTAAATACCTACGAAACTGAGTTTTGACACAAACGGCACCCCATATTATGTTTACCCCTGTTGGAGGACCTAGCTGTAATAGTAATCACATTGTTTGGTGAAGCAGCAACTATGGCAACCGTTCATCAGTAGAATTGCTAGGAGTGCAGCTGCATGCACTTCTACATAGCATTCCTATAGTTACCTGGAACTAAGAAACTTGATCTAGGTTATCTCAACAGGCCTACTAGCTAGGATTTCCTATCTAAAGGGATTGCACTTGTGTGCTCATTCCTTGACCACCACAGTCTGAGTGGAGGAGGCACTGAGATGCAACTGAGGTGACCAAAGCCTGGTTAAAGCAATCTATCTCTCTTTACAGTGTAGCTATACCTTACATTTGGGTCACCAGGTATAGGGGGTATATGTAGCTGTGGTTGCTGATGAAGAGGAGCAAACATAGGCTGCCATGGAAAACCAAACATAGGACCAAATCCACCTTCAGCCATAATTAGGCTGCATACGGCTCACACCACCTGTGAACCCTGAAAAGAGACTTGGCATTATAATTATAACACAGATGACAAGAAACCTTGAAACTTTATGACTTACAACTTTAATATGTAGCGCATTAGTCTATTGTGTCCGAGTATTGATAATTACTTCTATCACCTTTATTCTGCTTAATTCAGAAGCATTGAGAATTATATATAGCCTGGCAATAATAGACAATAGCGTATCACTTCAAATTAGGGTAATACGCAATACCAAACACATAGAGTCCATGGCATACAGGAGCTTATATGTGGCACTCATATTTAATCTCCGGCCTGCAGACTGCATGCTAGCACTTGACAAAAACCCACCCCCAGACTACAGTAGCTATAGGTAGCTATTAATTGTGGTAAGATTCAGCATCAGATCAGACAGCTAGCAATAATACAATGTCATACTCTACCCAGATAGGCCAGTATGCAATTAGCTAAAACTCTTCATAATTATTACATTCATCACGACACATGTACGTAACTAACCTCTTGAGCCAAGGGGTCTGCAGCCTTATAACACCTGACCACCTAACCTAGTAGCTACTATATGTATCAGGCTTGCAAACCACTTCAGGTTACAGGTAAAGCCACACGGGCCAGATAGCTACCTACTTATACTTACACGCTAACTTCTGAGAAACGGATTTGCTCTTAAACAGAGTATCATGCTACACAGGAGTTGTATCACCAGTACATCATGAGGCTCTTATATACACACAGCAAGCTTTGATGACTTCCCGTGATCATCAATTGGTTCCAGAAATAGACAACTTTCTCAGCATAACATAAATAGAATGACTAATGACTGAGGTAGAGTCCCATTTCTATGTTTAGCATTCTTTTCACTCTAAATCAACAATATGAATCCAATTTGAAATTCCAAGGAAGTAATGAATTTCGTTATGACGTAACATAGGAGCCCTTCCTTCTATTAATAGACATTATTCACCAACATGAATTTGATTGAAATTCCAAGGAAACAATGAATCTCATAATAAACAGAACAGATGACAAATTAATAACAAGAACAAGCATGCTACACTTGAATCTCAGTTTCCCTAAAATGATCACATTCATGCAGCCATTGTAACTGGAAATGATCAATCTGAGTGCAGCATGACATTGAAAGGCTTGCTGAAAGCATGATGCTTGATGTCTTCTCGAGCTCGTGTCCAATGTCTCTTGCTGGTTGAAGCAGCTTTCAACTGCCTTCTTTCAATGGGACCAATTCTGGCTTTCAAAGTTTCTTCCCATGGTTTCTTGCGCAGCTGGTACAGTCTCATTGCAACACGAGCATCCTCCACCTGAGGAAAGAGTTGAATCATCATTGAGAGGACCGCAGCTATGAACCTCAGCTAGCTCTGGCTGCAGCCAGCTGCCACTGATAAATCTCAACTCAGACCACATAATATGTACTCACAGAGTTATGCTCCCGCTCTTGAATGTTAATTCCAAGTATTTCCAGCGCAAGTTTCTTTAGACTCGGTGTTCCACCCTGTAAGTTCAATAGCAAGCACAACATGTAGGTTACACTCCTGGTACGTAAGGGGAAAATTAGGGACAATGGTCTCTGTGAACCTGAGGACCCAGGAACCCAGGACCATACAGATACTCAGGATCCAGTACCAGATATTCAGTACCCAGTACCAGATACTTAGGACCAAGGGTTCTGAATTGTCATATTGAATTCTCCACTCAATGGTAGTACTTGATGTCATATACATGTGAGCTGTAAGTACGAGCCAATGACGCAATCCAAGTCTACCAGGAAGGGTGGGTACAATTGGTAGACTGGACGACTACTGCCATAAAACGCTAAAGTTGCTCTCTTAGTGCCATGAGCCGTCTTTCCTCGAGTCAGTAGAGGTCAAAGGTCACATGAACATTCAGAGCTCTTATGAATAGAAATCACACTCCAGCCTTTGTTGAAGCCAGAAATATTCTGTGACAATGGTTGAAGTATGCACGTGACCTTTGACTCCAGAAAAGATCATGCTCAACAGGCTAAGAAAGCAACTTTAGCTTTAGCGAACGAAGTAATAGGCCGAATAAGCTTCTTTGCTACAGTAAAAAAGGCGCAGTTTGGGTGAGTCCAGCCCAGTCCAGTCCACCAATTGTACCCACCCTACCAGGGGTATTGACTGCCGCTCAACAATCAAAGTTAATTGTATAGTGCACTTCAACGACTACTATTAGTGATGGTTGACCTAGCCTTGTTCCCAGGCCTCCACACCAGCTTTTGTCGCTTGCAGCTTTTCGTACTGCAAATGACAAAAGCTGGGCATGGAGGCCTGGGAACGAGGCTAGGTTGACCTCTCTTTCAGCCAATTGCTTCAGATATATGTGTACTTAGGGGATTAGCAGACCTTTGACAGCATTCTAAACGGCTTGTATCTCGAAGTGTCTCGAATGTCTCTCTTGGGATGAGAGAGCAAAAGAGCCTGCAAAACAAAGTAACCAGGAAGTGAAACAAAGCAAACAGGAAGTGAAACAAAGTAAACAGGAAGTGAAACAATGCGCACATGTAATACATGCTAACTGCACTCCTGGTAGCGCAACTTGTAGGCATGTCACTAATAATGCATCGTGCCTTGTTCAGGGACTCCGATCATGTCCACCACCTTGTAGGTACGGTTCACACACATATACAGTATGATGTTGCATAATGTTGACGACAGTGACCAAAGCAACCAATAATCATAGTGGCCAATGGGCAGGAACAAACTCCTCCACCAAGGAGAACTTCTGCACAACCATTACATGAAAGTGTCAGTGGACGAGTGGTCGTGAGGGCGTAGTCTAGGGACTAGGGGAGAAGTTCTGCACAACCATTACATGAAGGTGTCAGTGGACGAGTAGTCTGAAGCTTTGTGTGGCCTACTCAGACTGTTGCAGACTAAGGATTGCCCTACCAGGAGTATAATATCAATTCCTATCGCATTGATCAAGTTAATACACTAACAGGCTAGATGCAACGACCATGATGTCACCTTGAGGTCATGGTGCAGCCCATGCCCCACCAGGATCCTGCCCCTGATGAGATCAGATACTTCCTTCTGCACAATCTTGAAGTCAGGAGCTATATATGGGGGGGGGGGGGGGGGGGGGGGGGGGGGAGAAGCAATTTCGACTTCTTTTAATTTGCTAATAGGTTAGTTTTACCATACCACACGATTTTTCTGCACACACGCTTGCACTCCTGTTATCTCCGTTAGTACATGGATACACTCTCGCAACCACTTAATAATATATATGCGAGTGCATATGAATGATGTGAGGGTGATGTTGTGAGTACTCGCGAGGGCACATTCAAGATAGCCACAAGCAAAATTTGAACACCACAGGTCTTGCTGTTGCCTATGCCAAATCAATCACATGCCCTCTTGCTTACACAACACCTCCTACCACAGTACACTCACCTCCCTCCTACCACAGTACACTCACCTCCCTCCAAGTCCCAGGGTCTGATACCACTGTATGCAGTTCTGTAGTCTGTGATTACATCCATGGGAGCCACATACTTGTCATACAGTGTGTTGCCATGGTGATTAACGATGGAACACCTGGCCAGCATGCTGAAGTCTCCAGTGGGTCCCGTACCAACCATCTCACAGTCCAGAGCTATACACTTTCCAGCACTGCATGTGTGTGCGTGTGTGTGTGTGTGTGTATGTGTATGTGTGTGTGTGCGTGCGTGTGTGTGTGTGTGTGTGTGTGTGTGCGCGTGTGTATGTGTGCGTGTATGTGTGTGTGTGTGTGTGCGTGTGCGTGTGTGTGCATGTGTGTGCGTGTGTGTGTGTGCGTATGTGTGTATGTGTGTTCATGTGTGTGTGCGTGTGTGCGTGAGTGGGGGGATGTGTTAGCCTCGTTCCCAGGCCCCGCCCAGCATTTCGTAGCTTGCAGTATGGAAAAGTGGGAAGGGCCTGGTAAGTTTCCTCATGCGAGCATGACGTAATCTACTTAATGGCAAAATTGTCACGTCGAAGACACTGTTTTGCATGTTGTTCAACCACCTACACGTTCAACGCTTGGTGTGTATGACAGTCGCCCCCTGATATGTGTGGTATGCTTCCTGGTACCTTCACTCTTGCTGTTCTGAGCCCCAGTACGCCCACATTCATTTACCGTCTTTCTACCCTGATGTCACTCATGTGATAAACGCTACCAGGCCCTCTCCCGCTTAACCATACTGCAAGCAACGGGAAGCTGGGGCATAGCCTGGGAATGAGGCCAGTGGTGTATGTGTGAGTAAGAGAGCTATGATGGTAGTAGTGACATTGGGTATGAGGCTATGAGTTTGCTGAGGTTTGCAAGGCAGTCCAAAGGGGTCCGAACGCCTCATTCCCAGGCCAGTCCCCAGCTGCGATGGAAAGCTTGGCCGTGGCCTGGGAATGACGTGTGTGTGCGTATGTGCGAGTAAGAGAGCAATGATGGTAGTAGTGACATTGGGTATGAGGCTATGAGTTTGCTGAGGTTTGCAAGGCAGTCCAAAGGGGTCCGAACGCCTCATTCCCAGGCCAGTCCCCAGCTGCGATGGAAAGCTGGGCCGTGGCCTGGGAATGACGTGTGTGTGCGTATGTGCGAGTAAGAGAGCAATGATGGTAGTAGTGACATTGGGTATGAGTTTGCACTCCCTTTGAGGTTTGCAAGGTAGTTCAAAGGGGTCCAAACACGTCCCTATACATTGTACATATGTCATGCAAGTCACTGTTAATGCTGAAAGTGTACATTCCATCAGATGGTTCAGGCCAATTCGACGAAGCTGAACCAATCTGATTGGATGATGAGATGCTACTGGTACATGTATGTTCAAGAACCATCACCCCATTTGGGAAAGTAGCATGGAGTACAGAATTGGAGACAGTTTATTGAGTCAAAGCGGCCAGCAAGTCACATGTATGTGTGTACCTCTCGTCACTTCCGGTGACCAGTGTTACACGTGCAGAATCAACACACGGTCTCTTTGCAACAGGCTCCCCATCCACCATCTCCAACTCCACATCATCAAACCAGATATCCTTCCTATGTGTGTGAGTGTGTGTATGTGAGTGGGTGTGCATATCATGTTGTGTGTGTGTGTGTGTGTGTGTGTGTGTGTGTGTGTGTGTGTGTGTGTGTGTGTGTGTGTGTGTGTGTGTGTGTGTGTGTGTGTGAGGGGGTGAAGGTAAAGGACGTCACTACACCCTACTAGGTTCACAAGTGTTGCATGTGTTATACCTTTTGAGAGTTGTCCGCCTCCCAACAGCTTCTTGCTGTAGTTTCCTTCCTTTTGAGCTTCCTGGTTTCATACTTTGTGTTTCAGTTCTCTCACTGGATGGCACTTTATGACTCCTACTCTGAGCTCTGTCTTCCTTCCTGCCTCGCAGCCTACCTCTGCCGTGCTCGTTCTTACGTTCCTCAACCGCATGCTCTCCAGGGTGTGTAAGTGATTTGCGCGAGTCCACTGAGAAGTGAGCACCCTGATGTGCAGCTAGACCGGTACCCTTTGCAGTTTGAAGTGGCCTTTTTCTTGAGTCTGTTGCTGCCAATTTACTGCTCACTTTGGGACCCTGTTTCGGTTTCAAGTCCACGCTCTCCGTGGATGTTCTCCCGATGTCTCTTTGTTTCTTTCTCAAACTTGACGTTTTTGTTTGTCTTCCATGAAACTGTCCGTTTTTGGAAGTTGCTGCTATGGCAACCACATCTCTACCCCTGAGTTCTTTGCTATTATCATGGTCACACTCTGAGGATGTTCCTGCTCGTTGCTTCTTTCTTGATGCTTCAATTCCAAGTTGCTAGGCAATTAAATGCAAGGCACAACATTGCACATGTAAATTCAACGACATACAGCTCTATTAGTAGTAGACCTTTCCAGTGTGGATTGGTTCGAGCATCACACACGTGATACTGGAAGCGATCTGCAGTGGGGTTGGTTTGGGTCTGGGGCCGAGACCTCCCTAAGTTGACTAGCAATAGGGTAAGTGTTAATTTGGAGCTACCCATTACATAGGAAGCACATTTCAGCCAATGCCAACGAGCGACCCGGGGAATGGAGACCACTGCTAGTAGTAGGCTTCGTCTCCTTCCCAGGCTCCTGGCTGCGCAGGGGGAAGCCTGGGAAATGAGGCTGGTCAGATGGCTAGCCTATCAGTTCTTGGTCATCAAACAACTAGGACTTTTGAGCTTCTTTGTTTTATGATCAGCTGCACTCAGCTTAGCCTCGTCTCGGGCCTGGGAACGAGGCTACACTCAGCTATACTACTGCAGCAAAGTTAATCCACCTCACTGCTCTGTACTAGGCTGCAAGTGATCGGCTTCAGGGGCTTCATCAGCACGTGTGATCGGCTTTAGGTGCTTCATCAGCATGTGTGATCAGCAGTATTTGCAACTGGTACACTACCGTAGCCTAGCCTCGTTCCCATGTCCCTCCCTGCCCAGCTTTTTGTTGCTTGCAGTACGAAAAAGTGGGCTGGGAGAGTGGTAAAAATTACCAGGCTCTCTCCCACTTAACCGTACTGCAAGCGACGGAAAGCTGGGAGGGGCCTGGGAACGAGGCTAATTGTAGCCTCATTCCTGGACCATGCGCACTAGATTGATTACATTGACAACTAACGGTTGGTCTACACAACTGGTACTTACAGCTTGGAGTGAGGCTACAGTGGTTGAATACGCAGTACATGGCAGTCTGTTGGGGGGGGGGGGGGGGGGGGGTACTCCCTTGGAGTGGTCTGGCTTGTACCTGGCCTGTGAGCATCCATGGGAGTGATACTCCCTTGGAGTGTTCTGCCTTGTACCTGACCTGTGACCTGGGGTCTGGCTGGCAGGACTAGTGCATTCATGATTCATCAACATTTCAACAAACTACCTTGGATAAAGCCCTCCAGTTTGCAGAGTAGCCACCTGCCAGAGTACTTGGACAGTCCACTGGTGCTTTGCTGTAGAGTCTAGTTGACCCTCCTTCATCCTGATTCACTCTAGACGCTGAGGATGGACAGGTTGCCTCCACCATCTTGTCCAACAACATTCTGTTGGATCCTTTCATGTTCCCACGTTTCCAATATCGCTTTCCATACCCAGCCCTGGGACTGCTGTCACGGTTCTTCCCCTTTAGCTTCTTCTGAGACATGGAGAGCGAAACAGAACAGCTGACAGCTAGTAAGCCTAAAACCTCGTTCCCAGACTCCGTTCCATCATCATTCACGGTACTAGTCTCGTACCCAGACCCCTTGGTCCATGGGAACGAGACTACACAACTGGACGCCCAGTCTGTCGCCTTGTTCCCAGGCTTTCCACGCTTCCAGTTTTTTCGTGATGCTTACAGTATTCAAAATATTTTGCATATTACTGTAGTGTAAGCGGTCAAAAAACTGGAGGCACAGAAGGCCTGTGAAGCCATCTACAATGACGGCAACAGAGGGAGACTCCGAGTGCCAGTGGCAGAGGACCTAACAGAGGCGAGCAGTGAGTACCAGAAAAACGACAGAGACGCAAGCACGCTCCTCGTTGGCCATAGTCTGCGCGTGCACGTTATCCAGGCACGCGTTCAAGGTTTACCGCGGAAACTAACCAATCAAATGACAGCATTTACTGGGTTGGTCACGCGTTTGCCGGCAAGCCTTCTGCGGGTATAAAAAGCGAGTCAAGTTGTGTACAAGCCATTCGGGCTTGGTTTTAGCTCGGGTGAGGTTAAGGTGAGGTGAGCCCTCACCCTAACCTTACCCTTGCTGAATACCTTTCACCGCCAGGGTAAGTTCAGGTAGGGGTGGGAGCATGGGGGGTGGGGCTGGGGGGAACATGGGGGTGGGGAGCATGGGAGGTGGGGCTGGGGGAGCATGGGGAGCATGGGAGGTGGGGCTGGGGGAGCATGGGGGGTGGGGCTAGGTGGGAGCATGGGGGTGGGGCTGGGGTGGATGGGAGCATGGGGAGGGTGGGTGGGAGCATGGGGGGGTGGGGCTGGGGTGGGTGGGGGGGGGGTGGGGCTGGGGTGGGTGGGAGCATGGGGGAGGGGCTGGGGTGCATGACGTGTGGGGGGGGGGGAGCAATGGGGTGGTACATGAGGGTGTGGCATGTTCTATACACTCATGAGGGTCGATCGTTGTGTGTATTTACTTCCCAGACTGAGCCTCAAGTTCAATTATGGCTGCAGTCACTGTATACCACTCCTCTTGTTGCATACTCTTGTTGCTTCATTCCTGGCTCTACATAATACATGCTGCGCTAATGCCTATATAGGCCTGTTCAGTTGACAGCCTCATCCGGATATCCCAGACTACCAACATGGGAACGAGACCATTACCGATGTGAAATGAATTCCGGTGGTGCGCTTTAATTAGAGCAAAGATTGAGTAGTAAACACTGCACTGGTGCAATAGATGTCTGAGTGAAGGCTGTGAGGTCACTGGCTGCTAACAGTCGTGAACAGGAAGGAGTGTCTGGGTGAGAGATTATTATATTGTCGTTTTTTCACTGGTTTATTGCCGGTGCGTGTTAGTCCTTGCAAATTAGTCTCCCCCACGAGGTCATGTGGTAGAGCTTTGCCCTAGCAGTTTGAGTGCTTGACTGTGAACCTCGAGGTCCCTGATTCTAGCTTGTCTTGTGGGCTAGGTGGAAGGGAAGGGTGGAAAAATACTAAGCGTAGGGCGTGCGGTGGTGCACTGGTAGAGGGAGAATCTCTTGTGCTCAACTCAGGCTCTGTCCTAGGTTTGAATCCCACTAAAGCCTTTGGTTTTTCTGTTGAAGGTGGTTTGCCTTAAAAATAAAGGAATTTGCCCTTCCAGTTTGTGCAATGCGACATATGGCTCAAGCGAGTCCAGTGATGATGTCATCACCATCCCCCGTTAATGGGGCCCAGGACCTGCATGAGAACCGCGATTGCCACCGGTGCAGTCCTGTCAGTCTCTCATGTATACCATGTGTGAGGCACACGCGTTTGCGTGGCCTCTCACGTGCATGCACATTCAAATCTCGCGCAAGCTCGCTCGATTGCTAGTCCAAACAGTTTTATTAGCCACAGCCACAGCAATGTGACAGCATACAGCCTATTGTCATGTGCACAATAGTGGGCACGCCCTTCAGAGAATTGCAATGTAGCCTCGTTCTCAAGGAGCAGGGCAGGCTAAGCAGGGATAGAACTACATGTTCAAGTTCTCGGAACACCCCAGGAAGTAACTCTCTTGTATAGTTGGCAAATTTATTCAGTCATGAATTTCATACGCTAATTGACCTGGACCTTCACATTGTCAGTGTCAATGGTATTTAGTGTGTCATCAGTTTGAACATTCACAGGGTCTCACTATTTTGTGCCAATCTCATTGAATTGAGGAGGAGTCTCGCTGAGGCTGCCCACCTTGACAGGTCTGCCTGCTCTGTCCTTCGTAAGAGTCATTCAGGCTAAACCAAAGAGACTATGAGAGCAGTCACAGTTTTTCACAAATTACCATCATTATAGTATTTCTTCATGTGTGGGTGTGTGAGTAGTGGACATGGGACACTGATTTCGTGCAAACCTACTTGTACTGTGTGTAACTAACGGAGGGTTTGGTGGGCAAGACTACATGTAGACCAGTGACGCACGCGTCCTTATGTATTGACAAGATGCCTGAGACGTTATCACGCAAAGCTGTTGGTACGTCACGGTAAGGAGCTGCAGTGTATACCAGACGCAGTAAGTGAGGCAAGACCTTTCCTAAAGCCTGTTGTGTGCAGTGCTGCGCTAATGCGATCTGCACTTGTAAGTGTATTCATCCTATTATAGGGACAACCTGTGGAGTGAACGGTGATGGGACGGCTGAAGTTCAAACCGAACGTCGGAGCCACCCGGGGGTCCACTGGAGGGAGTGGTGCCAGTGGGGATGGTGGAAAGGTGAGGGCGGTGGCAGGGAGGGGGCAGCGAAGGGACATGCGGCAGTCGGGGGACGAGAGCACGGGAGGAGAGAGCGTCAGTGAGGTGGAGACAGGTAAAGTACATGTAGACTCCTTGAGAGTCATGTGACATATTGGTAGACTAACAATGTTGAATAGATCAAAGTGGCCAATTGGATTTGGACTTCGGACTTTAGGCACCCCATGAAGCCGATTTTCCGAATCCAGTATATTCCCACCTTGGTACGCTCATCAACAGTACTTCACATCTTTGAGTGTGACTCAGTACCGGTTCCTGCATGTGTGTGCCTGATGGAGACTGCCAGAGTGGGATCGAAATATGACGTTCAGTAGCCATCACAGTCCGAGTCTAGATTGTTATATTTCCATGTATGTCTGTTCGTACAGTGCTTTGCATGTAGGTCTCATTAGCACGGTAACAAGCCTTGCCCTACATGTATATGTTACTGTGGATTAAATTAGGGAGCATTCTTTGACCCTTAGACTTGTTACTAGTGTACATGATTGGCATTTGTCAAAACCGCCAGGTACGGTACTTGTACTTGGCTTGTTCCAAGTGTTCGTATAGGGCACCTCTAGTCTCGTCACTGTTAATACACACCAATCTGTGATGTGTCTAATCCGCTACATTTTGTAACCTTTGACCTTGAGGTAAAAGGCCCGAGCACTATGCCCTCTCCTCCTCCCATGCTACAGGAGAGCCGTTTGCAGTTGAAAAGTCAAAGGAGAGTAGGGGAGGTCACTTGAGTGGGTCAGAACAGACGGTGGCAGTAGGGGGTAGCAGAACTGAGAAGCAAGACGGTCCTGATGATGAGTCCACTGTGACAGAGACTGATGTGCAAGTTGACACGCTGCTTACGTCAGATGGCAGGTCTAGAGCACACAGAGGGGTACAGACGATACCAGCAAGTCGCTGCGCTCGGAAGAAGGTTGCTCCAAAAATCACTTCTGGGAGACCGAAGAGGCTTGGCCGGAAGGAGAAAGGATTGAGAGTGGAGGAGTTGAACCAGCGGAGTTCTGATGCAAGAGAGACTGCCAGAGGTTCTTGCAGTGAAGCTGAGGAGACCTCTGTGACCACGCTTGCTGGTCACAGCTCTGCTGAAGACAGAGATGGAACCAAAATGGATGACACCGAAAGACCAACAGACGGTGCTCCCCATCATGAAGTAGCTGGTGATTTTAATACTGTTCCAAGCAGCTTGAATCCAGGTCAGAGGTCAACCAGCAGTGTGTTGAGAACTAGAACTTGCTCTGCCACATCAACTGACTTGACGGTTGTGAGTGACAGTGCACATGGTCCGAGCGGTCAGGACACACGGTCAGTGGTCAGTGGTCAAGAGTGCACGGACGAGGCCATATCCAACACCTTGATTGAAGTGCTGCAAGGTGTACACACCACTGCACAAATGGCACCGAACGATGCCGACCTGTCTGGCATCGTGAGGTCCAGTCTGGACCTCCTCTGCCCCCCACCGCCCCTCTCTCAGGTCGGTGATGACACTCTGATTCCGGACCACCCCAGACCTGATACTGTGATGCAAGAAAGTTGTTCCAATAACGAAAACCGTGGTGGTGAAGTCTTGCCAACAAATTCACAGAGTCAGCCATCAACCAGTGCTCTCTCCGAGAGTCGTGCTTCAAGCAAGAATAGTACAGGTGGCCATCTGAGAACTGATTCAGGGGATGGTGTCTCGGATGGTGAAGGCGGTGAAGCTGATCCTGGGGGACAGCTGGCTTCCTCTGCTCCCAGTCGGGCTCAGGAAGGTGTGCCAAAGGGAGGGAGAAAGAGGAGGAGGAGGAAGAGTGGCACTAAGGTGGGTGCTACACCACATACATGTAGTATCAATTTGTGGAGTTCCACTTCCTGTCTGATGATTAGTAAACTCCGTAAAGATTGTCAGTAGTCTATCGTATCAAGCAACAAACTCTGTGCTCACAGGAGGCTATCATGCAGGAGGTGCGTGCTTACGTGAGCTTCATGATACTCGCAAAGCTCAGAGTTGGAGGGGAGAGAGACACTTATGTGCCATTTGAAATGCCACAGCTGAGCTTCAATGCCTCTGTTTCACCAACCTACCACCAGCAGTGTGTGTTCCATTGCTTTGGTACGTGTACATAACTTATTCTTTTCTCTTCCCTCAGCGTAAGCGTCCCTCTACGAGTGCTGTGGACGATGATGACCCTACAACCGCCTCCCTATCGTCTTCACAGCCCAAGAAGCCTCGCATTAACTCTGGGAAGGCAATCAAGAAGGTCCGTGAAGCTCCCGACCGCTCCACGATGACCATGCGGGACCTCATCTACTACAACCCCACCGCCAACCCAATGAGGTACTCACATACATGACATACCAAACCTTATTTGGAAAACATGCGCACCACCTGATGTACATGTGACACAATATATTTCCTGGCTGCTTAGCTGATGCCATTTACTTCTCAGACTCCTCTCGAGCTTTTGTGGCAGACTACGTGCACCACAGCTGGGATTGGGAGAAGCTTTTAGCTAAACTTGTTTTCTGGTTCGTTTTTTCAAGCATGTACAATGTAACTAGCAGGACCCCTCCCTATGCGCGCTATATACGTGTACATGTAGTGACGGAGCTGTCCGACCCTGCCTCCAACCCCCCTCCCGTCAACCAGCCCTACACACCACCTCCTTCAACACACACAGTGGTTCTTGCAGTGATACTACGCACTGTGCATGCTCAGAAGTGTAATGTACCGTGACAACTGCATCAATGGACAGTGTTCAGCTAAGGAGGCAAACTAGCGAATTAAGGGCTTGTACTTTCTGTCCACTTGTCAAGTCCTAGTCCGGTACAGGGTTAGCCTCGTTCCCAGGCCTGAGACGGCCATCTCGGGCCTGGGAACGAGGCTAGTACCGGGTACACTGTGGAAGTGTGAATCAGAGACTTGATCTGAGTCTTTCTGCTCCCAATGTAGTCTCATTCCCAGACCGCTGAGGATAGTCTGGGAATGAGGCTGGTACTAATCTGACCGAAGTGATCTGGCCCCTGCCGTTGTGTTTCCTGTAGCTCCACAGTGGAAGAGATAAAGCAGACCAAGGAGGAGGGAGACCGTGAGCAGCAGGTGAAGGGGAGAGGGCAGTCAGAGGAAGGAAGGTATTAGTTAAACCACATGAACATTGAATACAGATGTTAGCTGTCTTGCATATGAGAAAGGGGGAGGGGAGAGGGAGGGGAGGATAGAAAGTGGGAGGGAGAAAGGGGTGCTCTGGTGCCAGAGGATAGAAGGCTAACAACTTCTCTATCGATTGCCTGACCCTCTGTCAGATGTGGGTGTGTCTGTTCTTTGTTCTGTTGCAGGGCATCCACACAGACTCAACCAAAGAGCCCTACTCGACAGCAAGAAAACGGAGAGCGAGAGGAGGAAGAGAAGGAGGAGGAGGAGGAGGAGGAGGAAGGGAGGATTGTCCCACAGCTCAGGATTGGAAAGGATGGCAATATTGTCTTGGATGAACAGAGGTATACGTGTAGAGAGCTTGCCACTGTCGAGTGTACATTGATTGGTATACATGCAGCCAAGTCTCACTCCCTGACCAGTTCTGTGTCTGGAAATGAGACTCTTTCTCTAACTTGCGATGTGGTACAGTAGAACCCGTCTGTAGCAGTCACTCATGGTACCACCAATATTATTGGTCACTATTAGTGATGTACTGATAATCAACATTGGCGATATTAGAGTATCGGTTTATAGTAGGTACAGTAGAATTACTGTGTAAGGTACATTTGTATGTTGAGCAGTTTCTGTGTACCGTTTTGTCTTGTGCACAGCATGGTAGTGGAGACCACCTGGAAGTCCCTGTCAGAGGAAGCCAGGTAAGAACTGGTAGACAATTCCCGAGTCTTTATCCAGCTCTTTGTTGCTTGCAGTACGGAATACGGAAAGGTGGGAGGGACTGTCACACGAGTTATGCAGACAGAGGATTGAGTGTATGGCCTGGGGCTAGCCTCGTTCCCAGGCCCCGCCCAGCTTTTCGTCGCTTGCAAACCGAAAGCGGCGCGCGGGCCTGGGAACGAGGCTAGCCTGGGGCAAGAACAGTGAACATGTAGCTAGTGGGGGGTGACTGTCATGCATACCAAGCACTCAATGGTTTATGATTATGTTGAGCTCGTGTGAGATTACGGTTCAGGCCTTCCCAGCGTTCCTATAGTGCAAACTGCTAAGTGGGTGGAGTCCTGCTAATGAGGCTCATGCTGGTCAGTACTTCGGGCAAGACTCAAAATCGTTGCCTTGTACACCACTTGTGAAATGGCATGGCTAAGCAATTTTTATGTTGCTATGGTGATGTCGATGATGACTCCATGCTTAATTTCTTGTAGTGACCTGGTGTTTGAGTCCTCCGGCCACACCACCTCCGCCTCTTTCCGAAAGAGCTACCGGGTTAACAAATGGACTAGGGAAGGTATGCAGTGTACTACATGTACATGTATGTCAGCTATGCAGTGTTGTTGTAGCTAAAACTATGCTGGAAGTTGATAGTTGATACACGCACCTTATCAATGTACATCTGCTTGTCACCAGTACGTCATGGTTCAACAAGTTCGAGTCCCTGTCTGGGAAGCTTCACTTTTTTTTATCTCTTTCTGTACATTGTGATGCTAGAACCGCAGATATTCTGTGGGAATACTCGCTAGTTAATATTTCAGATCCTCCTTTCTCATTTTGGGCGAGGGTCTTAGGAATGAGCCTGTATTGATTGCTTCACTCTTCATTGTCGTCTTCCCCTCTGCATACTACAGAGACCTCCAAGTTTTACAAGGCCCTGAGCCAGGTCGGGACAGATTTCACAATGATGACCCTGCTGATGCCAAGGAGATCCCGGAAAGAGCTCAAGGTGAACTAGCTAACGTGGTCAGTATATGGAGGCTGGAGGCTTGCTGGTAGTGCAGTGACTCTGTACTTATTGTAGAGCAGCTGCGTTTGATGTCGCCAGCTGTAAACAACCAAAACGCCCTCCATTATGGTCCGTTTTCTTCACAAGACTGCAAGGCAAAAAAAAGTAGTAATTGATCTTGGAAATGCAAGCAGCTTGGAACTTATTACTGCGTCAACTATCGCTGTAGCACAGTTACCATACCGATTAGATCAAGCAGCTACGCAACCTGGAGTAATAGTTTCCTTTCAGCTGCCATTGAACTCCTTGTTGTTTTGCCTTGCGGAAGTACTCAGTCACATGATGTTGTGATGTCAATGCAGCAGCTGTATATGCACTTAGTGTGACCTTGATCTGGTGTTACAAGATGGCCCTACGTTTGAACCCGGTGCTAATGCTTGCCAGACTCCTGCACAGAGAGCTGCCTTGGTATCGGACTCAGGATGAAACATTAAATGTTTGGCATCATGATGCTATATGCCCCTGCATCAATCTGGCCGAGGATAGGGCTAAATGTCATGCAGGTACAGGGATTGTGTATGGGATTAACTCTATCCTTCAGATATCTTAAATTCGGGAAATTGACTTGTGAATGCATGAGGGAGCAGTAGTTGAGGCAAGCGAACCAAGTGAAGCTCCTTGTACAGATTTTTTTATTCCTTTTTCCGCAGAATAAATTCAAGAAAGAAGAAAAGAACAATCCTCACCTTATCAGTCAGGCACTTAGTAAGTGTACCATAACCTAATCCTGCAGTATGCCGTAGGACAGGTTGGATAGCAATGGATGAATGGAACACCTCTTATTGGCACACCTGTTTCAAGTTAAACTTCTGAGTGATAATTTGCTTATGCCCACCTGAAGTTCTGCATAGTACTTCAGTTGATGAAACACACTGTAGCTTAATGGAAGATTACAAAATGACCCGTGACTGCCTACTGCACACAGTAAAAGGAAGTCATCATTTTCTTTCAGAGCAACAGAGGGACATAATTGTTTAGTGACTACTGCTGAGGCTACTGTATGTACACCCAAACAGAATGTAGGCTAGCCCTAGCCTCGTTCCCAGTCCCACGCCCAGCTTTTCGTCGCTTGCAGTGCAGTATGGTAAAGCGGGGAGGGCCTGGTACATTTCCTCACGTGGGTGACGTCAAGGGTAGAAAGACGGTAGAAAGACCTAAATGAATGTGGGCGTACGTGGGTCTCAGAGCAGCAAGAAGAGCGAAGGTACCAGGTAACATACCACACGTATCTAGCTAGTGGGGGGCGACTGCCATACTCACCGAGCGTTTAACATGTAGATGGTTGAATAACACGCAAAACATAGCGTCTTTGTTCTTAAAATTTTGCCATTTGTCGATTACATCATGCTCACGTGAGGAAATGTACCAGGCCCTCCCCGCTTTACCATACTGCATGCAACGAAAAGCTGGGCGTGGGACTGGGTATGGGGCTAGGCTAGCCCAAGCCCATCATATAATACATCTGTCGTACACTACTTGGGAACAAGCAAGTTTTTGTGATCTCACTTAACCCTCCTCTGACCTCGTTCCCAGGCTGCAGCGAGTCTGGGAACGAGGCCATGCTTGAACAAGGCTACCCTCTACCCAACCCAACCCAACCCATTCCCACACCCCTACAGTGGAGTACTGCAATTGTGAACCATCTCTCTATCTCATTCTCCTGCAGAGAATCAGCTGTCACTGCAAAAGCTATGTCAAGAGTAGTGGCATTAATTTTTATGTGATTTGAGTTTGTGTGATTGTATCCTGCATGTACAGTACTGCATTCGAATCCAATAATTATCCAGCTATTTACCCGCACAAGCGCGCGCCGCATTAAATTAATAATAAATTACGTAATGCTATAAATAGCTTCCAGCAGGTGAAATTTCGAAGTAGTACACAGACTCACAGTACAGCTACATGCGCTAGGCGCTGGCATTACAGTCTAGTCGTATTTGAATCCCAAGCCAGCTGTACGAACTCGACCCCGAACGTGGCTGTGTCTCCGATGGAAGTCGGTGCAGGTCGGCAACGAACCAACTAAGTTGCAAATTGGCAGCTGTCTAGTTATTCATCGCAGAGAAGTTGGTAAGTTAACATGAAGTTTCAACAACATCACAATACAATAAGTCTCTTTTCACAGTTCTCCTGCAGGTGAGCTGCATGTAGCCAAGGCCATGGCTCAGGGTGGATTTCATGGATTTGGTCTTGGCGGACCGGGCCCACCATGGCACCCTATGTTTCCTCCACTTCAGCACCGACAGCTACGTATGCCCAGTGACCCAAATGTAAGTGTATAATGAAAGCCTGGCCTCTTGCAGATAATGGAAGGTTATTCCAGCCGGTCAGAAAAAAGACATTTCTGCCTCGGATGGGATTTGAACCCACAACCATCAGCTTCTGGGGCCGATGCTCTACCAACTGAGCTACCGAAGCAGCACAGCAGGCCAGGTTCAAATTTAGAAGTTTTACCTGAAAGCTGAAACCTTGACATCAAGGGAGAAACAACTTCGCTCTAGCGAGCTAGTTTGTTCTCCTTTGCATGAATGGGTTTGGGGAACAGTCCTCTAGCGATGCCGAGAGTGATCGCTAGCGACAGATCATTTATGGGTGTGGTTAGAGTAACTGATATGCACAGCATGGCTTCAAGGGCACTGGTGTAAAGTTTGGAGCCTGGGATCGTGGTATATATGTTTAAGGGACTGTTAGTCTACGAGATACCTAACAGAATCACAGAGTCGGTAGACTCTGTATGTAGGGATACGACGTACACGCAATACATGCCAATACAAAAAAATCTCTCCTAATCTCAGAAACGGTACACTTATAAGCCTTTATAACCACATGCCGTTCATCTTCGAGTGTTTTAATGACCAACAAGACTCCTCGCATCACGAAAAACCGTCGCGAAAGTACCACACCAGGCACTCGCAAAACCGGCAAATTGTTTTTCTTTCTTCTTTCTTTCTTTCTTTCTTTCTTCTTCTTCTTCTTCTTTCTTCAGACAACTTAGCTCAACGTTGCCTCAATCTGTCATGATGGTTTTCGCACGAAACAGCAGCATTTTCAACCGAGCAGTGCAACGTCCCATCGCTTTTTCGCTACCTCCAAGTCTTCACCAGGCGGCTGCAGCTGCCCACTCAATAACTATGGCTTTGTTTGTCACGCCATTTTCACATTTGTACGCATGCGCACTTAAACGATCACTTAGCAGCGATACGTAATTATTACTCAAGATCGCTGAATTAGAAACAGTTGGGAAGATGTGTTGACTGATGTGTTGTCAAACGAGGCACTCTTTATAAGACTGAGGTTAGTCCCTGTACGCATGATTTAGCTAAGCTTATATTGCTACCTATACTGTATTCTGTGAGCAGGGTGAATGCCTATCTTAACTCTCAACACCCATATGAATGTCCCTCCCTACTATAAACTGCCTATGCTATGGTCTTCAGACAGGGAGAACTCAGTGGCCGCTTTGTCATCCATCTAGGGAACAGTTGACTTGAGATGCCCGGGCCTGATTCTTCAGCCAATGCTGGAAGTGTAATACCTGAGTAATATTGTCCGTATACCAAGGCAA
Organism: Axinella damicornis; assembly: GCA_963931865.1. NCBI lineage: Eukaryota > Metazoa > Porifera > Demospongiae > Axinellida > Axinellidae > Axinella > Axinella damicornis. The sequence continues at coordinate 2,173,545 of OZ007513.1, read as the reverse complement.
GGACACCTACTGCTCAGGTGCCTGTGAGGTCACTGACTTCTGCAGCAAACTTCAGCTCAAACATGCGCCTGCTGCCCCCAAAAATTACATAAATAAGTAATAAAAAACATTAAAAATGTAGCAGGATGTAGGGATACCAGAATGGCAAAAAGTAAGGCAAACAAGAGGGATGATCGAACATAACAGTGAAGTATACAATCACCCCTACATATCTTTTTTCATTGTACATGTATTATGGAAGAAGTTCTCTGTAGGGGTGATAGTATACTTCACTGTTATGTTCGATCATCCCTCTTGTTTCCTTACTTTTGCCGTTCTGGTATCCCTATACATCTTGCTACATTTTTAATGTTTTTTATTACTTTAGTTAATGGATTAAGCAGTTTCTTGTGGTTTATAAAGAGTTGATTTTAGCTAAAAGGTACCTGCTGGTACCATGTAATAGTAATTCATGCCGATGGATGGCATTACCTACTGTACTTTTACTAAAACTTGCAACAACTGAGCGCAGAGCGTTGAGCGACAAGCGAAAAGCGTTTACTTTGATGTGGCCTAGGTGCCTATATGGTTTCCCCGCCTAGCTAAAATATTAGCTAGCTATGAATAACATTTCATGGTAGCCTGCTAGCCAGAAGCGGTAGTTTTTGCGGCAACTCAGAGCTTACACCACGCCATCGGTCTTCGTCATAGGCCGAACGTCAACCTGGCTCGCAGTTTGTAGTCCCTTCTGCCATCGTGAAATGGGCAAAAATGCAACGGAAATCGACTGTAGAGCAGCTGCGTGATTTGGAAGCAGACGACTTCCGGTTATTAAACAGATTTGCGGATTTCACAGTTTCACTTCAAAATTTGCAAGTTTTGCTAAAAGTACAGTACATGTAGCATCCAACAATTGCTTTGAACACATGCTAGCCTTGCAGATTCTGGGTTCAAGAGATCACATTTTGTGATGTGAGTGTCGTAGGAACGTGCTTCTATTCAGTAAGTGGTAGCCATAGTAACAGGTGTACAATCTCATTTTACAGGAAGCAATCCAACTGATGCGTAACCTTCAAGAGCAAGGTAATGCTCAGTTCAGGGAAGGGAGATATTCCAGTGCTATCAGGATCTATGAAACTGCTCTGCAAATCTGTGAAGCCCATGGGTTTGAGGAGAATGCAGTAAAGTTACACAGCAATGCAGCTGCCGTGCTCCTGAAGCTCAATGACTTTGAGGCAGCTAGCGGCCATGCTGAACAGTGCATAGCGCTCGATCCTGAGTTTGCCAAGGTACCGGTACCAATGGTAAATTCTACTTTCACAGGTTTATCGATGCTCACCATTAAGCACATACTTATGATAGCTATTCAGTTCCTTCAAGTGGCAACCACACTCCTGGTAGGCTAGTGCACTGGTAGGACCAGCTTACTTTCACCTTGTGGATACAGACTCATGATTGCACGTATGCATCCACCAGCTTGCACTTATAGCTAGCCTGTTTCCCATGTTAGCCTAGTAAACCACATATTGCCAATGACAGTAATCAACATGCAGAGGCTGGCAGAGGGCACATTGTGCTTTTAGACCAGACAACAAAGGGCGCATTAGAAGCCCAAAAGGCACAGTGCCCTTCGGTAGAGGCCTAGCAAGAACACTGCAACCAATGGGACGACCAAAAGTGTTCACGACCTTACCATCAAGGTGAGCTTCTGTTCAATTATCATATGAAAACATGACAGCGATCACGACAGTGTCGTCTGAATGTTTGTGGGGTTTTCAAGTCCCCTGCCAGGAGCGACACCATCTTAATCATCATCGATTGTGAATATTGCTAACATTCATTTGCATTTATACCTGCTAGCAGTCCACACCATTGCCACAATATTATAATTATCCTTCTGTATGTGTAGGGATATTTCAGACAGGCTGAAGCTTGCAAAATGCAAGGCACTTTTCTACGCAGACGAGGGCAGTCAAGACATGCGGCAACTGCCTTTCAGCGTGCAGTTCGAAGTTACATTGAATGTTACCATCGTAGTAAACCGAAAGATGTTGACCTGCTTTGCCAAGCCATTACGTTGGCTGTGGACTGCAGTAAGTTTACTTGTGCATGAACTGGTTAAGTGACAGACACTGGGTCAGTGGTGGTTTGGGGGGGGGGGGGGGGGGATTCTACAGGTCCTATACCGTTCATTGTTCACAATGCCGGGGACGGCTCGTTGTATTTTATACTGGAAGCGAAGACATACTGGCGGTGGGAACGGCCTGGGAACGAAGCTATGTCTGAGGATTATCACTGCACAAGGCTAGTTGGGCGGATCACAACCTGATGTTTCTGACGTTTCAGAGGGAGAACTGAGCGATAAAAGCATCCTTACCGTGCATGTGTTACCATGGTAGTCTTCACCTTGAAGGGAGGCTGATACTGGCCCTGTACCTTATACATCATCAATGCATTAAGATTTTAATGTGTGTGTGTGCGTGACAGAAGTGGGCGGAGTCTGGGCAGGACTAGACTAGTGACAGTGACCTTTGTACTTCAATAGAACTCAGCGGAGCATGTTTGAGAACGTTGGGCAGGGGTTGGAACCTTCCAGAACGGCTGGGGCTGTGCTAAAGCGGGTGCTATTAGGGAGCAACAGCTGCATGGCTGAGGTGGACGTAATCTGGGAGCAGCTGCTGAACTGGATGAGATCGGCGTGAGGCGGACACATGGCGCAATTGGGGAGCAGCAGCTGAAGTGGACAAAATCAGGGAGCAGCAGTTGAAGTGGACGAAATCGGAGAGTGGAGGTGAGACCTCAGCATGTACGGAGAGATGTCTGGTGCTGGACAGCAGCTGAAGTGGACATGATCAGGAAGCATGCAGCAAGCTGATGTGGACGTAATTGAGGGACAGCAGCTCAGCACAGAGAGCTGCCTGGTGTCGGATTACTACTCGTGCATAGCGGGCAAGGGGGAAGTAGCTGAGCGAGCGTAATATTGTAATGATTTACCAGCATCGATATACACCAATGTGTTATTAGTAGTATCAATTCACACTTTCATACCAGGTCATTTGACTCTTTGTGTGAATGATGCTTTGTGTACTAGTTATGTTGTCATACATATCAATTGCTTACCTTTCCTTTGTTCAGAGTGCACAAGACTGCTAAAACTCAAGCAACTTAACATCCAGCAAACAGATTTTGTTGAACTGCTTCTCAAACTTTTCTGTAAACCAGAAACCAAGTGTGAGCACGTCAAGTTCCTTCTTGTCCCAATGGCTGAAGTTCAAGGTAGTGGCTTTGCCCGTCAGCTTCCAGTAAATCTTTCAGAAGTCAGTTGGTCACTTCTGTTTCACAAAAAAGATATCGATGTGGAAACAATGGAGGCTATTTTAGGCCTAGGGGCAACCCTTTCTTCCATCGATATCGAGAAAGCAATTGGCATTCTTCCTGAAAGCAGCTTGGAGGTTCTTGAGTGCATCACTTCAGCTTGTAGTCCCAGACTACAGCAGGTAGACATCGATTCCCTTTGTGAGAAAGCTCTAGACGCCAAAAAGCCGCAGTTCGCTGCTCACTTTGTATCCAGTGGTGCTAAACCTGATCCGTGTAAAGTAAAGAAAAGCCTGAACTGGAAGAGCACTGATATCAGTGAAGAATTGGCTTTGTACCTTGCAGAACAGTCTGGTTCTGAGAGTTCTGACATTGTATTGCAGGCATTGAAACACCACCATTATGAGTTAGCCGTAAAGATATTGAAAGCTGGTGCTATTCATCAATTTGTCAATGATTTAGGCCAGCTGATTGCTTCCACTTCGATAGCATCCAATCCAGATTTGTTTCAGCAACTTCTCGACCTTGGTTTTAGTCCAAATGGTACCTGCAGCAGTGCTGTTAGACCGCTAGATGCCGTCTTGAGCCTGAAACACCACTCTGCTGAACGAAAGATACCACTTATCTGCAGTTTACTTGATAAAGGTGCAGACTTGGATAATGTCTGCACGCCAAGGCAGGAAGGCACTACCATTATTCACAAAGTGACAGAGATTGCTCTGGAAACAGGTAAGTATTGTGACAGGAGCGCATGAGCCGCCAAAGGCAGCGAAGGAGCATCGAACTCAGCATGCGCGCCCTAGCTGAAGTAGTAGTCCTTCACACGTCCCAAAATTTTACCTTATACGGCAAGAGGCCATTACGTTAAAACAAATTGGCATTTGTGCGGTACTGCAAAGGGATTACAACATGTCTATACTAGTTTGACACTTCTTCGTTGGCTCATGCACTCCTGCTGGGTATTGTGATTGTGTAGGATAGAGCCCTTAGTTGCATGAGGGTTTCAACATCCTGGGAACCAAGGGCTTAACACTGCCCAAGGCTTCCCCAAGGGATTTATCTCCAAATGGGAGGCCTCTATCTTGCTTAGACCCTACCCCTAAGTAACTCCTTAGCAATTCATCAATGGTGGAAGGCTGTAACCTCTTGTGAAGCATCAATAATTATTTGTGTACAGTCTTATCATAATATTAAATAGATGCTGCTGTACTTATGTTCATGCAGGTAACACTCGAGTCCTGGAGATGGTGTGCACCAAGTTCAACTTCCCAGAGAATGGAAGAGTTACTAACAAGAGAGGTCAAACTCCATTTCATGTTGCCATGGGAGCAAAAAGAAGTCAACTACACACAAGTGAAAATGTTTGTACTGTTCTCAGCCAGTTCCATATTGACCCAGATGTATCAGATCATTCTGGTAAAAAGCCGACAGATGGAAAGCCAAGGAGTGACAAGCGCATTCAGATCCTGCAAGAAGCTTCACAGAGGTTCAAATCCTCAAGGAGTGTAGATAAGGAACCTAAATCAGGCAAGAGCAAAAGGAAACGACCGAGAAAGAAAGCCAAAGAGAAAGAACGTGCAATGAATGACCAGAAACCTGAAGAAGAAGCGTGGGATTTTGATGAGCACCTGGACGATATGCCAGTGGATTTGAATGCAAAATCCATTCCTACAACTGTGACAAGCATTGCTTCTGCTGACAACCCCATTTTAGTGTCTGCAAAAGAAACCCTTGAAGTCATTCTGTCACACAAAGATGACTATTTCAATGCTCCTGCTGCATTAAAGGAGGAGACCCAGACAAAAGTACTTGAGGCTGCTTCAAAGCCAGAAAAACGTTGCCCTCCCCTTTCTCAGCGAGATGAATGTTGCACTGAGAGAAAATCAGCAGGACCTACTAATCTGGAATCTGTGGAGCACAGTAGTGATGAATCAAGTGATGAAGAAGTTCCAAGCAAACTCCTTCCTGATTTTGATGATCTGCCTTGGGAGGTTGAGTGCCCAGAGAAAGTTGTGAAATTTTTCAAGGATAAACGGACCCCGCACTGGCTTCGTCAACAAGCTGTTGAAAAGATTCGTATGATTGCAGAGGGACAATGGCATGACAAGCTTTGCAAGAGAGTGGGTTCTAAACCTGGACTCTGTCTGTTTGAAGGAAGAGTGACTAAATCTGTCCGCATTCTGTGGGAAGTAGCTGTTCAGTTTTCTGCTCGATGTACGAACAAACTGACCAGTGGGTCTACAACTGACACCTCAACAAAGATCCTCCATGTTTACTCTGAGGTAATTCGAGTGTGGGATATTGTCCTTGACCATGACCGACTGCACCACTGTATTCGAAACGTTGAGAAATCTCATGAGCGTGGTCACCAGGCATCGGTTAAAATCCCTCTTTCACAAGGCACTGAATCACCTGATAGTAAGGAAAGGGTCCCAAGGATGTTCCTACTTGGTACGGATATGGAAGAAACAGAAGCTCTGAAAGGGATTGCCAAGAAGCTGCAGTTTGTGCCAGCAGGAAGTACCAAAGATGATGAATACAACGTCATCACTTTCTATTCCTTCTCCAACGCATTCGCAAGAAGCATGCTAGAAGGTGAAAATGCACGCCGCGATTTTCCTTTCAAGGAATGGCCCAAAGAGCATGACATCATAAATTTGCCGGAAGGTAGAGAGTCGATACTTCTCCTTGGAAGGAGTGGCACTGGAAAGACCACCTGCTGCCTCTATCGACTTTGGAATCACTTCCAAACCTATTGGAGCATGGCCCAACATGCTGGTCCCCTAATTGCCCGAAAAGCTTTGATATATGACCAAGAGCAAGATGCGGTGAATGGTTGTGAAGGTGAGTCAATTTCAGGCTCGAACGAATGTCCAGATGACTCTACTGAACATGCTGACCCTCCTAACCCACAGACACAGCCAGCTGTTAGTGGTGCAGCAGGCCAAGTGAGTGAAGATGTCTCTGAGCACTGTTCAGACGTATACCCAGAAGCAGTACTGCCAGAAAGACTTGAACATCTACACCAGGTGTTCATCACAAAGAACTACGTCCTGTGTTCCCAAATGAGAAAGCGGTTCTACGATATGGCTGCAGCTAATGAAAGTGCTAAAGAACACATACCATTTGAAGATGAAGAAATTGCTAACAACCTTTCTTCGGTAAATGACCTCGCTTATCCTCTCTTCCTTACAACTCGCCAGTTTCTTCTTCTTCTTGACAACTCCCTTACAGGTGGAAAGTCCTTTTTCCCAAGGGCTGAAGATGGCTCTCTCAAGGTCAAGATTCTTAGCTCAGATTATGATCACGAAGACCCAGACACCCTCTTGGACTTAGAGGAGAGTGAAAGTGAAGATGAAGGTGATTTTGCCGAGTTTGAGGAGTATGGGTTTCATCAGACAAACCCAAAGCAGCAACTACAAGAGTGGAGAGAAGTGACGGCTTCCTACTTTGCCGAGCAAGTTTGGCCAAAGATATCACATGCTTGCAGTGATAAGGCAACTGATCCTCTTCTGGTGTGGATGGAGATCAAGTCATTCATCAAGGGATCGAGGGAAGCAGTTGAAATGGAGTGTGGATACCTCAATGAAAAAGAGTATGAGCAACTTGGAAAGAAGATGGCTCCAAACTTTGATGGTAACCGCAGTGAGGTGTACACTTTATTTCGGCACTATCAGACCTTTCTTGAGCGTAAGCGAGGCCTGAATCTTTTCGATGAATGTGATTTCATCCATGATCTCTACCAACGATTATCGGTGCTAAAGGATGTCCCATGGTCAGTTCATCGCTTCTACGTCGACGAAGTACAGGATTTCACACAAGCAGAGCTTTCAGTTCTCCTGAGGTGCTGTAGAGAACCGAATGGTCTCTTTCTGACTGGGGACACAGCCCAAAGCATTATGCGTGGTGTGTCCTTTCGATTTGGAGACCTACGATCACTATTCCACGGGGTACAGCAAAAAGCAAAACATGCGAAAGCGACTGTTCCAATCCACATTCCCGAGTTGCACCAGCTTACAATTAACTTCCGGTCCCATTCCGGGATACTTCAGCTTGCAGCCAGTGTTATCGATCTTCTCAAGGAATTTTTCCCAAACTCTTTTGATTGCCTACCTGGGGACGAGGGCATGTTCCCAGGCCCAACACCGACTCTCCTGCAGTCCTGCAATGTCAGTGATCTTGCACTTCTCCTGAGGAGCAACAAGAGAGAGGCCTCCTCGATTGAGTTTGGGGCTCATCAGGTTATCATTGTGCAGTCTGAGGATTCCAAGAAAGAACTACCAGATGTCCTGAAAGCAGGGATTGTGCTTACGGTTTTTGAAGCAAAAGGTCTTGAATTTGACGATGTCCTCCTCTACAATTTCTTCAGTGATTCCAAGGTACTGTGGTACGCATATTTGAATTGATGCTGAGATTCGGGAGCCTTTCTGTCACTGGTCTGGGTTTCCGTTACAACCGCGCCTCCGTAAGACCTAAACACAGCTATGGAAGGCCTAAACGAAACTCCAGATGATCCGTAAGCGAAGCTGTACTGTTTTCGGAGACTTGGGTACGTACAGAGCTCGCGTTCTTCGGAAAAAGCCTTCCGCATTTTCAGTTACAATTCTTGTAAGTAGCCTTCTGGTTTTTGGAATAAGCCTTCTGGTTTGTGATGAAACTGCAGTGTCGGAAAAGCGTTCTGAATCTCAGCATCAATTTTAAACTAAATGTTGTGTTGATGGGTGTACATAGCTGATTATATTTTCTATGCACTATGACGCAAACTCTCTATCCATAATTTATTCAGTTTTGCATTTCAATTTCACAGATTTCAAAAGAATGGCGTGTTGTTGCTTCGTTTGGTGACCATAACCCCGTTATGATTCAAAGTAGTGTTCCAGTATTTGAATCTCAACCTCGCCCACTAACCTTTGATGGAAGGCAGCACAAGTCCCTAAACCCAGAGCTGAAGTACCTCTACACTGCAATCACCAGGGCAAAGTGCAATCTCTGGATTTATGATTCCGATGAAGACAAGAGGCTTCCTGTTTTTGACTACTGGTGCAAGAGGAATTTGGTGAAGGTTGTCCGAGTTGATGGTGCTAGTGAGGAAGATCAGAACGTACTATTTGCTGCCACATCCACCCCTGAAGAGTGGAAGGACCAAGGGGACTATTTCAAGAAGAAACACCTCTGGGAACCAGCGATGAAGTGCTATCAGAAAGCTGGAAGTGATGATCTTGAAATGGAAGCCAAAGCGTATTTCATGGCCCAACAAGCTCACGGACAAAGGCCTAAAGAAATGCACCAACTCTACCTGGAAGCTGCTCTAGCGTTCCTCCAGTGTGACCGGCTGAAGCACGATGTCAAATACCTGATAAATGCAGCAAAGTGTCTCAAGAATGCCAAACGGCATAGTGAAGCAGCAGAACTCTTCGAGAGGCTCGGCCAGGTAGGTTCCATTACTGCGTGAAGATTTATTGTTGCGAGTTTGTTTCACTGTTACGTATCTTCTTTCCCTCACAGTACGAACAGGCCTTCAGAGGGTTCATGAGATCCAAGAATGTTGAAGGCTGTGCCAAGTTGAGGGAGAAAGCTGGAGATTATGCAGGAGCTATAAAGCTCTACATTAATTTCAACTACAGAATTGATGCCCTAGCTCGTGCTGCAGCGTATGAGAGTAAAGGTATCGTTCTTCCCCGTGATGTAAGTGTAGCTTTCCTAGCCCACACTTTTGCAAAGATATACTGCAGATACAAAGACAAGACTAAACTGCTGAAGGTGTTGGGGTACATGTCTGATGCTTCACAGAGAACCAGATTCCTAAAGGAAGCCAACCTTTTTAGCAAGGCGGTTGAAGTTCACGTTCAACAAGGCCAGTATACTGAAGCATACCAAATTCTTACTGCTCAAGCCAGACACAAGGAGGGTATTGAACTTGCTGAAAAGCAGGGCGATGAGAGCATGATGGCAAGGTTCACTATTCAGAAAGCAGTCACTGAGCTACTCAGCAATAGAAGCTTAAATGACCCTGATACTGTGGACAGATTGCAGCATATTGCAGTGGGCAAGAATACTGACTTAAAAGCACAAGCTTGCCTTCTTCTCGGAAAATCAAAGAAAGATTCTGCAATGTGCAGAAAGGCATTTGACTTGTACAAATCATTCAATCCATCCCATGGAATTGGAGAAGTTGAATCATTCAAAGCTTTTGCTGAACTGAATCCACAATTGGATAGGCCACTTCAGGTAATTAGGCCTCTAATAGAGGCTTGCAAAGCAGCCAAGTTCATCCTGAAAGCAATAGAAAGCAGAAAGAATCCAACAATTACTGCCTCCTACAGGCACATTCTGGAAGAAGTTGAAGACTTTTACAGCCTTCAGAAACAGGGGGAATCAGATGTGTATATTTTCCCCAAAAGCCAGGATCTCTGGGCAAAGCTTGTGGATTGTTCAACTGCCAGCAGTGAGCTTGACCCAGATGGGATGTTGAAGCTTGATGCCGCACTCACTTTGCGGACAATCAGTGAGCATTTGAATGTCTACCTCACTGAATGGATGCAAAAGGACAGCTTGAGTGTGTGTCAGGCATTGAAGACCAGGCTGGGTTCTGTTCCATTCCACAAGCCTTTGTGTGAAGGAGGTTTCTTACAGCAGTCATTCACAAATTACCCTCCAAGAGAATTGAAAGACTACATTTCACTCTGTCTCCTTGCCATGGATACAGTACACTGTGGAGGTAAGCTGTTCACATCAGCTATGATTACACGAATCCTGCAGAACTTGTTTTCACCACAAGCTGCAGTGCACCTCCCAGTCAGTAAACTTCATCTAGACACAATCAGAAGATCAGAGTTGGCATGCAATGAGCTCAAAGAAGCAACTGCAAGCACACTTACAAGAGATGCATTCCATTTTGGGATGGACGAGTGGCTTGAAGCTTGGCGAATATACTGCATGTTGGGCAAGGGCACTCAAAGGATGGAGTCCGTGCTTAATGAAAGCCAAAGGCAAGTGAATATCAAAGCAGTCGGTGCACAGAAAGTACCAAGACATGGACCAACTAGTCATTCCCAGAAATCAGAGCCTCTTCACCAACCGCCCACACAGGAAATCCAAGATGAACGTTCCAGATCTGACAGAAGGGACTACAAACCTCCTCATGCGTTTGTATACTATGCCCGAGAGAATAGCTATGACCATATTTTCTCACTTTTCTTGAAGTCCTGCACATTTATCCGCAGCGGTAAAGTGCTGTCAGCTTCCAAGCTAGTTCTTCACTACATTGTGAAGACTATAGCAAACAGGAGGAGCCTTGCTTCATCAATTTCTGTCACCAACCTTGTCAACATTGCTTGTATCCACTCCATTGCTCTCTTGGGATTAGCAACACATTGCTACTTCTTACTCAAGCAACCTTCCACAATCCTAGTACCTCACACTTACAAACACATCGCTCAGGTCTTTGATGACCTTAGCGGGCAAAGTCCACGTGACAAGTGGCTACTCCCTGCATGCATGGAAGATGTTGCTGTACAAAAGTGTCCCAGGTCAGACCTCCCTCAGCTCATACGTGATATCCTGGAGCTTTTGCAGCTGCTCTTGGATGTGCTTCTTGGAAGATACAATAAACACTTTCACGTGCTGAGATATGCGATTCGGAGTGGACACTGCCTCCAAAATGGTGAGGCAAAACACTGCCTAATTCTCATTCTGACACTCTTTGGCAATCTCGCCTCTTCAAATTTCTGGTCCGATCAACAACTCCATGACTACCAGAGGGGAATTTTTGAAGCTCTAGTGCAACTTCCTGACCACCAAACACTCCTGTCCCTGAAACGAGCCCAAAACATGTTTATTTCATCGAGCGATATATCTGGTAGTTTTCTAGCCCTGTCTCAACTACTTGATAGAAGTGGACATTTGCTGAGATTCACTGTTGTCCAGAAACAGAAGATGTTCCCAAAACTTGAACTTGCACAGTTTGTACTTCGGCAACTCCCTCAGCGTCCAATGATGTCCATTCACCAGCAGATACAGCAACAAACACCCGTTCACCCCCTTTCACCCTCAGTCCAATCCCCAATTACGTTTTTGCAGGGTGAACCTCAAGTTGAAGCGTCAACTAAACTTGGAGTGCTGCAGAAGTTGTTCCCAGCAGCTTCACAGTCACCACCTGGGTCTACACCCATGCAGTCACCACCTGGGTCTACACCCATGCAGTCACCACCTGGGTCTACACCCATGCAGTCACCACCTGCATGGTCTACACACATGCAGTCACCACCCGGGTCCTCACACGTGCAGTCACCACCTGGGTCTACACACATGCAGTCACCACCTGTGTCTACACACATGCAGTCACCACCTGGATCTGCACACATGCAGTCACTTTCAGGTCCTCAACAGCTTGAAGTAGTTTCTGATCCTCACCAGATGTTTTCTCGGGCTGTACAAGCTACGTTTGACTGGCGTCAGGTGCCGGTTGCCCAGGCACATCCTCTTACTGCTCAGTTTTCAGCCTTAGGCAGTTCTCATGAGGTGCAAGCTGCTGTTGGCTTGTCACCATGGCAGCAAGAACAACATGCTGTTATTACTCCTGAAATGCCGCAAACTCTGCGAAGTATGAGTTACCCAGAGCCAGAAGGAGAAGAACAAGATGAACAAGAAAGTGAAATTGTCCTAAATGTTGACGATGAAGATATCCGTGAAGCATTCACCTCAGAAGTTGCTGTTGCTGAGAGTCAACAATTTGGTGAGTCACGGATTACTGAAGCTACTGCCGTTGGAGGTGGTCATAGAAGTGATCACTCCATGATTGACGAGAACCTCTGCAGATTCTGTGGGGTACCGTTGAGGCAACTGAAAACTGCCCAGAGCTCTGTTGTGGAAAATTGGGAGGATGATCTGTTGGAATCCGAAGAGGTCGAAAGGGAAGGGAAACTAGCTGGGTCCATCCCAGTGGATACGAGTGTAGAAACTTACCAGGATCATGTTGAGAGTGACCACCACAAGACTCAGGAAAGATTGTATATTGAGTTTTCACAGGAGGTGAATGATTGGCAGTACAGCGAACTGAAGAGTGAATTGAAGAAAATTCTAGCTGACTGCAAAGCCTTTGATGAAGCCATGATTGAAAGAGATCTGGATTTGGCCCTGACTGACATCAAGGTTGAGCTGGACAGGAATGAGAAGCGAATTGAGGAGATGAGACGAAGTTGTGACTGGAGAAGTGGCTTGTGGGAAGTGCAAAACAGGATGGTTAGTCAGATGAAATCACTTATGGGTCGAGGGAGACAAGAGCAGAAGAGGACAGAGCAGCGAATTCAGCAAGCAATAAAGAAGCAGTTGGTGACTGAAGCACCAGACAACCTGCTGCAGGAAGACGTGTATGATGCACCCGAGGAAATTGAGCAAGCTGGTCCTCTAAATATGGAGGGAGAGAAGACAAGGAAGAGGATGAAGAAAAAGCACCACAAGCACCACAAGAGAAAATAAAAAGTAGCTTTAAACATGCATTCTTAGTTTGACAGAATATAAGGCAGTGAATCCATGATTAGCCGACTCTTTGTTCATATCATGCATCATGCAGATTGAGTTTACTGATCAAATCAAGCATGTACAATCATGCTTTTCAATTAGCTAGCATTTATACATTCGCATTTACAATACGACAGTAAGATTTTTTTCCAATCATTGATTATGCAGCAGTCATTTCAATTTCAAATGCAGTATATAACAAGCAAAAGCAATATCAAGTCAAGCTGAATTTTCATATCTTGTACAGTATATAATTATACGTATGGATTGACTACAATGGCTGCACACTTTTCAAATACGCCTTGTTTTTCGCAAGTCTCTCCCAGTCCTTTGCTCGAGTCGCCAGGTATTCAGAGTCTTTGTTTGGCCACTGCCCCTGTTCATCACATGCCACCTCCACGTCCATCCTCTCCCCGTTCCTCCAGACAGCAGCAGGCACCAGCCTATTCCTGATCCTCCTCATTTCTGCTTGACAGTCTTCAAGTAGGACATCACATTCAACCATTCTCAACACCGACACGTCTGCCTGCATGCCTGTAGTAAGAGGCAGTGACTAAATATCATATGATTCTAGCACACTTAGTGCACTTAGTGCAATACACCAGCACAGCTAATACTGATAGGCCAGTGGCAGCAGGAAGAACACAGGTGAGGGGTGAATACTAGCAGCAAGGAATACTACAAGTGGGTCAGTGGGTCACTTGCGATCGAGGGAATATAGTAATGACTACATTATGATGGTACTTTTCCCTACAGCTACATGTTATGCTACTCTCATGTAGAGATGCATAATTAACTCCACTATGGATATGCACGACTGGAATCTGTATAACCAACCACATAAGGAGGGTGCTTTCAGTAGCCTCATTGCCAGGCTCCTCCCTGCGTGCATGGCAACGAAGTCACCACGCGCGGGAGGGAGCATGGGAACGAGGCTATACTTCCAGTATACCACTAAGTTACTGACCAGGGGATAATGAGCCAATGAGGTGATCCTTCCTGATCAGAGTAGCTGGCGTGATCGTAACAGCCTTGATGACATCATACAGTGGCATTCCTACATGTAACAGCTTGCTCATGACTGTTGGAAGGTCATACGCAGGGCCGTGGATGCTGCCCTGATGGAGGTCAGTACTGATACTATCAGGCCAGAATCCCTGTTGAGCACAGGCTTCAGCCACTTTCCAGTTGAAAGACCCCTGTCCATGTCCAACATCAAAGCAGACTCCACGCCTCTTGGCCTCAAGTACAGCAGCATCTACCACTGGTGGACTCTTCTCTGTGTCTACGGTGGTACTCGAGTAGTGGAATGTATGAGTGTAAATGTCCCCCCTTCGGAGAGATCCAGGGGAACCGAGATGCCCTGCAAAAACATGAGGAAACGTACATTCAATTTCAATGTTAATTCGGTTCTTTGGCATATCTCTTGTTGAAAACTGCAGGCTTGGGGTGAGCAGTTCTCAATCTTGACTGAGCTGCCTGATTATATTACCACAGTCATGCAGACTAGAAGCGTTGTATACTGGTAGATGGCATAATTATGAGATTAAATCAACGACAGCTCAAGACTTTATGAAAACGTGCAGCAGTCATGCATGTATTATAGCTGCCTTTCACTTGATGCATGATACCTGCATCTCCTGAGTCCAGAGGAACAGTTGAAAAGAGGTGGTGGACCATCAGTGGGAGGGAAGCCCTCGAAGTGACGGACAGAGCTCTCCTACAATGTCAGGTATGTAGACAACATTAACCAGCCAACTAGTTAGAGAATCTCTGTGTGGAGAAATACCTGTACGCCTCCATTTCATGTTTCCCATTGTTGGCGATATCGCTCGTGAGCCTCAGCTTCACTCCAACCACCATGTCCCTGTTGGCCTCAATGCACTGCAGACAGAGTTCCTCATCCACATCGCTGAGAGAGTCCAGCTCTCCCCCCGTTCCTGCAGAATGCATGGTCATGAAGAAAAAACAAACCAGTCACACTGCAAACTGTATTGCTATACAGAGCTGCATAAATTGTCACCTGCATGTGCTACGAATGGGACACTTACCATGTCCACTACAACCAGCCTTTGACAGTCCCACTTTGGAGATGTGAAGAAAAGCCAGGATGTTGGTCTTCTGGGTTTGGCAATAGCTTCGAAATGCACTGAATGTATCTGCTCCTATATATAGTCCAGAGAAGTAGGTGCATATGGGCATCATAATGTATAGCTATAATTATATTGTGGCTACCTCTGCAATTGCACTTAAAACCTTAAGTTTCCTTCTACACTCAAAGAGATCCATGCAGGTATGCTATTGTTGATTGCTCCGAGTCCCCGTCAGGGATTACGGACCACCACAGTCAGTGGTTGGATATAATTATAGGATACTGCATCACATAGATATCCATTTTGCATTGCTTATTTTGTCACTTTTGTGCATCATTACAGTAAATGCAGCAAGCTTGCAAGACTATCCACAACTCTCCCACGGCAGGTTTGAGAATGCAGATACTCGAATGCACCAATGCGAAGAAGGTAGCCTCATTACCAGGCCTCCGCTCAGACGTATCTCACAGCCGTGGATAAAATCTGGGCAGAGGCCTGGGAACGATCGAGGCTACGAAGACGGAAGGATAATGGAAAGGAGAGAGGGACTGCCTGTAGCGCACAGCAAAGGTGGCTCAATGCACCCCAACCCATGACATGTTTTATTTCTAACCACACCCACCAGCACTTCCTGCATCCACAACAGTTGTGACTGCTCTCTTCAAACACCACTGATCAGGGTCAATCCCCAGCACACTGCCGCCAGGGAAACCGTGTATGTGCAGGTCAATCAGTCCAGGGCATACAATACAACCCGAGGCATCAAACACCTCCAACTCCTCCCTCGGCAAATCTGAACCCAAACTCTCTCCCACTGCGGCAACTTTATCTCCTTTGAGAAGAACATCAAGAGGGCACTTTTCAAGCCCATTTGCAGGATCAATGACTAGCCCATTCCTGATCAGCATGAAATTGCAACTTGGCTTTGTTCTGCTCTCCATCAGTCTAGCAAGTATATATCAGCTACAAGTCACATGACACACAGCTGATCATCACGGAATTGTTGACCTGCATAGCTATATATAGCTATTGAAGGTGTACTTCAAAGTGGTGGTCTTGGCCCTAAGAGTTTACTTAGCAACAACCTTATCCATCACTAGATCTAGCTACTGCCATTTATTGAATGCCTTGAAGAAATGTCAGGTGATTGCAAAGGTGGAACCAATCAGTGGAGTAGCTAGTCCATACATAAGCTGGAGATGGCATGGAAGGCAGCAGTAGCTAGTGAGTGTCTGAAGGTATGTTAATCACTATGAGATTGTAGCTATAACTAGTAGCTAGCCTGCTAGCTAGTCACTCTATCAGTCCTACTCACCTGGTTTGTAGGCGATGCACTTGACCGGCAACATTTTTCAAGCCTTCAGGTGCAGTTGCCATAGCTACAATATCTGCCCTGTAAGTTACACAGGTTGTAGCTAGCTAGCTATACGCTAGTAGTTGAGTGGTGGCTATTCACTTATTCAGGCCTGTGACTATAACCTGTCCGTTGACTGAACTATGACCTACCTCATCATACTCTGAATTGCAGCTGACTACAGTATAGCTACCAGTAGCTAGCTACTCACACGTTGTTGTGTTTCCTTTGTTACAGCCCACAATAATGGTAGCGGGTCAAATTAGCATCTGGGCCCAGAGATAATTATGGCGGAGTTCCAGTATCACATGGTTGAACTGATCAAAACTGCAGTTTTGGGAAGCGGGTCCTATGGGGTGGTATGCAAGGCCAAGTGTGACGATCTTCAGTGTGCAGCAAAGCTCCTCCATAATGCCCTATTCAAAGTGAATGATCCCGGCGCAGTGACCCTCATTCGACGATTCGAACAAGAATGCCAGTTTTTGAATGGGATAAAACACCCACACATCATTCAATACTTGGGTATTCAATGTGATCCTGACTCAGGCCTACCAGTGCTGCTTATGGAGTTGGCTGAAGAAAACCTGACGAGATACTTGGAACGATCCCATGAACATCTTCCGTATTTCATGCAGGTAAACATTTGCCAGGGTGTAGCACTTGCACTTGCCTATCTCCACTCGAATGACATCATTCATCGCGATCTTTCAAGTAACAACGTTTTAATGGTGGGAAACAAAGCGAAAATTTCTGACTTTGGAATGTCAAAGTTAGTCAGTGTCGACCCTCGTATCACCCCACTAACAATGTGCCCAGGAGCAACAGTTTATATGCCTCCAGAAGCTCTGAAAGAGCCACCTATGTACAACAAGAAGCTAGATTGCTTTTCATTTGGTGTATTGACCATTCAGGTCCTCACTCGACAATTTCCTGACCCTGGACTACGTTTCAGAAGCATAGAAATCCAAGACGCTAGAATTCCTATGGGGAGAGTGGATGTGCCCATTCCAGAAGCTGAACGCCGTTATCCCCATATTAGTCTCATCGATCCAAACCATCCTCTACTACCAACTGCTCTTCAGTGCCTCAAGGATGATGACCGAGAACGACCTTCAGCTCATGAAATCTGCCAATGTCTATCTGAGCTGAAAAAGAACCTAAAGTATACTGAGAGTTTAGCACAACACATCTCTCCTGATTATCAACGAAGAATCTGCGAACTAGAACAACAGAATGAACACCAGTCAATTCGAATTCAGCTTCTTCAGTCTGATCTCCTTGCCAAAAACCATCTACTTGGAGAGAAAAGTGAGGCAATGAGGGCAAGGCTGCAGGAGATTCAACAACTTACGCATCAATTTCAGGAACTTCAGTGTACGGTAGATGCAAGGGAGAAACAGCTGCGAGAATTGAATCAGACACATGAGCAACTAATTTCCAGCCTTGAGCAAAGAATCCTCCAGAAGGACGAGAGGATACACAGTCTAGAACAAGAGAAGCAGCAGCAGCTAGGAAAACTTCCAAATGCTGACGGAACCATACGAAGGGCGACCATTATCAAGCTGAAGTGGGAAAAGGAGGGGGGAAAAGCTAAGAACTATCTCATTGGAGGATCATCTGTATCCAGTGGGAATATCTCATACTTTTATAGTTCCTCCACTTCTGAGGAAATATGTGCTTATGATTTGGATAGTCAGGCATGGACTTCACTCTCAAGTTATCCGTATCCACAGTTCACATTAGCAGTCGTCAACAACCTGCTAACTGGAATTGGAGGTTGGAATGGAGGGGTAATGAATCAGCTCCTCAGTCTCACAGGAAGGGGTCCCAGCAAGAAATGGACTAAGCACTTTCCTCCCATGCCTACTAAGCGGTATGATGCTGTTGCAGCTTGCGCTATGAAGACACTGGTAGTTGCCGGAGGAGGTTGTGACGGACGTATTCTCCCCACAGTTGATATAATGAATACTGAAACAAATCAGTGGTTTACTGCAGAGAGTTTGCCACATTCACTTGTCAACGATTTGTCATCCCTTGTCATATGTGGAGATCATATTTACTCATTGGGTGGAGTTATAGACAACTACGGTCAAGATCTATCACGTTTGGTATGGAGATGCTCCTTAGGTGAACTCAATGAACTTTCCAGACCCGTAATGGCTGCACAACCGGATACACAAACAGTAGCAACACGTCTGAAGAAAGCATTTGGTCTTCGCCATGAAGTACCTGCAGTAGAGGTACCAACACCTGACAGAAACAAGGTGGACACAGAATGTAGACTATGGCAAAGCGTTGCTGAAACTCCATTATTTGGCTCTGCGTATGCATCTGTTGGAGGTCAGTTGCTTGCAATTGGTGGTACAGCTGAAGACAACGGTCGAGATTGTACACACTCAGCTGACGTGTATGCATACGATCCAGAATCCAACACATGGAAGGCAACCAACCGAATGTTAACTCCTAGATCTAACTGTCTAGCTGCGGTTCTTCCAAACGATACGCTTTTGGTGGTTGGTGGAAGAACAAATGGTGCTGTACCCTACAAGGCCTTAAAGGACATGGAGATTGCCACTGTTATCTAAACTTCCTCATGCCTCTGTTTATGACTGTGTAATTGGACTATAATTATAAGCTGTTTATACAGCCTACATGCACGTGGTTGTCACTAAGTATACTTGATTATGCAAAGCTCACATGTGACTTACATAATTATAACTACGTTACAGTGGGCTTGTGAGTGCATGCTGGAGCTCAGAATGGAGACCCCAGCAGAGACTGGACGTATGAAGTTCACACTGATCAGGAATGGGCTAGTCATTGATCCTGCAAATGGGCTTGAAAAGTGCCCTCTTGACGTTCTTCTCAAAGGAGATAAAGTTGCTGCAGTGGGGGAGAGTTTGGGTTCAGATTTGCCGAGGGAGGAGTTGGAGGTGTTTGATGCCTCGGGTTGCATTGTATGCCCTGGACTGATCGACCTGCACATACACGGTTTCCCTGGTGGCAGTGTGCTGGGGATTGACCCTGATCAGCGCTGCTTGAAGAGAGCAGTCACAACTGTCGTGGATGCAGGAAGTGCTGGTGGGTCTTGATATGTAGGAGGACAGCCAGTTATTAGTAATCTCAGCCAGAATTAATCCGGCTATCGTTCATTCTGACCCATGAAAATAGTTTGCGAATGAGACTGCTTACATGATTATTTTGACCCAACGCAATTACCTTAGATTATCAAATGTAGTTAAGGGAGAAGGCTATATCCTACATAGAGATTTAATTATTAACAGACATCACCGGAAATGCCCTGTCTGATCTGCAGGAGCTGATACATTCAGTGCATTTCGAAGCTATTGTGAAACCCAGAAGACCAACATCCTGGCTTTTCTTCACATCTCCAAAGTGGGACTGTCAAAGGCTGGCTGTAGTGGCTACGGTAAGTGTCACTCAAAGTAGTCATGTCACAGCCTTGTTCCCATGCCCTCCCCCCCCCCCCCCCCCCCCCCCCCCCCCCCCCTTTTAGTGACAAAAGCTGGGTGGGGTGCTGGGAATGAGTCGAGTCATGTGGATGCTTACTATTCAGATTCATATGTGCTCCTTCCCCTTATTATTATATGGAAGGCAGACCTGTTTAGCAGTAAGTATAGTTATTTTAATATTCACGTCTTTGTTGCTGTATTGAGGGTGTTGTTGTCTATCTATGTATCTATCCATCCAGGATTGGGGGGAGAGCTGGACTGTCTGAGTGATGTGGATGAGGAACTTTGTCTGCAGTGCATTGAGGCCAACAGGGACATGGTGGTTGGGGTGAAGCTGAGGCTCACGAGCGATATCGCCAACAATGGGAAACATGAGGTGGAGGCATTCAGGTAATACCATAGTCGTTTGTTACTAAGTGCAGCTCACTCATAGGCACATATTCGCTGTTGTTCGATTCTCGTCCCTACTACATGTGCGCCTAGTAGTGGGCGGCTACAGTAGCATACCTTTCTATCTGTTTGTTTTATGAGCTTGGGATGTCGGAATGGGGTTGGTGGTACTCTTGGTAGTAGACAGTGCACTGTTAATGTAAGTAAACATTCACGACATTGTAGGAGAGCTCTGTCCGTCACTTCAAGAGTGTGTCTACCGCTGATGGTCCACCACTCCCTTTCAACGGTCCCTCTGGGCTCGTCAGGAGATGCAGGTATATTTGTGAGTCTGTGTATGAGATAATGCATGGTATTACGAACCAGCATTGCCAATTAACTGCCTGTTAGCGGAAAGATTCACAAGAAGAGCTAAGTAAGCATAATAGGCAGCTACTACCATAGGCGCTCTAATTATGCGTCACTCAAAAAATGAAATGCAATGCAACAATAGAAATTCTGTCAGCCAAACGGCGACGAACTTCGACGCATGATTAGAAAACACCTCGCTAGGTACTCAAGTCAGACAAGGCTATTGCATAGCGGTTGCGGGTTGTCGGACTGTCGCTGCCTTTTCTCCTACATGGGGCGTCCATATCCTGGGGCACAAAATACATAAGTGAGTTGCTTTCTCGTACCTTCACTGATGTCCCAGCCATATCACAACTGTGTCTTTATACATCAACGTTCACAGGCAGTGATGTGATGAGCCCTCTTTGCCGTTCAACTGTACTGTGTGTGCTTCGAGCTAGCTGCCATGCTGCCGTTATAATCGCATTAACGCAAATTAGTTCCTGGAGTGCGACGCATTATTGGAAATTATCGGTTTGAGACATTGAATTTTGATGCAGAATTAGAAAGGACACATAATTAGAGCGCCTACTGTAAATCGTGCTCATCAGGAGCACATAATGAGGAAGCGAGCGGAAGGAAGGGAGGAGCGTGAAACGACCACGCAAAAGATTAAAAATTGAAAATGTTCCCACGGTAGTCCCGTTACTATTTTTAGCATGCACGTGTATTGTTAATTGTTGTGACTGACTAGCTATATAAATATAGGCCTACAGCGACGGGCCAAATAGAGAGAAGATAGTGTCCGTAAGTGTCGCGGGATGTTTCCCAGCAGTCATGAACTCCAGAAAAGCAGAAGGGGCGGCTATTTCCACTAGTCGAGACACCCGCTTGGCTGTGTGAAGCGGCTCGATCGACTGCATCGTCATACGGCACTTTCTCGAGGTCTGTCACTACCAGTATGTCATTCCCGTGCCTCGCTAGCCTACCATTGGAATCCTGATACTGGCCTTTTCTCTGTGTTCTAGCCCGGCTAGTACTCATCCTTCTTTGAAGTTTCCGTATGCGTGCGAGCTAAAAATAGTAACGGGACTACCGTGGGAAAGTTTTCAATTTTTAATCTTTTGCGTGGTTGTTTCACGCTCCTCCCTTCCTTCCGCTCGCTACCTCATTATGCGCTCCTGTGCTCATATATTTTGCACTTGTAGTTTACATAATTACAGGCCCTTCTTTCCCCCCTGCAGGACATCTCAGTGCCCCTGGATCCCTCAGAAAAGGGGATATTTACACTCATGCCTACCACGGCTTTTCTAACACCATCATAGACACAGAGAAGAGTCCACCGGTGGTAGATGCTGCCGTACTTGAGGCCAAGAGGCGTGGAGTGTGCTTTGATATTGGGCATGGGCAGGGGGCTCTTAACTGGAAAGTGGCTGAAATATGTGCTGAGCAAGGATTCTGGCCTGATAGTATCAGTACTGACCTCCATCAGGGTAACATCCACGGCCCTGCATATGACCTTCCAACAGTCATGAGCAAGCTGTTACATGTAGGGATGCCACTGTATGATGTCATCAAGGCTGTTACGATCACACCGGCTACTCTGATCAGCAAGGATCACCTCATTGGCTCATTATCCCCTGGTCAGTAGAAGTTTACTGAAAGTATAATACATTCCTTTATACATTACAGACTGCAGTCATGCATATTCACAGGGAGTTGTGCCTCTTCGTCTCAAAATGAGAGTAGTACTCAGACTAGCTTCGAACCCAGGCGCAGAGGAGGTTCGAGGCTATCTCAAATGTGCACTATGTAGGGAAAGACACTCATAACGTATACCGTATATCGTGTTGAAAATCTTTCGTGTGGAAATTATTCATGTTGAAAATTTTTCGCGAACTGCAGTGATTGAAGCGATTTTTTTTAACAACTCTGTCCTTGTTGTACTTGCCGTTCTTACACTAACACGCTTCTTCCATTGGGAAAACTCGAGCTGCTGCGGACCCACCATGGTCGTGACAAATGTAAGTACTTGCCTATTCTGGTCTGCTCCTTCGCACGTGTGCTCAATGTGCTGCTCCCGCGTCTTGAACCTCTTCGTCCGCTTGAGCGATACTTTCTGTCTTGAGTCAGGCTGGAAGTCCATTGTTGAAAGCAGCGAAACAGCTTTTCGCATCTAGTGGCCTTCGCGAAACTATTTTAACAACGAAAATTTCCCGATATACGGTACATTAAAATTCCCTCGCTAGTGTCCCACTCGTGCAGTGTTCCTTGCTGCTAGTATCCCCCTCCCCTACAATGTTACTTCCTGCTGCCACTGCCCTATCAATGTTAGCTGTGCTGGCATATTGCTTGCACCTAGTGTGCTAGGATCGTTTCATAGGTATACTGCATGCTGACAGTTTTTCACTTTCTGTCAGTAGTTAGCCACACAAAATATTAATTTTAGTGACTGCCTCTTACAACAGGCATGCAGGCAGACGTGTCGGTGTTGAGAATGGTTGAATGTGACGTCCTCCTTGAAGACTGCCAAGCAGAAATGAGGAGGATCAGGAATAGGCTGGTGCCTGCTGCTGTCTGGAGGAACGGGGAGAGGATGGACGTGGAGGTGGCCGGCATGTGATGAACATGGACAGTGGCCAAACAAAGATGCAGAATATCTGGCAAATCGAGAAAAGGACCGTAAACTTCTGGATGAAGCACTGTAACAAAAGCTGCTACATTTTGGGATAGATTCTGAAATTGTATTGAATTTTGTGGTGGAATGTAACTAGTTGGTCTTTACTCATTCCATGTTGAGCCTGTCAGAGCCACCATGCAAGCATAGTTCATTCTCAAGCCTATACCTTTTTGTTCGATTCTTCGGTTTGCATTGACACTGAAGTGATAGATAGATAGATAGATAGATAGATATAGATAAATTTTAATTTCAGTAGGATTATCCCATCAGCATATATAATGCTGGTCTGCCTTCGAGTCCTGCATGACATCATTGACATTTGAATTCATTACTATAACCACAGTACCTGAAATAAAAGAAACCATAAACTTAATTTTTATTGCTGGATACATGACCTTGAGAATCAGGAGTGGTAGGTTATGTTC
>OZ007513.1:2053301-2149787 GCA_963931865.1 Axinella damicornis | reverse complement strand
TGTTCAAGAAACAAAACAGAACTACTACAGTAGTGCATCTGGCTACATACAAAAAGTGTACTAACAGAAAACTCGAGTGCAAACAATTTGGAGCAACTATATATAGCAAGGCCCGGGCGGATACAGGATTTGTGAACAGGGGGGCACAATATATTATACGCTGCCGGAGGCAGTGCATAGAGTCGCGTAGCGCCGATCAGTCCGCGCAAAGCACGGAAATTTTTTTATTTTTTCAGGATGAGCTCTCGTGGCACCTTCGTGCTTTGTTTTCCAGATGTACGAGGATTGCATGTCCCGGGGCCGCCATGTGCTTCTTTCTTGCTAAAATTTCGCTCACGAACGTAATACGTACGTACTGTACACAGAGGGTATACTACATCGTAGTCTCGTTCCCAAGCCGTTCGGTTTCAGGCAACGCACGGTATTGCGAGCTGAGGAGGCCCGACCAGGTAGCGGCAGCAAGTTAGTAAGGAGGAAAATAAAGTGATGAAGAAGCAAAGGGGGGGGGGGGGGGGGGGGGGGGGTGGGGGGGGGACCGCCCCCCCCCCCCCCCCCCCCCCCCCCCCCCCCCCCCCCCCCCCCCCCCCCCCCAGATCCGCCACTGACTAGATTGTGGACGAGCGGAAGTAAGCCGCAGTTTGAGCGACGATTACTCGACCTTCGAACTCTCCGGAAGTAAAGATTTCAAGATTGTACATTTAGCGACGAAAAGCTGGGCGGGGCCTGGGAGACAGGACAGATACTTAGTGACACAATCTCGGTCCGAACGCATACACTTGCGAGAAGACGAATAGGCCTAGCAACTAGCTACCTACTTAGTGCACTGCAACATGGCTACTCGCGCCCCAAGTAGGCCTAATGTTACCGATACGGTGACAGTCAAAGCTGAGGATGCTGCGACGACTCTTTTGCTTATTGGATCAACTGGAAATGGAAAAAGTACCCTCGGAAACTTTTTGCTCGACCCGAGGGATCGTCACATCTTTGGCAAGGAGCAAACATTTCAGACTGCGCGTGACAACAAGCCCCAGACTCAAAGCGTTTCTACTCAAGTCACAAGCGAACCATCGGGCAAGCGCGCCGTGCGAATTATCGATACTCCTGGTTTGAACGAAAGTGCAACTCGAGATCTCTCGCACATGATAGACATCGTGAAGACTCTGAATAGCGTGGAGTCCATTTCGGCGTGCATATTGTGCATGAAATTCGAGTCTAAAATCGATTCGCAGTACAAGGATACCGTCGCCTACTACAAGAAGCTGTTATACCGCGTCTGTTTGAAGGAAATGTGGTAATCGTTCTCACCCAATACCAGACAGACCCTCGCTCTGAAAAGCAGCGTGAATTGCAAGGAGTAGATATCGACGCCATTGCTACCAATGCTCGGAAGGAGGTTCGTGAAGTTGCTGACTTGTGCTATGACCCTCAAGTGTTCAAGATCGATTCCTTGCCAATGGATAAAGACGAGAGAGAACTCAGTGAGGGAACCCGCCAGGCAATCCTGGAATTCATTCGAGCCACGATGAAGCCTATATGCGTCAGTGACCAAAAGGTGGCTAAGACTGATCAGTAGTGGCTCGATATGGGACGAACATATGCAAGTTATTTAGACTGTTAACCTGGTTAATAGGGTTAACAAGGTTAACTCTATGTCAGTGACATTTAAACAAGCCTATGACTAGACTTAACCAGCTCGTTAACCTATGTTAACCTCTGTTAACCTACATCAACCTCTGCTAACCTCTGTCAACCTACGTTAACCTCTGTTAACCTACGTTAATCTGTATCAACCTAAGTTAACCAATGATAACCTGTATCAACTTCAGTTAACCAATGGTAACCTGTATCAACCTCAGTTAACCAGTGTTAAGCAATGGTAACCTGCAAAGTAAACATCCTAGTCAGCTTTACGTACAAATCATCCGGCTATGAATGCAACCGACATGCTGACATGTTAGTTAACCTTGTTAACCCAACTAACCAGGTTAACAGTGAAAATAACTGCAATCATTCGTCCCAAATCAAGCCAGGTCTAAGACTGATGAACTGAGGCAAATTGACGACAAAAAGATGGAGAAGGTGGATGGTGAAATAGGCGGCTACAGCGCACGACTGAAACAAGCCAATTCGAAAGCCACAAAGGTCCTCAGCAGAATCGAAAGGGAAGAAAAGTTGAAGTCTGAACATTATCAGAAGTTGATCCGATTGAAAGATTCCAAAGAAGGGCTGGATTCGACAGATGAAGTTACAGTAGCAGAATGGTCCTTAAAGCAAAGTTCGAAATTCTTTCAGTGGCAGTCCAAGAACTTTGAGATCACTTCAGCTTGGCCAGTCGTTGGGCATACCAAATGGGACAATGGTCACCTTGAATGGAAGAAGTTCAGTGTACAGAGGGACCCAGGTGGTGCAAAAGGGAAAGTGGAAGGCGAGTTTGCTCGGGGTCTGTATGCCAATGTCACTCTGAAGACCAGCAAGCAAATCATGAATTCGGATAAGATCAGATCACTGAATGCAGAGATTCGTACCGCTCAAGAATGTCTCGATGACCTTAAGAGGAATATTGAAGAACGCCTCAAAGAACGTCAAGAATACCTTGAAGAGATACGCCTACTCAGGGAATACATTGCTGAAAGGAATAAAACCAAAGAGAGACTTTCCCGTGATCCCATACCAATCACAGAGGCTCTTCAAAGGCTAGAAGACATAAAAACTGCTCCAACGACTCTATTGCTGATTGGATCAACTGGAAGTGGAAAAAGTACCCTCGGAAACTTCTTGTTCGACCCGAGGGATCGTCACATCTTTGGCAAGGAGCAAACATTTCCGACTGCGCGTGACAACAAGCCCGAGACTCAAAGCGTTTCTACTCAAGTCGCAAGAGAACAATTAGGCAAGCGCGCCGTGCGAATTATCGATACTCCTGGCTTGAACGAAAGCGCAACTCATGATCTCTCACACATGATAGACATCGTGAAGACTCTGAATACCGTCAAGTCCATTTCGGCGTGCATATTGTGCTTGAAATTCGAGTCTGAAATCGATTCGCATTACAGGGCTACCGTCTCCTACTACAGGAAGCTGTTACCGAGTCTGTTCGAAGGAAATGTGGTAATCGTTCTCACCCAATACCAGACAGACCCTCGCTCTGAAATGCAGCGTAAGATGCAAGGAATAGATATCGACACCATTGTTACCAATGCTCAGAGGGCGGTTCGTAAAGTTGCTGACTTGAGCTATTGCCCTCCAGTGTTCATGATCGATTCCTTGCCAATGGAAGACGAGAGAGAACAAAGTGAGAGAACCCGCCAGGCAATCCTGGATTTCATTCGAGCCACGATGAAGCCTATACACCTCAGTGACCTAAAGGTGGCTAAGGCTGATGAACTGAGGCAAATTGACGACAAAGAGATGGTGAGGGTGGATGGTGAAATAGGCGGCTACAACGCACAACTAAAACAAGCCAATTCGAAAGCCGCAAAGGTCCTCAGCAGAATCCAGAGGGAGGAAAAGTTGAAGTCTGAACATGATGAGCTTAAGAGGAATATCGAAGAACGCCTCGAAGAATATCAAGAATACCACGAAGAGATGCGCCTACTCAAGCAAATCAAGTATTCAGATAAGATCAGATCACTGAATGCAGAGCTTCGTACTGCACAAGAACGTCTCGATGAGCTTAAGAGGAATATTCAAGAAGGCCTCGAAGAACATCAAGAATACTTCGAAGATATACGCCTACTCAGGGAGTACATTGATAAAAAGAATGAAACCAAAAAGCGTCTTTCCCGCGATCCCATACCAATCGCAGAGGCTCTTCAAAGGCTAGAAGAGCTACACTGTAACTGAATAGTAGCGTATCTGTGGCAGAACTCAGTGACCTTCACCACCTATAATTGCCAGAGATATCGCTACCTGGTAGTGTGATGTTCACTAAATCATGCAGTTTTTACAGCTAGAGTGGCATTCTGAGCAAGAGTGCAATTATACTTATTCTGTATAGCACCATGTAACAACATCCATGGGTACTAACTAAAAGATTATGTTAATAATATTATTTTTTGTAGTGATGATAATTCTGTATTGTTTTGGCAAAATCAACATCATTGACATGCATAACAACAGTTGCCCAAGGGGAGCCTGAAGTAGCAGTCTGCATGAGGCATACACCTTATAAAAGTTCATGGTTTAATATTAACTTGTGCCATAGTTTTTATAGTGTATGGGAATTGAGAAGACGCTGATGTACCCTATGGTTCCTATGAGGGTGCATGGATGTACCAATACCCTAGCTGCGCTTGGTTGTTACGATTACATTGAAAATGTAATCGTTACAATTACGATTACTAATTGAAAAGTTTTTCTAAAATGTAATGATTACAATTACACAATTACATGTCAATTACTGAGAGCTTAAATACTAGCTAGACTATAATGTAAACTAAACACGTTCCTTATTAACTTTAAGAAAAACGAGTTTCAAAGTTGTATCTGTTCACTCTTCACTGACTTGGACTAATTTTCACACTAAAATTGCTAATTTCACAGTATGATCATGCATGCTATCTACAAGACTACATGCAATGTAATTTGTAATTGATTACAACAAAATCAATTACAATTACCAATTACATTGAGTTTTGTATGTCTAATTACCATTACAATTACGATTACTCGAAAATGTAATCAATTGTAATCGATTACAAATTACAATTACAACATCCGGCGGCGGGGCCGGGCGGCGGCCGCCGCCAGTGGCAGTGCCGGGCACGGTGAGTGACGGTAGTAGCTATACTCGCTGTTAAGCGCTGCAATCTTATCTGCCATTTAATCGATCATACGGTGTATAATTCGAATTGAAGCGCACTTCCTATTCGAGGAATGTCATTGTTTAGTCTCGTGCCCAGCTCTTCACGTGCGCCCCCACGGAGCCGGAGGTCTTGTGGTTTGAGTGCGATTTCTTCGCACCTTGGTTTTTCTTCCACAGGAAACCACGCCTACTACTACAGATTACAGATTGTGAGCGTGTGCATGCGCCTAATAACGCGCGACTACGGTACTATTTTATACTGCATAACAAAAGAATATTGTACTGTGTTCCACCCCTCACTGCACAAACTGCATAGCAAATGAATATTGTACTGTGTTCCACCCCTCATCTGCAAGAGCTGCATAACATTGTAGCTACTGTGTTCCACCCCTCATCTGCAAGAGCTGCATAACAAATGAATATTGTACTGTGTTCCACCCCTCATCTGCAAGAGCTGCATAACATTGTACTGTGTTCCACCCCTCACTGCACAAGCTGCATAACAATTGAATATTGTACTGTGTTCCACCCCTCATCTGCAAGAGCTGCATAACAAATGAATATTGTACTGTGTTCCACCCCTCATCTGCAAGAGCTGCGTAACATTGTACTGTGTTCCACCCCTCACTGCACAAGCTGCATAGCAAATGAATATTGTACTGTGTTCCACCCCTCATCTGCAAGAGCTGCATAACATTGTACTGTGTTCCACCCCTCATCCGCAAGAGCTGCATAACATTGTACTGTGTTCCACCCCTCACTGCACAAGCTCATAGCAAATGAATATTGTACTGAGTTCCACCCCTCATCTGCAAGAGCTGCATAACATTGTACTGTACGTGTTCCACCCCTCACTGCACAAGCTGCATAGCAAATTAATATTGTACTGTGTTCCACCCCTCATCTGCAAGAGCTGCATAACATATTACTGTGTTCCACCCCTCATCCGCAAGAGCTGCGTAACATTGTACTGTGTTCCACCCCTCACTGCACAAGCTGCATAACAATTGAATATTGTACTGTGTTCCACCCCTCATCTGCAAGAGCTGCATAACAAATGAATATTGTACTGTGTTCCACCCCTCATCTGCAAGAGCTGCGTAACATTGTACTGTGTTCCACCCCTCACTGCACAAGCTGCATAGCAAATGAATATTGTACTGTGTTCCACCCCTCATCTGCAAGAGTTGCATAACATTGTACTGTGTTCCACCCCTCATCCGCAAGAGCTGCATAACATTGTACTGTGTTCCACCCCTCACTGCACAAGCTGCATAGCAAATGAATATTGTACTGTGTTCCACCCCTCATCTGCAAGAGCTGCGTAACATTGTACTGTGTTCCACCCCTCACTGCACAAGCTGCATAGCAAATGAATATTGTACTGTGTTCCACCCCTCATCTGCAAGAGTTGCATAACATTGTACTGTGTTCCACCCCTCATCCGCAAGAGCTGCATAACATTGTACTGTGTTCCACCCCTCACTGCACAAGCTGCATAGCAAATGAATATTGTACTGTGTTCCACCCCTCATCTGCAAGAGCTGCATAACATTGTACTGTGTTCCACCCCTCACTGCACAAGCTGCATAGCAAATGAATATTGTACTGTGTTCCACCCCTCATCTGCAAGAGCTGCATAACATTGTACTGTGTTCCACCCCTCACTGCACAAGCTCATAGCAAATGAATATTGTACTGAGTTCCACCCCTCATCTGCAAGAGCTGCGTAACATTGTACTGTGTTCCACCCCTCACTGCACAAGCTGCATAGCAAATGAATATTGTACTGTGTTCCACCCCTCATCTGCAAGAGTTGCATAACATTGTACTGTGTTCCACCCCTCATCCGCAAGAGCTGCATAACATTGTACTGTGTTCCACCCCTCACTGCACAAGCTGCATAGCAAATGAATATTGTACTGTGTTCCACCCCTCATCTGCAAGAGCTGCATAACATTGTACTGTGTTCCACCCCTCACTGCACAAGCTGCATAGCAAATGAATATTGTACTGTGTTCCACCCCTCATCTGCAAGAGCTGCATAACATATTACTGTGTTCCACCCCTCATCCGCAAGAGCTGCATAACATTGCTAGTTACATGTTACATGTAACACTTAATGTGAACTGGATATTATCTATGCTCCAACAAAATAATTTTCTTCCATACTCTTCAGTTTGCAGTGTCTTGGTCAGTACCCTTCTTGTAACTGTGTAAAAATCTTATATCACCCTACAACTCAACTTTGTGTGGCTACTGGAGTTGTAGGTTAATCAACATGCTGGTTTACACCTCTACAAGGTAGCTAGCTAGGAGTGCACACCATGCATGCATGCAAGGATGGAACTCAGGGTGTACATGCAGTGCTCACAACATGAGAGATGCATGGAAGTCAGTAGCTAGCTACAATATTTTGTTATACTGCCAAAACTGCATAACAATGTTTTAGTTAACTAACATTTCAGTATGGCATACTTCACTTTAGTAATTAAAACTAAAACTAAAATGAGGACTGTCTCAGGGGTCTCTGTAAAAGCTGGACTCTGGACTGGACCGTGGACTGGACTGTGGACTGGACTGGACTGTGGACTGGACTGGACTGACCAAAACAGCTGTATACAGACAGCAAACGTCACCAAAGCTATGAAGGGTCGTCTCCAGCCTGTCTCAAGCTGCTTCCTAGCCTGTTGCAACATCATCTCCTCGATTTCCGAGAGGTCAAAGGTCACGTGCATATTTAATGAGCTTCAACAATGGGCTCAAACTACAGTCATGGATAACATGGGAATATTCCTTCTGGTTCTACACTTCACGAAAGGCTGGAGTTTGGTAATAACTGCTCTTCTAATCCTTCAAGCAGGCAGAGCATCCTAACTGGAGCTCAATTAGAGTTTGACGATGGTTCTTTTCCAACAAACGTGTGCATGGCCAGAAATTCGCGGACACGGAGTCGGGTTTTCCGTACACGGTTCCGTATACTCAACTCCGCACACTGACGGTGAATGTATGGACGGCTATGGGAAGACGGAACTTGCAGCTCATCTGCGACTGCTAGCAGCGTTGTTTCACCGATGTAACCCCCCAGAAAGATGGCCAAGAGCGTCTACTCTCTACCAATGTAAATACTCTGCTGTGACCTTCGCGTCAGAATTTGCAAAATGCTGTTTCTATTGCAACACTTACATGTAATACTTAACAATACTAACGAAAATATTTTTGACACATTTTGTAAATTTAGAGACTTCCTGCTCGCGTATTTTGTAATATTTTTGAGTTGTAACCCCCTAGAACGAAAATTTATGTTCTAAAGTGTATATTTTTGTGTCCTGTCCACAGTTGCTAGCGGTACAGAATTTGCAAAATCATAGCAAAGTACCTACATCTTTGTAACATTTTAACGGCTAAGTTCTAAATTACATTCCGTCTACATTCTGAGAAGCCACGTGCGGTTTGGCTGTTTACACGGATGCAGGATGTAATCTTTGAGCCCGGGTACGTGTAACTATATACCAAGTCTAAGCCCTGTAAGCTAGCTAGTCCATTCCTGCCACTGCATGGTCTTGCATCTCATCATGCCAAATGTACTGTGGCTAGCCAGAGTCGGTATTTCCTCCACTATCATTAATTTTGAGAATGAGAATCATGCATGAATCCAATGTTCACTGCTGAAAGTACTAAGTGTGTATCTGTGTGTGGAATTATGCAATCCAAAACATGCACTGCATTTCAAGACCAAGTACATCATCGTCGCTTTTAGGCGGGCATTCCATGTTCTGGAGATCTGATGAAGATGAGGAACCTTCACTTCTTGTATTCATTTGCTCTGAGTTCGACATTTCAGTTTACGCCTTGCTTTCTGCTTCTTCCTTTTGATGAAGGACTGTGTTTTCCCATGACTATATAATGGAAGATTGGAAACAAAAGTGTCATATACACTTTCTACCCAGCTGAAATTAGATACCAGGAGTGAAAGCATCTTTGACACACAATCGCATTGTGTGACATCACATACTGTCGAAGCATGAGTGGTGGCCAACGGAAGCCAATAAATTGTCCAGTTAAAGGCCAAGGATATTATAGGAATGGGAAGGGACTATAAATGTACATGTACACACCACACCTGCAAGACTCGCACAGCAAGTCGCCAGCCGGATGGGTGACATGGTACAACACACACCACACCTGCAAGACTCGCACAGCAAGTCGCCGGATGGGTGACATGGTACAACACACACCACACCTGCAAGACTCGCACAGCAAGTCGCCGGATAGGTGACATGGTACAACACACACCACACCTGCAAGACTCGCACAGCAAGTCGCCGGATAGGTGACATGGCACAAAACACACCACACCTGCAAGACTCGCACAGCAAGTCGCCGGATAGGTGACATGGCACAACACACACCACACCTGCAAGACTCGCACAGCAAGTCGCCGGATAGGTGACATGGCACAACACACACCACACCTGCAAGACTCGCACAGCAAGTCGCCGGATAGGTGACATGGCACAACACACACCACACCTGCAAGACTCGCACAGCAAGTCGCCGGATAGGTGACATGGCACAACACACACCACACCTGCAAGACTCGCACAGCAAGTCGCCGGATAGGTGACATGGCACAACACACACCACACCTGCAAGACTCGCACAGCAAGTCGCCGGATAGGTGACATGGCACAACACACACCACACCTGCAAGACTCGCACAGCAAGTCGCCGGATAGGTGACATGGCACAACACACACCACACCTGCAAGACTCGCACAGCAAGTCGCCGGATAGGTGACATGGCACAACACACACCACACCTGCAAGACTCGCACAGCAAGTCGCCGGATAGGTGACATGGCACAACACACACCACACCTGCAAGACTCGCACAGCAAGTCGCCGGATAGGTGACATGGCACAACACACACCACATCTGCAAGACTCGCACAGCAAGTCGCCGGATAGGTGACATGGCACAACACACACCACACCTGCAAGACTCGCACAGCAAGTCGCCGGATAGGTGACATGGCACAACACACACCACACCTGCAAGACTCGCACAGCAAGTCGCCGGATAGGTGACATGGCACATCCACAGGTCAGACTGACAGCATGCACACCACAAAGCCCGACACAGATCAGACTGACAGCGTGCACACCACAAAGCCCGACACAGATCAGACTGACAGTGTGCACACCACAAAGCCCGACACAGATCAGACTGACAGTGTGCACACCACAAAGCCCGACACAGATCAGACTGACAGTGTGCACACCACAAAGCCCGACACAGATCAGACTGACAGTGTGCACACCACAAAGCCCGACACAGATCAGACTGACAGTGTGCACACCACAAACTGCCCGACACAGATCAGACTGACAGTGTGCACACCACAAAGACCGACACAGATCAGACTATTATAATACAGTGTACACAGCCCAACACAAAATATAAGACTAACAAATTATAATCAAACACACAGCTACTCACCGTAACTCAGCCCGTATGCATCCCTGTCATTGCTGGCAGTGCTTGCTTCTTGATCTCTGTAATAGCCTTCGCGCTCAAATGCATCCACGTGCAGTTACCTTTCTTTTGATGCGGTACCTCTGTTGATACAATATGCACCAGGTGGCTTTCCTAAGGAATGTGATTAGTTCACGGTTTACATAGTGACCGATGTGGTTTCCGTGTATGGTTTGGATACTCTTCATAACCGGATGTCCTCAGCTGCTATACTGATTTCTGGCCATGGTGACCTCCATAAGAAACAGTCGATACAAGTCATGGATGCTCAAAGCCGGTACAGAACCCTCAGCCATAGCCACTTTTGCTGAAGCTCATTAAATATGCACGTGACCTTTGACCTCTCGGAAATCGAGGAGATGATGTTGCAACAGGCTAGGAAGCAGCTTGAGACAGGCTGGAGACGACCCTTCATAGCTTTGGTGACGTTTGCTGTCTGTATACAGCTGTTTTGGTCAGTCCAGTCCAGTCCATAGTCCAGTCCAGTCCATAGTCCAGTCTAGTCCACAGTCCAGTCCACAGTCCAGTCCACAGTCCAGTCCAGAGTCCAGCTTTTACAGAGACCCCTGTCTCAGCCTGTTAAGCCTTTAAGCCCCATTGACGTCTATAGACGTCATTTTGACCCTATGCACTCATAGGGCTTCTCGTCAGTCCGAAAAGAGACCAAGTCTTCAGAGGGCCTAGGGACAATTTTGAGGGACGAACCCCAAAATTTGGTCAGATTTCGGCACGCCTTCCTGGTCGTTTTTATTTTTATTTTTATTTTTTTAATGAGATTCATTGGCCTGAGGATGTTTGATTTTAATGATATTCATAGATGCCACCCAGGGCCTCAAGAAAACATGCAAATTGGTGGTGTAAGGTGTGCCATCAGTCAGATCTGGCCTATGCAAGTTTAGGGAAATGCTGGGCGAAAATCTGGCTGACATCCACCTTTGACCTCCGATTGCTGGGCTTGTGGAGGGTCATGAATATCATTAACGGTATTGCCAGAGGGGTCTCTCCATGTGAGCGGGCCCCACCAAGTTTGGCCGCTGAGGAGCGAATGCTGTGGGAGAGGAGTATCTATGAAAGTGGTGTGCATGAAAATGTGTTGTCTTGGTGGGAAGAATTCGGTGGTTAAAGGGTTAATTAAAACTACAACTAAACTAAAATTTAAATCACCCCCAAAAAGGCGGTTGCTAATTTAAAAACCAAAAGAGCATGTTTACTAACCCTTTTGAGGTTGAGTAATTATACTAAACTAAACAATGTGACGTCTACATACTAGTAATTATAACTAAAACTAGTTTTAGATAACTAAAACAACATTGCTGCATAACAGGTGCTATGTTCCACCCCTCATCTGCACAAGCTGCATAACAAAATTGTACTGTGTTCCACCCCTCATCTGCACAAGCTGCATAACAAAATTGTACTGTGTTCCACCCCTCACTGCATGATTACAAAGGAAGTGTACTGTGACGGTTCCGACCCTCATCAGCACTAGCGCATAGCTTGAACTAAATTCTACCTCTCATCTCGTGAGCACTGTACCCTGAGCTCCATCCCTGCATGGTGTGCACAAACATGCAGTAACACGTTCTGAGTTCCACTCCTACTTAATAATTTTCTTCCCTGCTCTTGAGTTTGCAGTGTAATATATAATACCCTAAGTTTCCTACCCTAAGCTTGCATGTAAACATATAATAGTAACTGTTAACTTTATTATACTATCTGTATTATGGAGTGTTAACTTCAACTAGTCTAACATATCAACCTACAACTCCAGTGGCCACACAAAGGTTAACTTGTGACCATTATTTTAAAGTACTGCAAGAAAAGCAGTAGATCTGAAATGTTCCATATAATAAACATCTCCAAAACTGGTTCTAAGTTTCTCCTTGAAGCGTGAGAGAATTTGATCTCCGAGGTGTTTGAAATATTTCTCAACATAGTCTTATTCCCAGACCCTCCCACATGTGCTGGAAACTGGTATCCCTTCCTCAGAACGGAGTCACAATAATATTTTATAGCTAGCTAGCTAGCTATAGTAGCTATGCAGAGCTGTGGTGAATAGTTATATAATATTATGTAGGACACATTCTGACATTGCAAAGGAAGCCTGTGTGTATAGCTACTGGGCATTGCATGTGGATTGTGATGGCTGGAATGGTAGCCTCGTTCCCAGGCCCCGCCCAGCTTTTCGTCGCTTGCAGTACCGAAACGGCGCGCGGGCCTGGGAACGAGGCTACTGGAATGGCACACTACCTCCTTGGACTTTATCATCTTATCAGTAATGTAAGCCATACTGCTTGCATGATGACACCGCATGCACGTGACTTTTGACCTCTACCGACTCTAGGAAAGACACGAAAGCAGGCTTTGCAGGCAACTTTAGCGAATGAATAATTTTTAGCCTCAGTCCTGCACTAAATAAGGTAATTTTGGGTGAGGCCAGTCCAATCCACCGGCGCGGCCGCCCCATTGCACTAGCCGAGGTGTTCTTACGTAACTGTATCTATTTTTAGAGACAGCAGGAGTATTTTAGTGTCTGGAAGACACTAAAGCGACACAATCTCGGTCCGAACGCATGCACTTGCTAAAGCTAACTGGTGCACTGTAACATGAATCCTACCGATGAGGATACTCCGACGACACTTTTGCTTATTGGGTCGACTGGAAATGGAAAAAGTACCCTCGGAAA
This sequence comes from Axinella damicornis, assembly GCA_963931865.1. NCBI lineage: Eukaryota > Metazoa > Porifera > Demospongiae > Axinellida > Axinellidae > Axinella > Axinella damicornis. The sequence goes on along the minus strand of OZ007513.1, from coordinate 2,136,758 downwards.
CTTCTTGCTTGATCCGAGGGATCGTCACATCTTTAAGGAGCAAACATTTCGGACTGCGCGTGACAACAAGCCTGAGACTCAAAGCGTTTCTACTCGAGTCACACCAGATCAATTGGGCAAGCGCGCCGTACAAATAATCGATACTCCTGGCTTGAACGAAAGTGCAACTCAAGATCTCTCACACATGATAGACATGGTGAGGACTCTGAATAAGGTCGAGTCCATTGCGTCGTGCATATTATGTGTGAAATTCGAGTCTAAAATCGATTCGCAGTACAAGGCTACCGTCGCATACTACAGGAAGATGTTACCGAGTCTGTTTGAAGGAAATGTGATCATCGTTCTCACCCAATACCAGACAGACCCTCGCTCTGAAAAGCAGCGTGAGTTGCAAGGAATAGATGTCGACGCCATTGTTACTAATGCTCAGAAGGCGGTTCGTAAAGTTGCCGACTTGTGTTATGACCCTCAAGTGTTCAAGATGGATTCCATGCCAATGATGGAAGAGGAGAGAAGTCAGAGCGAGGGAACCCGCAAGGCAATCCTGGATTTCATTCGAACCACGATGAAGCCTTTACGCCTCAAGGACCTAAAGGTAGCTAAGACTGATGGACTGAAGCTAATCGACGACAAAGAAATTGAGCGCGTGGATGGTGAAATAGGCGGCTACAACTCGCGACTGAAACAAGCCAATTCGAAAGCAGAGAAGATCCTCAGCAGAATCGAAAGGGACGAAAAACGTAAGTCCGAATGTGATCGGAAGTTGACCGGCTTGAAAGACTCCAAAAACCTGCTGGACTCGACAGACCTTGTTACAGCACAAGAATGGTCTTTAGAGCAAAGTTGGAAACTCCTTAGGCGGCAGTCCAAGAGCTTTGAGATTACTACGCATTGGCCTGTCGTTCATCATACCAAGTGGGACAATGGTCGCCTTAAATGGGACGAGTTTTCTGTACAGAAGTACCCAGGTGGTGCAAAAGGGAAAGTGTCGGGCGAGTTTTGTCGGGGTCTGTATGCCAATGTCACTCTGAAGACCACCAAGCAAAATAAGTATTCAGATCAGATCAGATTACTGACTGAAGAGATTCGTATCGCACAAGAAAGTCTCCGTGAGCTTAAGAGGAATATCGAAGAACGCCTGGACGAACATGAAGATTACCTCGAAGATATACGTTTACTCAGGGAGTACATTGATGGAAGGAATACAATCAAAAAGCGGCTTTCCCGTGATCCCATACCAATCACAGAAGCTCTTAAACGGCTAAATGACCCAGCACTCTTAGCAACAGAACAATTGCACAAACAAACTCTTCCATATAGAGTCAGACAATAATATTAGGCACTAGTTCATTGTAGTGATGGTAATGTATAATTATAATGTATTAAGGTAGGTGTAGCGGTATTATGAGACGGTACCAATTATGGGTACTTTACTAGAATTTATAGTCATCGTCACTTTGCCTGAACATTGTCAAATCTATCCTCTACTGTTTGATATGAATGAATGGTGCAAAACATTTGGTAGTCAAGAATATAAAATTTTGATGAAATTTATGGGTATAGTTTCTGATTGTCCTAATAAAAAAATGCACTGCCAGAATACCAACAGGTATGTTTGCATGGAAATGGTTCTAGTATAATCTTCTATGCTGGTAGGGTGTGGCTTACCTAGCCAAATTATGAAACATATAGCAAAACTGGAGTGTCTCATAATACCCTCAGGACAGTTAAGTGGGCCTCAAGTTTTCTAAGTACTAGGAGTACTGATTTTGTAGAACTTCAAGAACTTGTAACTTGAATGAGATACAATGTTTGAATGTTTTGTTTTCATTTGTAGTTATTTTGGTCTATTGTAAATTTGTTTATTGTATTTTGGTTTCCATGGAGACCCTCACCACACATGTAAACAAACAAACAAAAATGGCTGTGCGCAATCATTATTTCTTGAAACGCGGCAGGTTGAAAGCAGTTAAGTCCGAACAAACTACATACGTGCGGATTCCTTACCATGTGACCTACCAAGGTCTGCCTGGATATTTTGTATAAGACGCAAGGTCTGGGTAGTATGGAGCGATTCATGCCAAAAATTGGACAAACAACGCACACAATACGCATAATCGAACGTCTACCACACGCATCTCACATTAAGTGCAAAATAGCCAAGCAGATCTGTGTAGGGACACTACATAGCTACCTGTACATGTCCATTTCGCCGGCTATAAAACGCTATAGACCGACCGCGTTTGGCCGTGAAGTCAATCCTTTCATGTTGAGCCGCCATTGCTCGTAGAGATTTCACAGCTCCTGCTCCCAGAAACACGCAGCTGTTGCTGTCAATGGTAGTCCATTGGGAAGTCAGACAAACCTAGTTAACACCTAGCTACAACACAAAGCTACCGGCCGCAGACTAAGGGCCATAGTAGTGACAGCAAAGCTAAAAAGCTTACACGCGGCAGCCATTCAATTTCCGTAAACTATATGACCACCTCCGCGAATTGTGTGCATACTTCCGTGTGACGTGGAAAAAAATTGAGGCCGACTTAACCATCCCGAGCCTACAGTGTACTGCAGGCGATCAAAAACTGGAGGTGCGGAAGGCCTGGGAACGAGGCTATCATAATTGGCTCACTAACGTATGTGATAACAGGAGCGCATGAGCCGCCGAAGGCGGCGAAGGAGCGTTTAACTATAGTAAAGACATGTAGTAGTCCCTCACACCTTTTGGTTTATACCTTATATGGAAGACCTTTGCGGTACCGCGTAAGTGGCTGCTAATAATATTCACAATTTGCGGGCGGTACGCATAGCCGGTGTCACAGCGGATCCGATCCCCCCGAAAATCTGATCCGGGCCGGATCCGATCTGCTAGGAACGATCGTGCATCTGCTGCTAGTACTGCCTTTGCACTGCGAGGCTCATGGACAGATCTGCCTCAGCGGAACAGGGCGCGAGTGTGGAGGGCAGTACTGGTTTTACGCAAAAGCCGTGCAAAACGCTCCTTTCCAGACGTGTACTTCTGAAGAAGGTTGCAGAAACCAACTAACAGGTAGGTCAGTAAGACGCACAGCTTGTCACTCTCGCTCCACTTATTCCACACGGTTTGTCGTTCAGGGTATTGCATAAACTGGATAGCTTCCTTCTCCTTCACTTGCTGTTTCACGGAAGTTTCGAAGATGCATTCTACGCAGTCTCTTTAGCTAACAAGTAGCTAGCTAGCCAGCTAGCTAGCTAGCTAGCTGGCTAGCTAGCGTAGTTCATTCTTGGAAACGCGGCGAACCTTCTTCGTTGGTTTGCTGGCCGTTGAAGCCGCTGCACGTAGCGCTATCGTCCTAGCCAGCTAGCTCTAGTATCTATGGCTGCACAAAGGCCAATTTGCATTTCACACCTACTTAGCTCGGTTTCACACAAATCCTTACAACTGCATTGCGTAATGGCCTATTGCCGTAAAAGGTAATATTTTTTGAGGTGTGAAGGACTATTATACTACATGTCCTAGGGCGGGCATGCGCGGAGTTTTTTTTTTCTTTTTTCTACAATAATTTGCAATAATTCAAGGGTTACACAAATAGCGAAAAGGTGTGCACCCAGTTATTACTATTACAAGAACAAAGGTGATGCAAATGATTTAAAAGAGGTAATGGAGTGTGCTGTGTAGGTGCTTCATGCGGTAAGTGGTTCCATATAAATGCAGAGCTGGGTACAAAGGATGATTGGAAGGCATTGGTGTGTGCAAGGGGTTGATATAATAGGGGTAATGAGGAATTATGCCTACTTACTTGGGGGACAAATACATTGGGAGGAAAGTAAAAATAACCGTGTATAATCTTGTAAAGAGTGCAGAGCTTTTAATATAGTCTACGGTTCTGTAGTGCAGGGAGTTGAGATAGTTCAAGTAGGTCCTGGTAACCTAGCTATGTCCCACTGTTTTCATTGCAAACTTTTGGACGTTCTCAAGTTTAGTAATGTCTTTCACAAGATGCGGATCCCAAACTGGAGCAGCATATTCAAGGTGAGGGCGCACGAGTGTAGTGTACAAACTGTACAGTCCCTGCTAGCTAGTTAGTGCAGGGAGTTGAGATAGTTCAAGTAGATCCTGGTAACCCATGTCCCACTGTTTTGAACACATTTTCATTGCAAACTTTTGGACTTCCTCAAGTTTAGTAATGTCTTCTGGAGTTCAACGCTCCTTCGCCGCCTTCGGCGGCTCATGCACTCCTGGTGATAAAAAATGAAGCTAAACTGCAGAACAGAGACAACGCTGAAACTTTGCCTACCACAGATTATTATAATGATCATGTTAATTTAATAAATCTGTATTGTAGTACAACTGCAATATTTCCCATGTGTAACACGTGAGGAAATATTTCCAACGTGTAACACGTGAGGAACGTATAAGTTACCTGTCCCACGTGTAACACGTGGGACAGGTAACTTATACGCTCCTCACGTGTTACACGTGGGGAACGTTTAAGTCAGACTTAAACAGCCCGTGTCTGGTGGGGAACGTTTAGCAATTAATCTACTAAAATTAAGGAGCAAACCCATTGAAGCATGAATACAATTTAAATTCAATGCAATATTGAGCAAGGAAGCATCAATACAATTAATTTTATCAAATTCAGTTCTGAATTATTTATTATGAAAATGCAATATCAAGGTGATATGGATGTCATGAATATGACTAGTTATTGATGCGCTCGTGAGACTTCGAAGTTGTGAAAAGGCGATGGGGTCGTGTAATGCACAGTGTAAAATGCTGCTGTTTTGTGTGAAAAGTTGAAAACCATCGTGATCGGGAGTCAGGCGGTTTTGAACTAAAGAAGAATAAAGATACTGTACTTTCGCGACGGTTTTACCAGGAAAATACTCGAAGATGAAAGGTAAGTTGTCATAAAGGCTTAGCTATGCGTTCACCGTTTTGGAGACTTGAGTTTTTTTTGTATCATACCATTAGTAGCATTAGTAGTTGGTAGTAGCATATTTATGTTGCATGTCGGCTTTATCCCTACATATAGACTTTACCGAGTTTATGATACTGAGTCTACGATTACTGTGTACTTGGTATCCACGATACCGTAGATCGGAAATTTTTCGGTCGCCTAGAAATTGACTCAAAATTGCAGAAAATCCCATGGGTTACCCATGGGACTGATTTAAGTCACCCTTCCCATGAGTGTCTCATGGGACTGATTTAAGTCACCAGAACCCATGGGACACCCATGGGAGTATTTTAAGTCACTACAGTTGACTTAAGTTGCCATCAAGATATTATACAGTGCATAGTATTACTCATGGGACCATTTTAAGTCAAGTCATTAAAGAGTATGCCCCCATCGTCTCACATCATCCAAGTAAATCCCTGCCAATTACCCAGTCATAATCAGAGAATGACTTAAAATGGTCCCATGAGTAATGGACAACATACTATTTATTGTGGGACCATTTTATGTCAAATCATTAAAGAGTATGCCACTGTCGTCTCACACCATCAGAGTAAGTCCCTTCCAATTACCCAGTCACGTTTAGAGAATGACTTAAAATGGTCCCAAGAGTAATACACTACTGTGGGACCATCTTAAGTCAAGTCATTTAAGAGTATGTTCCTGTCGTCTAACTCCATTAGAGTAAGCTCCTGCCAATTGCCAAGTTACTGGCCGGTCTAAGTACGCTCATAACACAGCGCCCGACCTCCAGGTGATTGCAAGTGCTGCAGCCCCGCCTCCAGATGATTGCAGTGCTACAGCCCAGCCTCCAGAGCATTGAAGTGGGTGCCTTTTTCACCAGTTGTCTCGCATCTAAACACCAACTGCTGAACAGCACGTTCGAATTCACTGATTGAAATTATCAAAGGTCTTCAACTAAACGAGGCACAGTTTGTTGACGATAAGTGTGACTGGTCGCGATCGGCTGCAAAGAACTGGGCTCAGTGGTGGATGAGGTCCAATCACCTCGCTATGCTACACAAGGATTACTCCACCATGAACGATGAAAAATGCCCTTCGACCACAAATGTTGTAGAGCGCAGGAATGCAGAATGTAAACCATCCCACTTAAAATGGCAACGATAAATTTGGACACGTCAGTTTGTGCTAAGTACATTGCAGCAGAGTGTGGTGAAAGCATTTCCCACAGGGACAAAAGTGAGACGGCACTTAAGGCGTTCTGCGGCTCAAACAAGGCAAAGGCAATGTAAGGCTAAGCTACATCCTGTTGATCCGAAAGTCACTTTCAAGTCACTTTCAAGTCACTTTCAAGTCCTCAACAGCTTGAAGTAGTTTCTGATCCTCACCAGATGTTTTCTCAGGCTGTACAAGCTATATACGTTTGACTGGCGTCAGATGCCGGTTGCCCAGGCACACCCTCTTACTGCTCAGTTTTCAGCCTTAGGCAGTTCTCATGAGATGCAAGCTGATGTTGGCTTGTCACCATGGCAGGAAGAACAACATGCTATTATTGCTCCAGAAATGCCACAAACTCTTCGAAGTATGAGTTATCCTGAGCCAGAAGGAGAAGAACAAGATGAACAAGAAAGTGAAATTGTCCCAAATGTTGACGATGAAGATATCCGTGAAGCATTTGCCTCAGAAGTTGCTGAGGGTCAACAGTTTGGCGAGTCACGGATTACTGAAGCTACTGCCATTGGAGGTGGTCATAGAAGTGATCACTCCATGATTGACGAGAACCTCTGCAGATTCTGTGGGGTACCATTGAGGCAACTCAAAGCTGCCCAGAGCTCTGTGGACAATTGGGAGGACGATCTGTTGGAATCCGAAGAAGTCGAAAGGGAAGGGAAGCTAGCTGGGTCCATGCCAGTGGATACGAGTGTAGAAACTTACCAGGATCATGTTGAGAGTGACCACCACAAGACTCAGGAAAGACTATATACTGAGTTTTCACAGGAGGTGAATGATGGGCAGTACAGTGAACTGAAGAGTGAATTGAAGAAAATTCTAGCTGACTGCAAAGCCTTTGATGAAACCATGATTGAAAGAGATCTGGATTTGGTCCTGACTGACATCAAGGTTGAGCTGGACAGGAATGAGAAGCGAATTGAGGAGATCAGACGAAGTTGTGAATGGAGAAGTGGCTTGTGGGAAGTGCAAAACAGGATGGTTAGTCAGATGAAATCGCTGATGGATCGAGGGAGACAAGAGCAGAAGAGAACAGAGCAGCGAATTCAGCAAACAATAAAGATGCAGTTGGTGAATGAAGCACCAGACGACCTGCTGCAGGAAGACGTGTATGATGCACCCGAGGAAATTGAGCAAGCTGGTCCTCTAAATATGGAGGGAGAGAAGACAAGGAAGAGGATGAAGAAAAAGCACCACAAGAAAACTAGAAAGTAGCTTTAAACATGCATTCTTAGTTTGACAGAATATATAAGGCAGTGAATCCATGATTAGCCAACTCTTTGTTCATAATTATCACCATGCAGATTGCATGGGTTTACTGATCAAATCAAGCATGTACAATCATGCATTTCAATTAGCATTAATTTTACATTCGCATTTACAACACGACAGTAAGATTTTTTCCAATTATTATTGTCTGTTTATACAATTATATATGCAGCAGTCATTCATGAATTTCAAATGCAGTAACACTCAAAAGTAATTAATGTCAAGTCAAGCTGAATTTAAATTTTCATAACATGTACAGTATAATTCTAATACGTATACAATAGATTGACTACAATGGCTGCACACTTTTCAAATAGGCCTTGTTTTTCACAAGTCTCTCCCAGTCCTGTGCTCGAGTTGCCAGGTATTTTGAGTCTTTGTTTGGCCACTGTCCCTGTTCATCACATGCCACCTCCACGTCCATCCTCTCCCCGTTCCTCCAGACAGCAGCAGGCACCAGCCTATTCCTGATCCTCCTCATTTCTGCTTGGCAGTCTTCAAGGAGAACATCGCATTCAACCATTCTCAACACCGACACATCTGCCTGCATGCCTGTAGTAAGAGGCAGTGGCTAAATATCATAGTAGCTCATGTACACTTATAGCTAGTGCTGTCAATACGCTGGCCAGCACAGCTTACACCACTGATAGGGTTGCAGCAGCAGGAAGAACATAGGGATACTAGCAGCAAGGAATTTTGCACAAGTGGGTCACTAGCAAGGGAATAGTACTGTATATTATCAATTGTTATGAACTCTTGACATTATGATAGTGCTGTTACGCTAAAGCTACATAGAGCACGTCACACTACTCTCATGTTTGAGATACACAGCTAAATCCACGTACTGTGGATACACACAACTGGAGTCTGCATAATTATACAAAGGAATGTACTTTCAGTAGCTATACCACTATAACTTTTACTGACCAGGGGATAATGACCCAATGAGGTGCTCCTTCCTGATCAGAGTAGCTGGCGTGATCGTAACAGCCTTGATGACATCATACAGTGGCATTCCCAGATGTAACAGCTTGCTCATGACTGTTGGAAGGTCATACGCAGGGCCGTGGATGCTGCCCTGATGGAGGTCAGTACTGATACTATCAGGCCAGAATCCTTGCTGAGCACAGGCTTCAGCCACTTTCCAGTTGAAAGACCCCTGTCCATGTCCAACATCAAAGCAGACTCCACGCCTCTTGGCCTCAAGTACAGCAGCATCTACCACTGGTGGACTCTTCTCTGTGTCTACAGTGGTACTCGAGTAGTGGAATGTATGAGTGTAAATGTCCCCCCTTCGGAGAGATCCAGGGGAACCGAGATGCCCTGCAAAAACATGAGGAAACGTACACTCAATTTCAATGTTAATTCGGTTCTTTGGCATATCTCTTGTTGAAAACTGCAGGCTTGGGGTGAGCAGTTCTCAATCTTGACTTGGCTGCCTGATTATATTACCACAGTCATGCAGACTAGAAGTGTTGTATACTGGTAGATGGCATATGAGATTAAAATCAACGACAGCTCAGAAAATGCGCAGCAGTCATGCATGTATTATAGCTGCCTTTCACTTGATGCATGATACCTGCATCTCCTGAGTCCAGAGGAACAGTTGAAAAGAGGTGGTGGACCATCAGTGGGAGGGAAGCCCTCGAAGTGACGGACAGAGCTCTCCTACAATGTCAGGTATGTAGACAACATTAACCAGCCAACTAGTTAGAGAATCTCTGTGTGGAGAATTACCTGTACGCCTCCATTTCATGTTTCCCATTGTTGGCGATCTCGCTCGTGAGCCTCAGTTTCACCCCAACCACCATGTCCCTGTTGGCCTCAATGCACTGCAGACTCAGTTCCTCATCCACATCGCTGAGAGAGTCCAGCTCTCCCCCCGTTCCTGCAGAATGCATGGTCATGAAAAAAACAACAACCAGTCACACCGCAAACTGTATTGTTGCAGAGCTGCATAAATTGTCACCTGCATGTGCTACGAATGGGACACTTACCATGTCCACTACAACCAGCCTTTGACAGTCCCACTTTGGAGATGTGAAGAAAAGCCAGGATGTTGGTCTTCTGGGTTTGGCAATAGCTTCGAAATGCACTGAATGTATCTGCTCCTATTACATAGTCCAGAGAAGTATGGGCATCATAATTATATTATATATTGTGGCTACCTCTGCAATTGCACTTAAAACTTAAGCTTAAGCTTTCTTCTACACTCAAAGAGATCCATGAAGGTATGCTATTGTTGATTGCTCCCTGTCAGGAACTATGGACCACCACAGTCAATGGTTGGATATAGCATACTGCAGCACATAGATATCCATTTTGCATTGCTTATTTTGTCACTTTTGTGCATCATTACAGTAAATGCAGCAAGCTTGCAAGACTATCCACAACTCTCCCACGGCAGGTTTCAGAATGCAGATACTCGAATGCACCAATGCGAAGGTAGCCTCATTACCAGGCCTCCGTTCAGACGTATATATCTCACAGCCGTGGATAAAATCTGGGCAGAGGCCTGGGAACGATCGAGGCTATGAAGACGGAAGGATAATAGAAAGGAGAGAGGGACTGCCTGTAGCGCACAGCAAAGGTGGCTCAATGCACCCCAACCCATGACATGTTTTATTTCTAACCACACCCACCAGCACTTCCTGCATCCACAACAGTTGTGACTGCTCTCTTCAAGCACTGCTGATCAGGGTCAATCCCCAGCACACTGCCGCCAGGGAAACCGTGTATGTGCAGGTCAATCAGTCCAGGGCATACAATACAACCCGAGGCATCAAACACCTCCAACTCATCCCTCGACACATCTGGGCCCAAACTCTCCCCCACTGCGGCAACTTTATCTCCTTTGAGAAGAACGTCAAGAGGGCACTTTTCAAGCCCATTTGCAGGATCAATGACTAGCCCATTCCTGATCAGCATTAAATTGCAACTTGGCTTTGTTCTGCTCTCCATCAGTCTAGCAAGTATATATCAGCTACAAGTCACATGACACACAGCTGATCATCACAGAATTACCTGCATAGCTATATATAGCTATTGAAGGTGTACTTCAAAGTGGTGGTCTTGGCCCTAAGAGTTTACTTAGCAACAACCTTATCCATCACTAGATCTAGCTACTGCCATTTATTGAATGCCTTGAAGAAATTCAGGTGATTGCAAAGGTGGAACCTATCAGTGGAGTACTAGCTAGTCCATACATAAGCTGGAGATGGCATGGAAGGCAGCAGTAGCCAGCTATAGGAAAGTGAGTGTATGTTAATCAGTATGAGATTGTATAGCTAACTAGTAGCTAGCTAGCCAGCAGCTTGTCACTCACCTGGTTTGCAGGCGATGTTCACTTGACAACATTTTCAAGCCTTCAGGTGCAGTTGCCGTACAATATCTGCCCTGTAAGTTACACAGGTTGTAGCTAGCTACCTATACGCTAGTAGTTGAGTGGTGGCTATTCACTTATTCAGGCCTGTGACTAGCTATAAACCTGTCCGTTGACTGAACTATGACCTACTTCATCATACTCTGAATTGCAGCTGACTACAGTTTAGCTACTTGTAGCTAGCTACTCACCTGTTGTTGTGTTTCCTTTGTTACAGCCCACAATAATGGTAGCGGGCCAAATTAGCATCTGGGCCCAGAGATAATTATGGCGGAGTTCCAGTATCACATGGTTGAACTGATCAAAACTGCAGTTCTGGGAAGCGGGTCCTATAGGGTGGTATGCAAGGCCAAGTGTGATGATCTTCAGTGTGCAGCAAAGCTCCTCCATAATGCCCTATTCAAAGTGAATGATCCCGGCGCAGTGACCCTCATTCGACGATTCGAACAAGAATGCCAGTTTTTGAATGGGATAAAACACCCACACATCATTCATACTTGGGTATTCAGCGTGATCCTGACTCAGGCCTACCAGTGTTGCTTATGGAGTTGGCTGAAGAAAACCTGACAAGATACTTGGAACGATCCCATGAACATCTTCCATATTTCATGCAGGTAAACATTTGCCAGGGTGTAGCGCTTGCACTTGCCTATCTCCACTCGAATGACATCATTCATCGCGATCTTTCAAGTAACAACGTTTTAATGGTGGGAAACAAAGCGAAAATTTCTGACTTTGGAATGTCAAAGTTAGTCAGTGTCGACCCTCGTATCACCCCACTAACAATGTGCCCAGGAGCAACGGTTTATATGCCTCCAGAAGCTCTGAAAGAGCCACCTGTGTATGGCAAGAAGATAGATTGCTTTTCATTTGGTGTATTGACCATTCAGGTCCTCAGTCGACAATTTCCTGACCCCGGATTGCGTTTCAGAAGCATAGAAATCCAAGACGCTAGAATTCCTATGGGGAGAGTGGATGTGCCCATTCCAGAAGCTGAACGCCGTTATCCCCATATTAGTCTCATCGACCCAAACCATCCTCTACTACCAACTGCTCTTCAGTGCCTCAAGGATGATGACCGAGAACGACCTTCAGCTCATGAAATCTGCCGATGTCTAGCTGAGCTGAAAAAGAACCTAAAGTACACTGAGAGTTTAGCACAACACATCTCTCCTGATTATCAACGAAGAATCTGCGAACTAGAGCAACAGAATGAACAGCAGTGAATTCGAATTCAGCTTCTTCAGTCTGATCTCCTCGCCAAAAACCATCTACTTGGAGAGAAAACTGAGGCAGTGAGGGCAAGGCTGCAGGAGATTCAGCAACTTACACATCAATTTCAGGAACTTCAGTGTACGGTAGATGCAAGGGAGAAACAGCTGCGAGAGTTGAATCAAACACATGAGCAAGTGACCGTCAACCTTGAGCAAAGAATCTTCCGGCAGGAGGAGAGGATACGCAGTCTACAACAAGAGAAGCAGCAGCAACAGCAAGTACACCATAGTGAGCAGAACATTCCACATGCTGCTAGCAGAACCACACAAAGAGTGGGTATTATCAAGCTGAGGTGGGCCAAAGGAGGAGAGAAAGCTAAGATCTATCTCAGTGGAGGATCATCGGCAGCCAGTGGGAGCACTGCTTACTTTAGTCCCAGAAATTCTGAGGGGATTTGTGCGTACAATTCAGACAGCCAGACATGGAATACACTCCCAGATTTTCCCTATCCACAGTTCACATTAGCAGTTGTCAACGATCTGCTAACTGGAATTGGAGGTTGGTTAGGACAGCCAACAAACCAGCTCCTCAGTCTCACGGGAAGGGGCGCCAGCAGGAAGTGGACTAAGCACTTCCCTCCCATGCCTACCAAGCGGTGGGATGCTGCTGCAGTCTGCACTGAGAAGGAACTCATAGTTGCTGGAGGAGGTGATGACGCCGCCGGTTATCTCAACACAGTTGAGATAATGAATACTGAGACAAGACAGTGGTTCACTGCAGATAGTTTGCCACATTCACTTGACTATGCATCACTTGTTGTTTGCGAGGACCACATTTATTCATTGGGTGGGATAAACACCGATGGTCATGGACCATCACGATTAGCATGGAGATGCTCCCTGGCTGAACTCAGGGTGAATCTGATTGCTGTGCAACTGGATACACAAACAGTAGCAACACGTCTGAAGAAAGCATTGGGTCTTCATCATGAACTACCTGCAGTAGAATTACCAACACCTGACAAAAACAAGATGGACACAAGATGTAGACCATGGCAAAGCGTTGCTGAAACCCTATTATTCTGCTCTGCATATGCTTCTGTTGGAGGTCAGTTGCTTGCGATTGGTGGTACAGCTGAAGACAACGGTCGAGATAGTACACACTCAGTTGACGTGTACGCTTACGATCCAGAATCCAACACGTGGAAGGCGACCAGCCGAATGTTAACTCCTAGATCTCACTGTCTAGCTGTGGTTCTTCCAAACGATATGCTTTTGGTGGTTGGTGGAAGAACAGACGGTGCTGTACCCTACAAGGCCTTAAAGGACATGGAGATTGCCACTGTTATCTGAACTTCCTCATGCCTCTGTGTAATTGGACTATACTTATAAGCTGTTTATACAGTCTACATGCACGTGGTTGTCACTAAGTATACTTGATTATGCAAAGCTCACATGTGACTTACATAATTATAAGTACGTTAGCATGTGACAGTGGGATGGCTCTGGACTTGTGGGTGCATGCTGGAGCTCAGAATGGAGACCACAGCAGAGACTGGACGTATGAAGTTCACGCTGATCAGGAATGGGCTAGTCATTGATCCTGCAAATGGGCTTGAAAAGTGCCCTCTTGACGTTCTTCTCAAAGGAGATAAAGTTGCTGCAGTGGGGGACAGTTTGGGTTCAGATTTGCCGAGGGAGGAGTTGGAGGTGTTTGATGCCTCGGGTTGCATTGTATGCCCTGGACTGATCGACCTGCATATACACGGTTTCCCTGGCGGCAGTGTGCTGGGGATTGACCCTGATCAGCGCTGCTTGAAGAGAGCAGTCACAACTGTCGTGGATGCAGGAAGTGCTGGTGGGTCTTGATATGTAGGAGGACAGCCAGTTATTAGTAATCTCAGCCAGAATTAATCCGGCTATCGTTCATTCTGACCCATGAAAATAGTTTGCGAATGAGACTGCTTACATGATTATTTTGACCCAACGCAATTATGATTATCACCTTAGATTATTAACAAATGTAGTTAAGGGAGAAGGCTATATCCTACATAGAGATTTAATTATTAACAGACATCACCGGAAATGCCCTGTCTGATCTGCAGGAGCTGATACATTCAGTGCATTTCGAAGCTATTGTGAAACCCAGAAGACCAACATCCTGGCTTTTCTTCACATCTCCAAAGTGGGACTGTCAAAGGCTGGCTGAAGTGGCTACGGTAAGTGTCACTCAAAGTAGTCATGTCACAGCCTTGTTCCCATGCCCCCCCCCCCCCCCCCCCCCCCCCCCCCCCCTTTTAGTGACAAAAGCTGGGTGGGGTGCTGGGAATGAGTCGAGTCATGTGGATGCTTACTATTCAGATTCATATGTGCTCCTTCCCCTTATTATTATATGGAAGGCAGACCTGTTTAGCAGTAAGTATAGTTATTTTATTCACGTATTTGTTGCTGTATTGAGGGTGTTGTAGTCTATCTATGTATCTATCCATCCAGGAAAGGGGGGAGAGCTGGACTGTCTGAGTGATGTGGATGAGGAACTCTGTCTGCAGTGCATTGAGGCCAACAGGGACATGGTGGTTGGGGTGAAGCTGAGGCTCACGAGCGACATCGCCAACAATGGGAAACATGAGGTGGAGGCATTCAGGTAATACCGTAGTCGGGTCACGGTTACTAAGCGTAGCTCACTGAGTTTGGAATCCCCCCAAATATCGTGCAGGTGGGGATGATAAACTGTGAATCAAATTTGCCTGGTCTAATGATTTTGTAATTGCACGCTGCATTTAAGATGGCAGACAACACAAATAATCTCAACAGCTGTTGAGTTTAAAACTCCCAGCAACCATGCAGTAGTACCTCCATTGCGCTTACAATAATAATGAGCGACTACGGTAGATTTGGTTTACGAGCTTGGATGGGAGGGCTGTCGGAAGGGGGTTGGTGGTACTCTTGGTAGTAGGTAGTGCACTGTTAATGTACGTAAACATTCACGACATTGTAGGAGAGCTCTGTCCGTCACTTCAAAAGTGTGTCTACCGCTGATGGTCCACCACTCCCTTTCAACGGTCCCTCTGGGCTCGTCAGGAGATGCAGGTATATTTGTGAGTCTGTGTATGAGATAATGCATGGTATTACGAACCAGCATTGCCAATTAACTTCCTGTTAGCAGAAAGATTCACAAGAAGAGCTAAGTAAGCATAATAGGCAGCTTCTATCATAGGCGCTCTAATTATGCGTCACTCAAAAAATGAAACGCAATACAACAATAGAAATTCGGTCAGCCAAACGGCGACGAACTTCGACGCATGATTAGAAAACACCTCGCTAGGTACTCAAGTCAGACGATTGTAGACAAGGCTATTGCATAGCGGTTGTGTTTGTTCCCGGTTGTCGGACTGTCGCTGCCTTTTCTCCTACATGGGGCGTCCATATCCTGGGGCACAGAATACATAAGTGAGTTGCTTTCTCGTACCTTCACTGATGTCCCAGCCATATCGCAACTGTGTCTTTATACATCAACGTTCACAGGCAGTGATGTGATGAGCCCTCTTCTCCATTCAACTGTACTGTGTGTGCTTCGAGCTAGCTGCCATGCTGCCGTTATAATCACATTAACGCAAATTAGTTGCCGGAGTGCGACACATTATTGGAAATTATTGGTTTGAGACATTGAATTTTGACGCAGAATTAGAAAGGATGCATAATTAGAGCGCCTACGGTAAATCGTGCTTGTATATTTGCACGCTTGTAGTTTGCATAATAATGGGCCCTTCTTTCCCCCCTGCAGGACATCTCAGCGCCCCTGGATCCCTCAGAAAAGGGGACATTTACACTCATGCCTACCATGGCTTTTCTAACACCATCGTAGACACACAGAAGAGTCCACCGGTGGTAGATGCTGCCGTACTTGAGGCCAAGAGGCGTGGAGTCTGCTTTGATGTTGGACATGGACAGGGGTCTTTCAACTGGAAAGTGGCTGAAGCCTGTGCTGAGCAAGGATTCTGGCCTGATAGTATCAGTACTGACCTCCATGAGGGAAGCATCCACGGCCCTGCGTATGACCTTCCAACAGTCATGAGCAAGCTGTTACATGCAGGAATGCCACTGTATGATGTCATCAAGGCTGTTACGATCACACCGGCTACTCTGATCAGCAAGGATCACCTCATTGGCTCACTATCCCCTGGTCAGTAAGTTATAGTGGTGTGCTAAAAGTAGAGCTCGTTCCCATGCTCCCTCCTGCGCGTGGCCATGCACGCAGGGAGGAGCTTGGGAATGAGGCAACTGAAAGTACTCTCGGCCTCCTTTATGTGGTTATACAGATTCCAGTCGTGCATATATCCATAGTGGAGTTATGCATCTCAACATGAGAGTAGTATCACATGCTCTATGTAGCTGTAGGGAAACAGCACTAACATCATAAGGTACATTACTATTTCCTTGCTAGTGATCATGACCCACTTGTGCAGTATTCCTTGCTGCTAGTTTCCCGGCCCCTCCCCTGTTTTTCCTGCTGCCACTACCCTATCAGTGGTGTAAGCTGTGCTGGCTGGTGTATTGACAGCACTAAGTGTGCACGAGCTACTATCATTATGATATTTAGTCACTGCCTCTTACTACAGGCATGCAGGCAGACGTGTCGGTGTTGAGAATGGTTGAATGTGATGTCCTCCTTGAAGACTGTCAAGCAGAAATGAGGAGGATCAGGAATAGGCTGGTGCCTGCTGCTGTCTGGAGGAACGGGGAGAGGATGGACGTGGAGGTGGCTTGTGATGAACAGGGGCAGTGGCCAAACAAAGATGCAGAATACCTGGCGACTCGAGCAAAGGACTGGGAGAGACTTGCGAAAAACAAGGCCTATTTGAAAAGTGTGCAGCCGTTGTAGTCATGCAATCTATTATACTGTTACAGTACAAGTTATGAAAATTCAGCTTGATCAACTTGATATTACTTTTGCTTGTTACTGCATTTGAAATTGAAGTGACTGCTGCTTAATTGTATAATCAATGATTGGAAAAAATCTTACTGTCGTATTGTAAATGTGAATGTAAATGCTAGCTAATTGAAAAAAGCATGCATGATTGTCATGCTGTATGATGTCATCAAGGCTGTTACGATCACGCCGGCTACTCTGATCAGCAAGGATCACCTCATTGGCTCATTATCCCCTGGTAAGTAGAAGTTTACATACATTCCTTTATACATTACAGACTGCAGTCGTGCATATTCACAGAGGAGTTATGCCTCTTCGTCTTAAAATGAGAGTAGTACTCAGACTAGCTTCGAACCCAGGCGCAGAGGAGGTTCGAGGCTATAATGTGCACTATGTAGGGAAAGACACTCATAACGTACCGTACGTATATCGTGTTGAAAATCTTTCGTGTGACAATTAGTCGTGCTGAAAAATTTTCGCGAACTGCAGTGATCGAAGTGAATTATTTTTAACAACTCTGACCTTGCTGTACTTGCTGTTCTTACACTAACACGCTTCTTCAATCGGGAAAACTCAAGCTGCTGCGGACCCACCATGGTCGTGACAAATGTAAGTATTTGCCTATTCTGGTCCGCTCCTTCGCAACGTGTGCTCAATGTGCTGCTCCCACGTCTTGAACCTCTTCATCGGCTTGAGCGATACTTTGAGAAGGTGTTTCTGTCTTGAGTCAGGCTGGAAGTCCATTGTTGAAAGGCTTTTTCGCGTCTAGTGGCATTGGCGAAAATATTTTAACAACGAAAATTTCCTGATATGCAGTACATTAATATTCCCTCGCTAGTGTCCCACTCGTGAAGTGTTCCTTGCTGCTAGTATCCCCCCTCCCCTACAATGTTACTTCCTGCTGCCACTGCCCTATCCGTATTAGCTGTGCTGGCATATTGCTCACACCTAGTGTGCTAGGATCATTTCATAGGTATACTGCATGCTGACAGTTTTTCACTTTCTGTCAGTAGTTAGCCACACTTTTAGTAACTGCCTCTTACTACAGGCATGCAGGCAGACGTGTCGGTGTTGAGAATGGTTGAATGTGATGTTCTCCTTGAAGACTGTCAAGCTGAAATGAGGAGGATCAGGAACAGGCTGGTGCCTGCTGCTGTCTGGAGGAACGGGGAGAGGATGGACGTGGAGGTGGCATGCGATGAACAGGGGCAGTGGCCAAACAAAGATGCAGAATATTTGACAAATCGAGAAAAGGACCGTAAACTTCTGGATGAAGCGCTATAACAAAAGCTGCTACATTTTGGGATAGAATCTGAATAATGTGGTGGAATGTATAGAATTAATAAGTTGGTCTTTACTCATTCCATGTTGAGCCTGTCAGATCGAGCCACCATGCACATGCATTAGCTCATTCTCAAGTCTATACCTTTTTTGTTCGATTAGATAGATAGATAGATAGATAGATAGATAGATAGATAGATAGATAGATAGATGTAGATAAATTTTAGGATTATCCCATCAGCATAATGCTGGTCTGCCTGGGAGTCCTGCATGACATAATTGACATTTGAATTCATTACTATAACCACCGTACCCGCAATAAAAGAACGAAGTGGATAGGAAGTAGGGCATTGGGTTAGGGTAAATTAGGGCCAGGGCTGTGGTTCTAGATGTGCGCGCGTTTCCGGTACCTATACCTAAAGTATGTACTTCCTGCCGGACCAATATCCACGTCGATAAAAGAAATTTATTGTTGGATAAATGACCTTGAGAATCAGGAGTGGTAGGTTATGTACAAGAAACAAACACAAACTACTACAGTAGTGCATCTGGCTACATACAAAAAGTATACTAACAGAAAACTGAAGTGCAAACAACAATTTGGAGCAACTATGGGCGAACGGAAGTATAAGCCGCAGTTTGAGCGACGATTACTCGACCTTCGAACTCTCTGGAAGTAAAGGAGCCGGCCGCACGTTTGCGCGTAGCGCTAGTGCGGGGCCCACGCTCACTCTCGGGAATGTGCGTGTGTGTTTATGTGTACATTGTGTACTTGTATTGTGTGTGTACTTGTATTGTGTGTGTATGTGTAGCGTTCCCCTAATTGGGGTTATTCGATGAATTTGAACTTGAACTTGAACGCTGGACCAAAGGGTGGCGGCATTGCAAAATCGTGCCGTTCGAACGTGGGCTCGCTTCCGTTCGCCAATTATACCATGAGCATTTTAGGGTGTATGCGTCATGCAGACTGATCTGTACTGTAGTTGCTTCGAATTCTTCAGTGTCCCCTTTAGCCTCGTTCCCAGGGCCAGGCCCGAAACACCGTCTCGGGCCTGGGAACGAGGCTAGTTCCCCTTGGGCAGACATGCAACTGTTGTTGGCCTGGTTTTGCCAGAGACAATACATTATACATGAATTATCATGTATAATGTATTCTGTACAATAAATTCTTTAGGTAGTAGCTATGTTGTTACATGGTGCTATAAATAAGGTTTGTGTAGTGATATCTCTGGCAATTATATATTATTAATATAGGTGGTGAAGGTCACTGAGTTCTGCCATAGATATCGCTACTAAGTGGTGACGTTCTCTAATCAATTACAGTGTAACTCTTGTAGCCTTTGAAGAGCCTCTGCGATTGGTATGGGATCGTGGGAAAGACGCTTTTTGGTTCATTCCTTTCATCAATGTACTCCCCTTGGGCAGACATGCAACTGTTGTTATATAAGTCAATGAAGTTGCTTTTGCCAAAAGAATAATTATACATCAATACAATAAACACTACCAGGTCTACAGGTGGTGAAGGTCACTGAGTTCTGCCACATGCTACAAAGTGATCACGTTTACTAATCAGTTTACATGTAGGTGTTCTAGCCTTTGAAGAGCCTCTGCAATTGGTATGGGATCACGGGAAAGTCTCTGTTTGGTTTCATTCCTTTCAGTAATGTACTCCCTGAGTAGGCGCATCTCTTCGAGGTATTCTTGATATTCTTCTAGGCGTTCTTCGATATTCCTCTTAAGCTCATCATGTTCGGACTTCAATCCGTTGTCCCTTTCAATTTTAAATTTTTCGTCCCTTTCGATTCTGCTGAGGACCTTCGCGGCTTTCGAATTGGCTTGTTTCAGTCGCTCGTTGTAGCCGCCTATTTCACCACTCACCTTCTCAATCGTTTTGTCATCAATTTGCCTCAGTTCATCGGTCTTAGCCACCTTTAGGTCACTGACGAATACAGGCGTCATCGTGGCTCGAATGAATTCCAGGATTGCCTGGCGGGTTCCCTCGCTGAGTTCTCTCTCGTCTTCCATCACCGGCAAGGAATCGATCTTGAACACTTGAGGGTAATAGCACAAGTCAGCAGCGTCACGAACCTCCTTCTGAGCGTTGGTAACAATGGCGTCAATATCTACTCCTTGCAACTCACGCAGCTTTTCAGAGCGAGGGTCTGTCTGGTATTGGGTGAGAACGATTACCACATTTCCTCCAAACAGACGCGGTAACAGCTTCTTGTAGTAGGCGACAGTAGCCTTGTACTGCGAATCGATTTTAGACTCGAATTTCAAGCACAATATGCACGCCGAGATGGACTCGACGCTATTCAGAGTCTTCACGATGTCTATCATGTGTGAGAGATCTTGAATTGCACTTTCGTTCAAGCTAGGAGTATCGATAATTCGCACGGCACGCTTGCCCGATTCGACTTGAGTTTGAGTTTCGGGCCTGTTGTCACGCGCAGTCCGAAATGTTTGCTCCTTGCCAAAGATGTGACGATCCCTCGGGTCAAGCAAGAAGTTTCCGAGGGTACTTTTTCCATTTCCAGTTGATCCAATCAGCAAAAGAGTCGTCGGAGCATCCTCAGCTTTGACAGTCACCGTATCGGTACTCGTCAACTTAGGCCTACTTGGGGCGCGAGTAGCCATGTTACAGCGCACTATGTAGCTAGGTAGGCCAATTCGCCTTCTTGCAACTGTATGCGTTCGCGATCGGACCGAGATTGTCGCATATAAATACGCCTGCTGTCTCTAAAAATAGATAGCTACAGTTACGTAAGAACGCCCTGGGTGGAGCGATTTTTTTGGATGTACTTTCGACTTAGTGATCCACCAACTACGCATGCGCAGTTTACAAGGGTAAGGAGAGATGGTGGCACTGGAGCAAGCTGCAGTGCAAGTCCCGGGTGGAAGATACGTTGGTACAGGACATTTAATCGTTTTTGTAGGACGTGATTCTGCACATGCTCAGACAAAAAAGGCAAGATTTTGTGTCTTGGGCAAGAAGAAAGCGTTTTTTTACAGATGTGACACACTTCCTAGCTACCTGCAGTGCTGTGATGGTACAACCGTCCAGGCCCTGCTCAGCCACGCCCCGCCCAGCACGTGACTAGTCTCGTTCCCAGACCCCCCTCGAGACTAGCACGTGACCCATCGGCCTTTGCATGCTGCCATGATCCTGCATGGGTGTCGATTGGATAGATGATCCGGAAACTCAAGCTTTCTTCATTGAATACATCAAGCAGTCAAGAGCTGAGCTATTCATCAAAGTGTTCTCTCCTACAAATGAGAGACAAGACAAGGTGTAAATAGGAAATTGAGATAACCTGTGTACTCTCTCTACAGACCTACCAAGGATTCCCTTACATCATTAGGAAACTGGGAAAACCAGAAATTGGGAGCATCTGTGCTGTAATTACCTGGGTTTTATCTTCCTAGATCTGCTCCGCAGTGAGTAAAGAGCCTGTTTTATCATTAGCAGACTGGCCACATTTAGTTTATCACTGCCCATTTGGGCAGTGATACCCCCACTGTATTTTAGGCACTGCTAGTAGTGATTCTGGAAGATAGAAAGCTTTCTTTGGGGATATAGATTGTGACAGTTTGGGCCAACACTTTAAGTTTTGAATGTCCGGAATTGCTAGCATTGGCAGACATAGTATGTTGTGTCATCTAGGGAGATACCCAGGGGACTTCCCTGCTCTGTTCTGGGATGTTCCCAGACTCTTAGCTATGATATTTCCTGTATTTTGAGTACTATACTGTCTGTCACCTATGTCATGTCTTTGTATCGAATATCCCTGTGGTTTCCTTTACGTGTGCTTTCATTGAGGATGTTGCACAATAGTGGATATTAGGTCATTTACAGCACCTGTGAGCTGTGTTAATGTAGCCTCGTTCCGAGACTCCCCCTTGCATATGCGGCAACACACGCACGCATGTCGCTAGACACAAGAACGTCTCGATCGATGAGCTTAAGAGGAATATCGAAGAACGCCTCGAAGATCATCAAGAATTACCTCCGCCTACTCAAGGAGAACAATTATCAAAGGAATGCAATCAAACAGCGTCTTTCCCGTGATCCCATACCAATCACAGAGGCTCTTCAACGGCTAAAAGACCTACACTGTAACTGATTAGAGAACGTCACCACTTAGTAGCGATATCTGTGGCAGAACTCAGTGACCTTCACCACCTATAATTGGAAATATCACTGACTGCCTGGTAGTGATGTTCACTAAATCAGTTTTTACACTGTGGCATTCTGAGCAAGAATTATACAAACAAACTCATTCTGTATATATATAGCACCATGTAACAACATAGGTACCAGCTAATGAATGTTAACTTCATGGGAATTGAGAAGAACAGTTGCCTAGCAACACTCATGCACCCAATGAAGAGGGTGCATGGATGTGCCAATACCCTGGTTTCTAAGGTACCACTTACTGTACATTTGTCCACAGTGCCTGGTTTCAAACGCCCACGCCCTATGGTATACGTACAAGCATTTATAAACCACTTGTTCTCTTTTTGGTAGGTTCTCATGCATGTACAGGGTGTCTCTAAGGATGGATTCTTCACTGGAATGTGGGACCGGAACATGGGACTGGGAATGTGGGACTGGATTTCAACTGGAACATGGGACTGGAGTGGGGAACTGGCTAAACTGCTGTAAATGCCTCGTGTGGGGTAGGACAGAACCTAGTTATTTCACTAAACTTGCTCTGTAGCCTGTTGAAGCATCTTTCCTCTATTAAGTTCGTACAGGTCAAGAACATTTAATGAGCTTCAACAACGGTGGCTGTGAAGGACTCCAGGTGGGAATGAAGCAAGCTGTTTTGAGCATCCATGAGCTGTATTCACTGTTTTCCATTGATGCCATGTCCACTTGCTGGGTAATTACCTTTGCCAAGCTTTCGAGCTAAACAGAATGCTTCGCCTGCTTAATTGGATCCTAAAAGGACTCGGGAGCTAGAGCATTTATTTGGGGCAAAATCAATCTCCAGCCTTTGCTGAAGCATAGATAACGAATATTCCCCTATCATCTATGACTACGGCTGAAATGCAATTGTTGAAGCTCATGCAATCAATCAATCAATCATGCACATGACCTTTGACCTGAACAAACTCGAGGAAAGATGCTTCAATAGCAAGTTTAGCAAAGTGAATATGTAATCCTGGCTCCAGTCAGTCCTACCTGAAAGAGGCATTTCATAGCAGCTCCCCTGTTCCAGTCCCAGGTTCCAGTCCCATGTTCTAGTTGAAAATCCAGTCACATACTCCAGTCCCATCTAGCAGTCCCATCTAGCAGTCCACATTCCACTGAAGAGTCCAATACAGCGGTTTATCGCAGGAAGTTTGTTCTGTCATCTAGGGAAACACCCAGGGGACTTCCCTGCTCTCTTAGCTATGATGTATCCTGTGTATGTGTTTGCCACCTACAACCTTGAGTTGAATATCCCTGTGGTTTCCTTTAGGTGTGCTTTCGTTGAGGATGTTGCACAATATGGCTGTCCCTCAGTACCCTTATTATGCAACCACAATTTTCATTTGGCCACCATCCCCACCCACATTCATGTCACCACATATCTGTGTACTGTAAAGTAATAATATTAGGTCATTTACAGCACCGTGTTAACGTAGCCTCGTTCCCAGGCTCCCCCTTGCATGTGCAGCAACACACGCACGCTTGGAACGAGGCTAGTGTTAATAGTCGTTGTGTCTTCAGTTGTGTTCTCATCTCATTGCTCAGTTGCTGTCATCTACCGGCAGCTACAAGCTCAACCCCAGTCTATCACACTACAATTACTCTTAGCACAATGCACTTCAGCTTTGCTGTGCAGAGAATCGGGAAGTTCCATCGTAGATGCAACAGGTACTTCCATGACCAGTTGAAGCCATTTGCCAGTCTGTGAGGCAACCTTTATATCCTTATGCTGAACATGGAAACACTCATGGTAGGGGAAAAATTGTGCTGTGTAATGTAATGTCATCTAATTAACCTTTGACTACCTTAGGAATGGCCTACAAAGATTCTGACTGCACCGTCGTGATCACTGTCATGCAGTGACCCAAGCGTACAATTTTGGTTCTGAAACTCACCTTGGTGGTGGAGATACAAGTGCTTTTGTCTCGTTGTGGCCGCCATTGCTCAAGCGCTCTCTCCGACTTCCACAATGGCTACCAGGAGTGTGGTTGCCCCTCGAAACAACATTAGCTTTCCTTGTAGAGTATGCCAACTTGCACAATGATAATGGTAGTAGCTATGACCCAAGCTACACTCTGGTATTATGTAACAATAAGAATGTGAATGCAGGCAATCAGTGTGACCTACCTGCACATAAGCTGTGTAAACTCTGTAGTAATCACAATTTCACACTTAGGAACATTAACATGCAGCTGCTACTACTTCACCACTGATTGCCTACATCATACTGCCAAGATGGCGGTAGTGGAACCCATATGGCAGTAGCACACTCTTATTACCCCGTGCGCATGCGCAGCAGGCTGGGGTAGAGAGTGATCGACAGTCAGTCAGTCGATCAGTCAGTCTGTCTGTCAGTCCAAGCGGTTTGAGCAGTGGAGGCCTTGTTGAAGGAAGTGTCAGAATTCAAAAAATACTAGCGTCTACATAATTCACAGACCAGAGATCCACTCGCTGAAAAAAGTTGCGTGAATATCGACGATTAGCTGTTTTCTAATTTAGCTATACAACTTGACAACATCCTGTTTCTAACATTACTGCCACAACTTGCAGTATCTTATTCTGCATTGCATGCTGTATTAAAATCGGTAGGCTCTAGCTATCTCATCGTGCATGCTGTATTAAAATGCATGAATGATCGGCTGTTAAAAAGTCGCGCACGGGGTACATGCTCTGCTGAGCACCTCTTATTGTTCATGACAGAGCACAACTACTCGCATTCAATATGGGAATTCCCATATAGCTATGGCCTAGTGACTTCAACTTAATTGTTAGTGGTAACCTTTGTGGTAATTAAGCTACCCACACACTCAACACTCAAGTTTTGAATGTCTGGAATTGCGTACTTCCCCATGCACACTTATAACATATGATGCTTCCTGTATATTGAGTACTACATGCACGCATGTCGCTAGACACAAGAACGTCTCGATCGATGAGCTTAAGAGGAATATCGAAGAACGCCTCGAAGATCATCAAGAATACCTCCGCCTACTCAGGGAGAACAATTATCAAAGGAATGCAATCAAACAGCGTCTTTCCGTGATCCCATACCAATCGCAGAGGCTCTTCAACGGCTAGAAGACCTACACTGTAACTGATTAGAAAACGTCACCACTTAGTAGCGATATCTGTGGCAGAACTCAGTGACCTTCACCACCTATAATTGGAAATATCACTGACTGCCTGGTAGTGATGTTCACTAAATTTACAGTGTGGCATAGAGTGCAATTATACAAACAAACTATATATATATAGCACCATGTAAAAACATAGGTACCAGCTAATGAATATTAACTTCATGGGAATTGAGAAGAAACCACAGTTGCCTAGCAACACTCATGTACCCTAAGGTTCCTATGAGGGTGCATGGATGTGCCAATACCCTGGCTTCAAAGGTACCACTTACTGTACATTAATATTTGTCCACAGTGCCTTTCAAACACCCACGTCCTATGGTATATGTATATATAGCACTATGTAACAACATAGGTACCAGCTAATGAACTTCATTGTAGTGATGATAATGTTTATATAGTGGATGGGAATTGGGAAAGAAACCACAGTTGCCTAGCAACACTCTATGGTTCCTATGAAGAGGGTGCATGGATGTGCCAATACCCTGGCTTCAAAAGTATACCACTTACTGTACATTTGTCCTTCCAAACGCCCACGCCCTATGGTATATGTACATCGAACAAACTCATTCTGCATATACAGCACTACATGTAACAACATAGGTACCAGCTAATGAATTATGTTAACTTCATTGTAGTGATGATAACGTTTTTATAGTGGATGGGAATTGGGAAAGAAACCACATTTCTTCACTGGCATCAGCATTGACCAGGTCTGGCATCTGTGTGTGAACAGCATGTGATATTTGTGAGAGCACGTGTTGAGTGAGCATGTGTGTTGTGTGAGCAATGAGCATGTGCTGTGTGAGCATGTGCACGTGTGAAGGTGCAGTATACATGTGGGTATATGTGTCCAGTCAGTCCTATTCTGATCTAGGGAGATACCCCGGGGACTTCCCTGCTCTCTTAGCTATGATGTTTCCTGTATTTTGAGTACTATACTGTCTGTCACCTAGGTCATATCTTTGAGTTGAATATCCCTGTGGTTTCCTTTACGTGCTTTCGTTGAGGATGTTGCACAATACAGTCAAACTTCCGATAGTGGACCCTCCGAGATAGGGACACAATATAATAAACCTCTCTACAAAGGACGCTTTTCAAGGTCCCAATGATTGATTTTCCTATGGTTCTAATACTTTTTGAACCTCCGAGAAGAGGACAACTTCTCTACAAAGGACAAAAGACTTGAATCTATATTGTTCCCAAAGTGTCCTTTGTTCGGAGGTTTGACTGTATTAGGTCATTTACAGCACCTGTGAGCTGTATTAACGTAGCCTCGTTCCCAGGCTCCCCCTTGCATGTGCAGCAACACACGCACGCTGGGAACGAGGCTAGTGTTAATAGTCGTTGTGTCTTCAGTTGTGTTCTCTTCTCAATTGCTGTCATCTACCGGCAGCTACAAGCTCAACCCCAGTCTAGTTATCGCACTAAAATTACTCTTAGCTACAATGCACTTCAGCTTTGCTGTGCAGAGAATTGGGAAGTTCCATCGTAGATGCAACAGGTACTTCCATGACCAGTTGAAGCCATTTGCCAGTCTGTGAGACAACCTTTATATCCTTATGCTGAACATGGAAACACATTAAGTGTTAATATTAGCTTTCCTTGTAGAGTATGCCAACTCGCATAATGATGATGGTAGTAGCTATGGCCCAAGCTACACTCTGTAACAGGTTACTAATATTTCATAACAATAAGAGTGTGCAACGCAGGCAATCAGTGTGGCCTACCTGCACATAGGCTGTGTAAACTCTGTAGTAATCACAATTTCACACTTAGGAGCATGCAGCTGCTACTACTTCACCACTGATTGGTCTACCTCATACTGCCAAGATGGCGGTAGTGGAACCCATATGGCAGTAGCACACTCTTATTACCCCGTGCGCATGCGCAGCAGGCTGGGGTAGAGAGTGATCGACAGTCAGTCAGTCGATCAGTCAGACTGTCTGTCAGTCCAAGCGGTTTGAGCAGTGGAAGCCTTGTTGAAGGAAGTGTCAGAATTCAAAAAATACTAGCATCTACATAATTCACAGACCAGAGATCCAAAGTTGTGTGAATATCGACGATTAGCTGTCTTCTAATTTAGCTATACAACTTCGATCGGCTGTTGAAAGTCGCGCACAGGGTATACGTGCTCTGTTGAGCGGCACCTCTTATTGTTATGAATTCTTGGTATTATTCATGACAGAGCACAACTACTCGCATTCAATATGGGATTTTCCATATAGCTATGACGTAGTGACTTCAACTTAATTGTTAGTGGTAACCTTTGTGGTAATTAAGCTACCCACACACTCAACTGGTAAATTTTACCTTCTGAGGTGCTTTCTAAGACAGTATGTATACGTAGCTATAGCTGTTGATAGATCTCAGTGCATCAGTCTTGTAACCGAACGATCGCTTTGTAAAGATTAGGGAACGAGGTTGGTGCATGAGGGCCATCGACATCCATGCATCGTCGTTGATTCTGCCATGATGTTGTTGTATGAGGTACGCATAATACTGGAATTCATAATAGAAGCCGCCATGGCCGGACAAACCGGACCGGTTCCGACGGCCCTGAACTGTAGTGCATATTACAGCATAGATGAACCCAGTTTCCTAATGAATTTATGATGTTAGCTAGGAACGAGGCAGGTTCTACTGCACCACGTGGGCTTTGTAGCTAGTTAGGTAGAGCTTGAACAGCGCTCGGTAGAGTTGCAAGGCTAGTATACGGATGTGCTCATGAAATGCCACAGTACCATAGCTACTAGCATAGCATTATCGAGGCAAAGAACCCAAGGAGGACCGAGTAGGCAGTAGTTTGGTTCCCACAGTTAGACCCTTCTGCGTTTCGTTTCCGCCCAAGAAGGGAACCAAACCGGAGGCGTTCTTACGTAACCGTATCTATTTTTAGAGACAGGCCAGATACTAAAGTGACACAATCTCGGTCCGAACGCATACACTTGCGAGAAGGCCTAGCTACCCACTGTACATGTAACATGGCTACTCGCGCCCCAAGTAGGCCTAAGTTCACGAGTACCGATACGGTGACAGTCAAAGCTGAGGATCGTGCGGCTGCGACGACTCTTTTGCTTATCGGATCGACTGGAAATGGAAAAAGTACCCTCGGAAACTTCTTGCTTGACCCGAGGAATAGTCACATCTTTGGCAAGGAGCAAACATTTCGGACTGCGCGTGACAACAAGCCCGAGACTCAAAGCGTTTCTACTCAAGTCACAAGAGAACAATCAGGCAAGCGCGCCGTGCGAATTATCGATACTCCTGGCTTGAACGAAAGTGCAACTCAAGATCTCTCACACATGATAGACATCGTGAAGGCTCTGAATAGCGTGGAGTCCATTTCGGCGTGCATATTGTGCATGAAATTCGAGTCCAAAATCGATTCGCAGTACAAGGCTACCGTCGCCTATTACAGGAAGCTGTTACCGAGTCTGTTTGAAGGAAATGTGGTCATCGTTCTCACCCAATTCCAGACAGACCCTTACTCTGAAAGGCAGCGTGAGTTGCAAGGAGTAGATATCGACGCCATTGTTACCAATGCTCAGAAGGTGGTTCGTAAAGTTGCTGACTTGAGCTATTACCCTCAAGTGTTCAAGATCGATTCCATGCCAGTGATGGAAGACCAGAGAGAACACAGCGAGGGAACCCGCCAGGCAATCCTGGATTTCATTCGAGTCACAATGAAGCCTATCCAGCTCAGTGACCTAAAGGTAGCTAAGACCGATGAACTGAAGCAAATTGACGACAAAAAAATTGAGAAGGTGGATGGTGAAATAGGCGGCTACAACGAGCGACTGAAACAAGCCAATTCGAAGGCTGCGAAGGTCCTCAGCAGAATCGAAAGGGATGGCAAATCGAAGTCCGAACATGATCGGAAGTTGACCCATTTGAAAGATTCCAAAGAAGAGCTGGACTCGACAGATGAAGTTACAGCAAAAGAATGGTCTTTAGAGCAAAGTTGGAAATTCTTTCAGTGGCAGTCCAAGAGCTTTGAGATCGCTTCAGCTTGGCCAGTCGTTGGGCATACCAAATGGGACAATGGTCACCTTGAATGGAAGAGGTTCAGTGTACAGAGAGACCCAGGTGGTGCAAAAGGGAAAGTGGAAGGCAAGTTTGCTCGGGGTCTGTATGCCAATGTCACTCTGAAGACCAGCAAGCAAATGAAGTATTCAGATAAGATCAGATCACTGAATGCAGAGATTCGTACTGCACAAGAACGTCTCGATGAGCTTAAGAGGAATATTCAAGAACGCCTCGAAGAACATCAAGAATACCTCGAAGATATACGCCTACTCACGGAGTACATTGATGAAAGGAATGAAACCAAAAAGCGTCTTTCCCGCGATCCCATACCAATCGCAGAGGCTCTTCAAAGGCTAGAACACCTAAACCCTGAAAACTGATTAGTGAACGTGATCACTTTGTAGGCATGTGGCAGGACTCAGTGACCTTCGCTATAGTCCACGTACAGATATCGATACATGCATGGTTGTGTTCATTGTAGCAATGTATGATTATTCTTTTAATTAGCAAAAGCAACTTCATTGACTTATATAACAACAGTTGACAATGCATGTCTGCCCAAGGGGAGCCTGAAGAAGCAACTGTATCAGTCTGCATGAGGCATACACCCTAACATGGTATCAAGATTTTAACCGTGTGTGTGTGTGTGTTTGTGTGTGTGCAGATGTGGGATATTCTGGGAGGACTATACATTATAGTGACACGTGACCTTCATACTAAATTTACTGAACCTCGAACTCTGTGAATGCTTGCGCAGGAGTTGGAACCTTCCAGAACTTGGCTGGCCATGGGAAGCTGAAATGGATGCAGTCGGGGAGCAGCAGCTGAAGCGGACGCAATCGGGGCCGGAGCAAGGCAACGAGGAGGAAAAAGCTGAGCAAGTGAAGTGAGCGAAGCTACTTGTAATATTAACTTATGCCATAGATTTTATAGTGCATGGGAACTAGGAAACCATAGTTGCATAGCAACACTCATGTGGTACCTATGAGGGTGCATGGATGTACCAATACCCTGGTACCACTTAGTGTGTAGTTACCCCGCGCGCGCATGCGCGAAGCGGGGTTAAGCAATCGGTTTTGTCCGTCAGTCAGTCGTCTGTCAGTCAGTCAGTCGTCTGTCTGTCAGGCGGAAAAAATTGAAATCTCGCCACATAGACCCTCAAAAACCATCGAAATGGAGTCAAACAATAGCAAATAGCAAAAAACTGCTCTATGTGTACCTGACTGAAGTCAAGGCGCTCCGTTTCGCTGCATTTCGGCTATTTCCTACTTTTCATAACTATTCATAACATTGGCTCCACCTCTTCGTGACCTCAGAGTCCCATCAAGAACAGGACACGCAGTGCATTTGGAAACTTCATGCTTCGAGATGACCGCTAGGAAACAGTGTTTTGTCACGATCTATGTAGAATTGCAGCATACCCTTGCTTGAACCTATATTCCACCTATTCACTCAATGCTTGAAGAGCGGTTTTCTACCCTCTCAATGGAAAATACATATGATAACCCCAATCCCCAAAAAAGGAAGCCTAACAGAAATCAAGAATTACAGACCTATATCTCTACTCTGCGTATTGTCCAAAGTTCTGGAAAGAATCATATACAATAAAGTCATCAAATTCATTAGACCAAAACTATCTGAGTTCCAGTTTGGGTTTCTCAAAAATCGTTCTGCCCTGCAACAACTACTAGCAGCATTCGCCTTGATGCACAATGCTTTGGACAACAGGCACACAATGAATGCACTTTACCTAGACTTCCGCAAAGCATTCGATACTGTACCTCACTATGAACTACTCCAGAAACTCTGGCAAATCGGGATAACAGGCCCTCTATGGAAATTGTTCAGTAACTACTTATCCAACCGATCTCATTTCGTACGTTACAATGGATGCAACTCTTCTATCCTACCTGTCTTATCAGGTGTGCCCCAGGGCAGCATATTGGGCCCTCTACTCTTTCTAATCTATGTCAATGATTTGCCGCTTTCTATTAGATCTGCATCTTGTTTCATTTTTGCTGACGACACCAAGCTGTTACACACTATCAAGAACGAGCAAGACCAACAGCTATTTCAAGATGACATTCATCAAGTCGAAAGTTGGTGCCAACATTCCAAGCTATATCTAAACACAGACAAATGCAATATTTTGCAATTTTCTCGCGCAAAATACCCTTCTCAACGCTCTGATTCCTACACTCTGGATGGTGCCACCATTACAGCAGCAAATACACAAAGAGATCTGGGAATCATTGTTAACAGTGATCTGTCCTGGACAGACCACCTCAACCATATATGTCTGAAAGCCTACAGATCTCTAAATTTGATAAGACGGACACTGCCAGCTTCCTCTCCTGTCAGTCTCAAGAAGAGATTGTACATATTACTTGTACGCTCACATTTAAGCTACTGCAGTCAACTGTGGCGACCCCACCTCATAAAAGACATCACCAACATCGAGAGAGTCCAGAGGAAAGCTACAAAGTTCATACTTAACAACTACAATAGAGGAAACTACAAGTGGAGACTACAATCACTTCATCTCCTGCCTCTTATGTACTGGCTAGAGTTGCAAGACCTGTGCTTTCTTTTGAAATGCTTCCATGACCCGCACGACAACATGAACATACGGGAGTATGTATCATTCTCCTCCGGCAACACCAGAGCAGCAGCTGCCAACAAGCTCACTCACAACTTCTGCAAAACCTCAATGGCTAGACATTTCTACTTTAATAGAGTTGTAAGACTCTGGAACTCTCTACCGAATAGTCTTATCGATCTCACTGTAT
This sequence comes from Axinella damicornis, assembly GCA_963931865.1. Lineage (NCBI taxonomy): Eukaryota > Metazoa > Porifera > Demospongiae > Axinellida > Axinellidae > Axinella > Axinella damicornis. The sequence goes on along the minus strand of OZ007513.1, from coordinate 2,104,401 downwards.
CCGTTGAAAGCAATAAACATAGTCTCCTCAAGTACTTCTGGGAGCACTTTAATGCGAATTTTGACCCTACAAACCACTGTTCATTTCACATTGTATGTCCATGCTCAAGGTGTTTCTTACAGTAACTTGCTACTATCTTGTTCAATGTTTTGATGTTTGTATGTATTATGCTTAACTAGTACGTGAGCTGCTCCTTCAGTGGAGTTAGTCCCTCAGACTGTCATTTATACCCCCAAATTCACGTCACAACTACAATTCACTCATGCACTTTTACCTCATACAGTCTGTAAAGTCACAAATAATAATAATAATAATAATAATAATGTACATCACAGACATCGTGGCTATTGTTTCGGCTGTTTTTTCCAGCTATTTCCTATTATTCGTAACATTTGGCCCCACCTCTCCAGCTTCACAATATAATATGTTGTATATACGGTAAGCGGTCACTCCCACACCTTGGATATGGCCATACACGAACACAGTATACGCCATAGCCGCCCTGTTCGATGCGCATCGGCAAAGATGTCACGTCGATTGTAGCTGCACTGCACGCATCCTGACGTTCAGCGCGGGGTATGTGTTCTATGAACACCTCTAGTTGTCCACTGTGGTGGTTATTGGTGCCTTTCAAACGCCCATGCCCTATGGTATACGCACAAGCATTTATAACCTCTTGTTGGTGGGTTCTCATGCATGTAACATATGGTGTCTCTAAGGATGGATTCTTCACTGGAATGTGGGACCGGAACATGGGACTGGAATGTGGGACTGGAATGTGGGACTAGAATGTGGGATTAGAATTCAACTGGAACCTGGGACTCGAATGGGGAACCGGCTAAACTGCTATAAGATGCTTCGTTCACGGTAGGACAGAGCCTAGGATTACTTATTCACTCGGTTACTTAGCTTAACTTGCTCTGTAGCCTGTTGAAGCATCTTTCCTCTATTACGTTTGTAAAAATATTTAATGAGTTTCAACATCGGTGGCTATGGGCCCTATCATCTATGACTATGGCTGAAATTCATTGTTCAAGCTCATTAAAATATGCAATCAATCATGCATGTGACCTTTGACCTGAACCAACTTGAGGAAAGATGCTTCAATAGCACGTTTAACAAAGCCAATAAGTAATCCTGGCTCCAGTCAGTCCTACTCTGGTCAGTCCTACTCTGGTCTAGGGAGATACCCAGGGGACTTCCCTGCTCTCTTAGCTATGATGTTGCCTGTATTTTGAGTACTATACTGTCTGTCACCTATAGGTCATGTCTTTGAGTTGAATATTCCTGTGGTTTCCTTTACGTGTGCTTTCGTTGAGGATGTTGCACAATAGTGGATATTAGGTCATTTACAGCACCTGTGAGCTGTGGTAATGTAGCCTCGTTCCCAGACTCCCCCTTGCATATGCGGCAACACACGCACGCAGGAGGGAGCCTGGGAACGAGGCTAGTGTGAATGGTCAGCAGCTACAAGCTCAACCCCAGTCTATCACACCATGGTTTGCAATTACTCTTAGCTACAATGCTGCAGAGAAAAGGCAAGTTCCAACCAAGGTACTTTCCATGGCCAATTGAAGCCATTTGCCGTCTAGTCCCGCCCCACGAACATCCCACTTCCGTCACTCACACACACACACACACACACAGTTAAAATCTTAATAATATTGAATGAATGAATGAATTTTATTCACAATAATATTCTAGGCCAGGGCGGCCCATTAGTCAGAACATAAACAACTAATTAACTCATTACGTTTCAAAAAACATGTATGAACAAACTTGGCAATGCACGTAATATTAAGTAATATACACTACATCAGGGCCGTCAGAACCGGTCCGGTTTGTCCGGCCATATGCATGGCGGCTTCTATCAATATGATATATTGATAGAAGCCGCCATGCATGGCCGGACAAACCGGACCGGTTCTGACGGCCCTGATGTAGTGTATATTACAGCATAGATGAACCCAATTTACCGGTTACCCAGTTTCCTAATGATGTAAGGGAATCCTCGGTACCTAGGAACGAGGCTATACATACAAGGTCTATAGCGACAGTAGATGATGCAGGTTCTCAATTTCTACTGCACCACCACCCTGACCACGTGCACGTGCATGGGCTTTGTAGTTAGGTAGAGCTTGACAACGCTCGCTAGAGTTGCTAGGCTAGTAGCTATACTGATGTGCTCATGAAGTGCCACAGTACCATACATGACCATATCAGCTAATGAGGACGTAGACCGGTACCGAGTGGGCAGTATTGGCGTTCTTACGTAACTGTATCTATTTTTAGAGACATGACAGATACTAAAGTGACACATTCTCGCATACACTTGCGAGAAGACGAATAGGCCTACCTACTTAGCTAGTGCAATGTAACATGGCTACTCGCGGCGCCCCAAGTAGGCCTAAGTTCACGAATACTGATACGGTGACAGCTGAGGATGCTGCGACGACTCTTTTGCTTATCGGGTCCACTGGAACACAGGGAAATATTAGACTTTTACTAACGTAGAAAATGGTACAAAAACATGGTGAAATTGTAGGAAAGTATGAATTTTAAACTTTCACCTTTTTTATCATAGCATCAAAAAATTTTGCCTGATGAAAAGAAACTTAGGACCATTGCTTGTACACACACCAATCTTTCCATTGGTGCAATAAACAAAATCTCAACAAAATCACTACATTTTCACTACAAATTTGTACCACAAATTTCATTTTACCACACTTTTGTACCAATTTCTACGTTAGTAATTTGGACATTTTTCCCTGTGGAAATGGAAAAAGTACCCTCGGAAACTTCTTGCTTGACCCGAGGGATCGTCACATCTTTGGCAAGGAGCAAACATTTCGGACTGCGCGTGACAACAAGCCCGAGACTCAAAGCGTTTCTACTCAAGTCACACGAGAACAATCAGGCAAGCGCGCCGTGCGAATTATCGATACTCCTGGCTTGAACGAAAGTGCAACTCAAGATCTCTCACACATGATAGACATCGTGAAGGCTCTGAATAGCGTGGAGTCCATTTCGGCGTGCATATTGTGCATGAAATTCGAGTCTAAAATCGACTCGCAGTACAAGGATACCGTCAACTACTACAAGAAGCTGTTACCGCGTCTGTTTGGAGGAAATGTGGTAATCGTTCTCACCCAATACCAGACTGACCCTCGCTCTGAAAAGCAGCGTGAGTTGCAAGGAGTAGATATCGACGCCATTGTTACCAATGCTCAGAAGGAGGTTCGTGACGTTGCTGGCTTGTGCTATGACCCTCAAGTGTTCAAGATCGATTCCATGCCAATGGATAATGACGAGAGAGAACTCAGCGAGGGAACCCGCCAGGCAATCCTGGAATTCATTCGAGCCACGATGACGCCTATATGCCTCAGTGACCTAAAGGTGGCTAAGACCGATGAACTGAGGCAAATTGACGATAAAGAGATGGAGAAGGTGGATGGTGAAATAGGCGGCTACAATGCACGACTGAAACAAGCCAATTCGAAAGCCACGGAGGTCTTCAGCAGAATCGAAAGGGATGAAAAATTGGAGTCCGAATATGATCGGAAGCTGACCCATTTGAAAGATTCCAAAGAAGAGCTGGACTCGACAGATGAAGTTACAGCAAAAGAATGGTCTTTAAAGCAAAGTTGGAAATTGGAGGGGCGGCAGTCCAGGAGGTTTGTCATCGCTTCGGCTTGGCCAGTTGTTGGGCATTCCAAATGGGACAATGGTCACCTTAAATGGAAGGAGTTTGATGTACAGAGAGACCCAGGTGGTGCAGAAGGGAAAGTAGAGGGCAAGCTTTGGCGGGGTCTGTATGCCAATGTCACTCTGAAGACCAGCAAGCAAATCATGTATTCAGGTGAGATCAGATCACTGAATGCAGAGATTAGTACCACTCAAAAACGTCTCGATGACCTTAAGAGTGATATGGAAGAACACTGCACAGAACATCAAGAATACCTCAAAGAGATACGCCTACTCAAGGAGTACATTGCTAAAAGGAAGAAAATCAAAAAGAGACTTTCCTGTGATCCCATACCAATCACAGAGGCTCTTCAAAGGCTAGAACACCTAGCTATAGCATTCTGAGCAAGAGTGCAATTATTCTGTATAGCACCATGTAACAACATAGGTATACTAGCTAATGAATTATCATTGTGATGATCATTCAGGTATACTAAGCAACTTCATTGACATGCAGTTGCATGTCTGCCCAAGGGGAGCCTGAATAAGCAACAGCATCAGTCTCCACGAGGCATACACCCTAAAAGCTCATATATAGTCTAACTTGTGCCATAGTGAGAAGAACCACAGTTGCCTAGCAACATACATGTATATACCCTGTGGTACCTATGAGGGTGCATGGATATACCAATACCCGGTACCACTATATAAGTATACATTTGACTGTGGTTCAAACGCCCATGCCCTATGGTATACGTACAAGCATTTATCACTTGTGGTGGGTTCTCATGCATGTAACAGGGTGTCTGGATATTCTTCACTGGAATGTGGGACCGTAACATGGGACTGGAATGTGGGACTGGATTTCAACTGGAACCTAGGCCTGGAATGGAGAACTGGCTAAACTTCTGTAAGATGCCTCGTTTGGGGTAGGACAGTCTAACCTACTAGTTATTTCACTAAACTTGCTCTGTATAGCCTGTTGAAGCATCTTTCCTCAGTTCGTACAGGTCAAGAATATTTAATGAGCTTCAACAACGGTCTATGAAGGACTCCAGGTGGGAAAGAAGCAAGCTGTTTTGAGCATCCATGAGCTGTATCCACTGTTTTCTATTGATGTCACATGCACTTGCTGGGTAATTACCTTTGCCAAGCTTTCAGAATGCTTCACCTGCTTAGCTCCTAAAAGGACTCATTATTTGGGGCAAAATCAAACTCTAGCCTTTGCTGAAGCATAGGTAATAATGAATATTCCCCATATGGCTGAAATTCATTGTTGCTCATTAAATATGCAATCAGTCAACAATCATGCATGTGACCATTGACCTGAACAAACTTGAAGAAAGATATATACATACTTCAATAGCACGTTTAACAAAAATTATAAGTAATCCTGGCTCCAGTCAGTCCTACCCTGAATAAGCCATATTATAGCAGTTTAGCCAGTTCCTCGTTCCAGTCCCTGAGGTTCCACATTCCAGTGAAGAGTCCACTCCAGCGATTAGAGACACCCGCATGTAACACGTGTTCTCATGTACAGAATAAACCAGCTCAGTCCCAGCTAGCAGCCAGATGTGTCTCATAGGCTGGTGAAATGGCAGGAAGCTTGTTGTGTCATCTAGGGAGACACCCAGGGGACTTCCCTGCTCTCTTAGCATATGATGCATCCTGTGTTTTGAGTACTACTGTCTGTCACCTAGGTCATGTCTTGAGTTGAATATCCCTGTGGTTTCCTTTACATGCTTTCGTTGAGGATGCTGCACAATAGTGAATGTTAGGTCATTTACAGCACCTGTGAGCTGTGGTAATGTAGCCTTGTTCCCAGGCTCCCCCTTGCATGTGCAGCAACATGCGCACGCAGGAGGAACCCTGGGAACAAGGCTATTGAGAATGGTCGGTGTGTCTTCTGAATCAGTTGTGTTCTCATCCCATTGCTCAATTGCTGTCTAAGTGATGTGTGTGTGTGTACGTGATGGAAGTGGGATCTTCGTGGGGCGGGACTAGACTAGTGACGCGCGACCTTCATACTTCAATTTGCTGAACCTCGAACTCCGCAAAGAATGTTCGAGAACATTGAGCATGGGCTACAAGCGGATGCAATCGGAGAGCAGCAGTCAAAGCGGACGCAATTAGGGAGCAGAAGTTGAAGCGGACTCAATCAGGGACCAGCAGTTGAAGTGGATGCAATCAGGGAGCAGCAGCCGAAGCGGACACAATTGGGGAGCAGTTGATAGATGATTTTGTGATTCATGGGGAAGTGTCCTGACACTCATGCAAAGTGAACTGATTACATTGTAAATATGAAATAATTCTACCGAATGTTAAACAGTTTGTGCCATATACTGTTGATAGAATAGTGGTGGCAGGCACTAAAAAAATTAATTAATTCTACCCACCCGGTCCCCCTGGGCTTCTTTGCCTCAGCAAGTAACTACTAAGCAAGTAACCTTAGCAAGTAACTACTAAGCCCACATGGTGTAGGAAATCGAGATAACCTTTGTACTCTATATAGCTATATAGCTAGCTATAAGGAAACTGGATAAACGGAAATTGGGGCTGTAATATGCGAGGCTGCTGTTTTGGCTTGAACTCGCTTGCTTGTATTTGGACTAGGTGGTCGTGAAGGTTGCTCGTGCCTCCATGAAATGCGTAGGTTTTCTCGAGCTCACACAGTGTAGCTAGCTACACTTGGCATTCTTTTGGTCCAGTTTTCCATGTTTCCAAACATCAAGATTTTTCACGATTAGAACTCAATGTCACGCACTAGCACTATTACCACTGGCACTAGCACAACTCTTCCAATTCTGGATCCAACGCCATCTTGATTGTACACCGCCATGTAGTAATCGATATGAGGAGTTTCCCCTTCGATTATTCTAACGAATTTTCGAAAGTCAAACATTCGTTTACGCACTAAAATGATTCGTATTTTAGGCACTGTAACTGTAGCTATCTATTTTTAGAGTGTATTAGGCCAGGTAAAATAGTTTCTCATTCACTTGAAAGTCCAGATTAGGCACACGGAGAGGAACGTTATTTTTTATTTTTGCTGTGACAGTACATGTTCAATCAGTTGATTGATTACGTGGTCTGGCAGAGCTGTCGTTCTGTCTACTTCTCTCAGGGCTGGGGTTGGGGGGCAGTGGTAACTGGTTCATAACCTCGAGGTAGCTACTGGGTTCAATCCCGGGACCGGGTTTGATCCCGAGACCGGGTTCGATCCCGGACCAGGAGTCCACACAGCTTTTCCCTTATTCTCATAGCTTATTTGCTGGCAGCGGCTTCTCGGAAAAGGATGTTAAACTGTTACTAAGGTCTAGCTGGGTCTCCTTGAGGCGTCCGTACAACCAACGATCTGGCATTCAGACAAAGGATATAACCTCACGTCTGCAGATCACCTCATGGAGTTCTGGTGGCATTTCATAGCCTCGCACTGGAGGTGTAGAAGGCCTGGGAACGAGGCTAGCATCTCACACTCGTGTCACTCGCCATGTGGACTTTGGTGGGTCCCCATGATACTAAATATAATTTTATCAGTGTATTATATTTAGCCTATCATTACGTCATTGCCGTAAATAAAACGTCCGAAGCGCCGGAGAGCGCACGCACGGATAAGAAACTATTTTGTCTACCTACCGTAACATGACTACTCGCGCCCCAAGTATGCCAAAATTCACGAATGCCGATACGGTGACAGTCAAAGCTGAGGATGCTCCAATGACTGTTTTGCTTATTGGATCAACTGGAAGTGGAAAAAGTACCCTCGGAAACTTCTTGCTTGACCCGAGGGATCGTCACATCTTTGGCAAGGAGCAAACATTTCGGACTGCGCGTGACAACAAGCCCGAGACTCAAGGCGTTTCTACTCGAGTCACAAGAGAACAATCGGGCAAGCGCGCCGTGCGAATTATCGATACTCCTGGCTTGAACGAAAGTGCAACTCAAGATCTCTTACACATGATAGACATCGTGAAGACTCTGAATAGCGTCGAGTCCATTTCGGCGTGCATATTGTGCATGAAATTCGAGTCTAAAATCGATTCGCAGTACAAGGATACCGTCACCTATTACAGGAAGCTGTTACCGAGTCTGTTTGAAGGAAATGTGGTAATCGTTCTCACCCAATACCAGACTGACCCTCGCTCTGAAAAGCAGCGTCAGTTGCAAGAAGTAGATATCGACGCCGTTGTTACCAATGCTCAGAAGGAGGTTCGTGACGCTGCTGACTTGTGCTATTACCCTCGAGTGTTCATGATCGACTCCATGCCAGTGATGGAAGACGAGAGAGAACAAAGTGAGGGAACCCGCCACGCAATCCTGGATTTCATTCAAGCCACAATGAAGCCTGTACACCTCGGTGACCCGCTAAAGGTAGCTAAGACCAATGAATTGAAGCAAATGGATGATAAAGAAATTGAGGGCTTGCGTGGCCAAATCAGCAGCTATAAGTTGCGACTCAAACAAGCTAAGTTGAAAACTGAGAAGGTCATCAGCAGAATCGAAAACAAGGAAAAATCTAAGTCAGAATGTGAACGGAAGGTCAACCGCTTGAAAGACCGCTTGGAAGAGTGTGATCCCCTTAAATGTGGCTACTACAAGTGGTTGTTTTGGGGGGATCGATATAAAATCAGATCACTGAAGGAAGAGATTCGTAGCATACAGGAGTGCCTTGAAGAGCTGAAGAGAAACATTGAAGAACACCTGGAAGAGCATGAAGAATACCTCGAAGAGATTCACCGACTCAGGAAGTACATTCATGAAAGAAATGCAAGCATAAAGTGTCTTTCCCATGATCCCATACCAGTAGCAGAAGCTCTTCACAGACTACAAGACCTCACACCAATCCGAAACTTTTAAAACATGCACTCAAGTGGACAGTCACTATGACAACCTGGAGGGCCTGCATTAGCCTCGTTCCCAGGCGCTCTTGGTAATTGGGGAACGAGGCTAGGCCTGCATGTGCACAAGTCACTAACTATAACAGTGACTACAGTGGAGGACCTCACAACCACAAGGAAATACCATCACTCTGATTAACACATGATAGTGCAGCACAGTTGAGTAATTAATAGTGAGGTAATGCATGTTGAACCATCTAGTAGGACCATATTTGTACATGTGAGCTTTAGAGCGGTTTTTGGTTTGTGCTTCACACTTAATATGCATTACGCTTTGCTGCTTGCTGTATCCACTATCCACTCGGTTTCCTTCATCTGTCATGTGCTCATTTAGCTGAATACACTTGTTGTGCCTGTCACCTGTGATATCATCTGCTGCGGCCATAACTTTTGTCAAACCTGCATAGGTTGCGTGCAAGTAGAAGGAAAACCGTGCCCCCTTTGCAACGAGCGTTCGTTCCGAGTGATGCACAATAAGGGACTTGGGTTCACTGTCTACTGTACTCATCGAGAGGACGGTTGTTCGTGGACTGGGGAGTTGCAAGCTCTTGATCAGCATCTTAACGTCAACGCCACCATGGAAAAGCAGCTTGTCGGGTGTGAATTTAATTGTCCAAGTAGCTTGCATGCATTGTTGCGAATATTTCAAACGTGGCAGTGTCGGAGAACACCAGCTAGGTTCTTGTCCTCAGCGTCCATTCAGCTGTGACTACTGTGGCAATTACGGCTCTAGCTATGAGGACGTCGTCGGTAAGCACTGGCACGTGTGCCCAAGCAGGCCTGTTCCCTGTCCAAACGAGTGTGGGGTGTACCCTGAACGTCACTCTCTTGACAACCATGTGAAAAATGACTGCTCGCTCACACTAGTTCAGTGCAACTTCAGCTATGCTGGCTGTCAAATTCGGCTCATTCGCAAAGACATGGACACCCACATGAATGACAGTTCACTTCACCATGTCTCGCTACTTGCAGGATATAGTCAGCAACTGGCAGAGAAACTAGTAGAGAAAGAAGAACATGTTGCCAGTCTTACTGCCTCTGTGGAAGAGAAAGTAGTAGTAAGTGCAGAGAGGGTCGGCTGCTTGGAAGGACAGGTGATGTCACTCAGCGAAGAAGTGCCCTCTCTCAAGCTTAAGCGGGAGGAAGACCGAAGATTGTATGCTGCTGCGTTTCCTGTTCGGTTCACCATGACCAACTTTGAGCAGCTGAAAGCGAAGGATGACTGCTGGTACAGCCCTGCATTCTATACCCATCCGCACGGGTACAAGATGTGCTTGCAAGTGTTTCCAAATGGACGTGATGCTGGTAAACGCACACACGTTTCAGTATACATCTGCATGATGCGTGGGGACTCTGACGCCTACATCAGCTGGCCCTTTCAAGGAGATATCACTATTCAGCTGCTAAACCAAGTGGCTGACAGTGCACATCGGACTAACACCCTGTACTTCATCAACAGCCCTATTGGAAGAGTTCAGGGTGGAGAAAGAGCTATGGAAGGGATCAGTGACGTCGTAGGACAGCTGTTTGTTCCAAATCAGTATTTAGGCTACTATCCCCTCCGAAACTGCCTGTTCCTTAAGGATGACTGCCTGCAATTCAAAGTGATCAGCGTTGCAAATGCCAATCCCTTTCCACAAATTGAGAAGCAATGTCTCGCTGTAGAGCAGTTTGTATGTTTTCCTCCGATGAATTTCACAATGAGAGATTTCAAGCAGCTCAAAATGAGCAGCACACGTTGGTTCTCACCCTCGTTTTATACCCAGTTCCAGGGGTATCGGATCTGCATTGGTGTGTTTACAAATGGATATGCCTGTGGGGATGGCAAAGGAACACACGTGTCGCTGTATGTCTACATCATGCAAGGAAATTACGATACATTTCTCAAGTGGCCATTCCGTGGTGACGTAACAGTTCAGCTACTGAACCAGCTTGAAGACAAGGAGCATATTGCAGATACTTTTTCATACACTGATACTGTACCTGACCACATCGTCGGTCAGGTTGTTGGCCATGAAAGAGCTCGAGGGTTGGGCACTCATACATTTGTTGCCCATGGAAAGCTCGCTTATAACCGTGAAAAGAACTGCCGGTACTTGAAGAACAATAGACTTCTCTTTCGTGTTACAAAAGTAAAAGTTAGAAGTTGAGTAGCTGACCTTCCAAATCCTAGCTGCATCATCTATCTTTATTAATGACTGTATTGACACCGAAGCTTTCTTTTTTCGTTTCGCAAAATTATTATGAAGCTCGCATATTTGCATTATGGTGCCATGCAGTATAATTATGGCTATCATTGTTCTGCAGCAACGCAGGGCTGCCTTTATGCAAGATGACTGTAGGTCACCATGCAGTGTGTGAGCTTGGAGAAATGCATGCAAGGCAGCAAGTATAATGTAGCTGGGAAATCAGAATAGGAAATACAGAAACCATATGCCTCCAGTATTATATATACCTCAGATGACTTCACTGGTGACAGCCCATTCATGAAGGACCCAGCACGTGAAGACAGAAAGCTTAATTTGTAAGTGTGAGGTTCAAACCAAAAACCACTCTAAAGCTCACATAATTTATGGTCGTATATACCTGATTCATCGTGCATTACCTCTACGTACTTGCAATACTACATAGTAATAATACAGAGACTATCACTCTACGCCCACCCTGTATATATCCCAGTAATGTTACTGTCTCAGATTACCCCTCCCCTTAATTGGAATTGTCACAGTATTGGTAGCTATAGTAATCTGTCATGGAAGTTGCCCAAGCATACATTAATGATGGAATATAACACTAGCTATATAATCTTACGGCTACCATTATAAGATATCTTTCAAGACAATATGCATGTGCATTTAGCTCCACTATAGTATAAAGATTCCCCCTGTCAATTGAGCCATACTGATTGAATTACTGCAACATATCTGGGTAGCTATTGGCTATATATAGCCACTACACTAATACAGACCAATAACCAAAGTAGCTACGCAAACACAAGAACGTAAACACAGGGACAACAACCTGAAGGCTATGGATCTATAGTGAGAGTTATTGTATATGTGAAAAAGAGTTGCTTATACTCTAATTGGTTGATACGCACTGCTAGAATAACACTTCCTATTGCCATAGCTGAGATGAAGAGTAGGAACCATAAGACTGCCAGTCTGCGGCACCACACGGATTGTCTGTAGGCTTTTCGAGCTGCTGAGATGTCTCCACGTTCCAGTGTGTCCTGGGTCTGACGAGGTAATAGTGTTTCATTTGCAGGGTTTCTAAAATACAATATCATTGTGGAAAGCCAACTATATAGGTGGTATTGCTAGCAGTTGGCTAATAAAAATTTTCATACCACCACATTCAGAATGGAATTGTAGGTGTAGCTATATCAAAGCAGCATTAAAAATGCAGGTGAATTTTATAGCTGCTTTTATTGGAACATGGTTATACTAGTTTGCCAGATAATATTGTTCTGCACTGAGACTGTAGCTATGACATAAACCTTTGTGTACTGGAGTTACAACTTAGACTAGCCCCATTCCAGGAACGTAAATTAATGAGAAACTAATAATGTAATGAATATTTACGATGTATGTATACAAACAACTAAACAAACATACATGTACCTTCTTCAGAGAACGGATTATTGGTATACAGCAGAGAAGAGCAATAGGTGTTGAGAAGATGCAGCCCATAATGGATAGGAATTTATACATTTTATTCTCACTTGGCACTTCATCAGCATAGTGGGGTTCTCTTGTTCCAGTCTGACAGTGGTAGAAACTCCACAGCTCAATCCGGCTTCCACTCAGCAAGTTCTGACGTTCACTGGCTACAGCTGCCATTTCAAATTGTTAACTGGAGCTCATGCAGTGTCAGTATACTCACATCCCCATAAAACGTTGCTGGAAGTTACTAGGTTCCTCAGCTATGCTGCTGTCGGTACAGCTGGTGAATAGGGAGACACCTATAGTACTTGAACCACAGTGTTTAGTAGGAAGTTATAGCTATATTAGCTTCCTGGGTTCAACTGCCACCATGAGCACAACTTTGGTCATTAGGGAGGGACGTAACTAGCCTCCCTGTCTCATGCCTGGGAATGAGGGTAAGACGTAGCAAACCCCTGCTAAGTTTCATAGCTCCCTGACTTGCAGCTACATTGTGATAACATAGTTTGCTAGCTATTAACCCCCCCCCCCCCCCCCCCCCCCCCCCCCCCCCCCCCCAATAATAACCATTGGACAGTAACTAGGCTAGTATGATTACTAGCTGGTCAGGGTATGTAGCAATGGAAATGTCCTAGCTGCCCCCCCCCCCCCCCCCCCCCCCCCCCCCCCCCCCCCCCAGCAGTACAAACACAATGGTACTGCAGAAAGCCCCCCCCCCCCCAGCAGTGCAAACACAATGGTACTGCAGAAAGCCCCCCCCCCCCCCCCCAGCAGTGCAAACACAATGGTACTGCAGAAAGCGTGTGGTCAATAGTACTACTGCACATGCTCACAAATGTGACGTACGAGTGACAACCGTATTATGAGGAAATTTTAGGCCCTTGTCTCACTATAGCTGATCATACTCGTGCATCTGCCCCTAACTATGCCTAGCTGGTCTATACTGCAGCGGCCTCATTCCCGGAGGAAGGCAAAGTTTCCATCCTCCTGCATGGCCTGCGAACAAGGCTAATACTACAGTTACAATGATCCAGAAATAAGCATGAATAGCAGTTACTGGCAACTACAGTAGTTACTGGCAACTACAGTAGTCACAAGCAAAACAATACTGTATAAAAATCATTGCTAGACAATACCAATAGTTAGTAATTACTGTGAACAAATTTATTTGTTAGAATAACAGTTCCAGTTAATGTCATAACTGTGATGAAGACTAGGGCGAACCACAGGAATGCCAGTACGCGACACCACACAGACAGTCTGTAGGCTTCCCGAGCTGCCGGGATGTCTCCATGTTCCAGTAAATCCTGCATCTGAAGGGGGTGTCAAATTATCAATTAAGAATAAGGTGGGTATGCATGGTTCTGCGTGAAATACAGGCTGTATATTATTCCAAGTTAGCACTACAGAATAAATGTTTGGTTTAGCTGTAGAGGCAGCATTGAATACATGCAGCTGAATTTTATAATAATGTAATGCGGAATCTCAACTAGGTATGGAAACCACACTGGTGAAGGATGTCCTCCCTCCACCAAAGGTAAGTGTGAAAAATGGCATCAAATGCAGCGAGAAAGAAGAAGTCTCAGAAGACAGCATGTGCTGTCTGTAGCACGGAGTAGAGAACGGCAAGGACGAGCCTCTTCACTGTGAGAGCTGTAACCAGACATTTCACCGTTACTGCGCCACAACCGTTCATACTTAAGAGTTTGAGGTAGGTAATTTATAATTGTGCATAATTATATAGCTATGTTTATTTGCAGCACCGTAGTTTAGACACATGCATGCATCACAATGTACTCTCCACTATTAGGCACTTAATACTATGACATTGAGCAATAGAGACTGGAAAGAAGTCATAGCTACATGGATACTCACTAAATCAATAGCTAAATATTAAGGAACTCAGAAATGTATTTGCAATGCATTCTTTGCATGTAGCTACAAATTAGACGTACCTTCTCCAGAGAGTTGATTATTGAAATGCAGCAGAGAAGATAGCCAGGTGATATGATGGTGCAGGCCAAAATGGTTAGGAGTTTGTACAGTTCAATCTCCCTTGGCACTTCATCAGCATAGCAAGATTCTCTTACACAAATCTGACAGTTGTTGGAATTCCATAGTTCAATTCTTCCACTGAGCAAGTTCTGATGTTCACTGCTTGAGTGACAGGTTACCGTTGGCCTCTTAAAATAGTTAACTGGAACTGCAGAGAGAGAACGTTTACTTGTATCCTGGCGTTGCTAGGACGTTATTAACTTCCTCAACTCTACCACTCACCTGTACTCATAAGGAGACACCTATAGTGCCTTAACCACAGTGTCAGGTAGGAAGTTATTAGCTTCGGCCAGGTTCAACTGCCACCATGAACTTTGGTCACTAGGGAGGGATGTAACTAGCCTCCCCGTCTCATACCTGGGAATGAGGTTAAGACGTAGCATACCACAACTAAGTCTCATAGCTCCCTGACTTGCAGCTACATTGTGATAAAGTTTGCTTGCTACTGCACAAGTAGCTAGCTGCAAGTCAGCTTCATAGCTAGCTATAATTATGCCTTTACTTCTACTGCTGACAATGTAGCTGCATTAAGTCAGGGAGCTATGAAACTTAGTAGTGCCCCCCCCCCCCCCCCCCCCCCCCCCCCCCCCCCCCCCCCCCCCCCCTCCAGCACTTAAGCCCTTGACTCACTAACTGATCATACTCATGCATCTGCCATAATTACTATGCCTAGCTGGTCTATATACTGCAGCAGCCTCATTCCCGGAGGAAGGCAAAGTTTCCATCCTCCCACATGGCGACCAAAGCATGTGCTCATGGTGGCAGTTGAGCCCGGGAAGCTATATAGTAACTTCCTACTAGACACTGTGGTTCAAGCACTATAGTTAGGCTAGTATAATTCATATAGCATTTTACTTGTATGAGAAACTCGAGATTTGGAAACTCTTTGCCCCCCCCCCCCCCCCCCCCCCCCCCCCCAGCAGTGCAAACACAATGGGAATGAGGCTAATACTACGCCAGAAATAAGCATGAATATATTATAGCAGTTACTGGCAACTACAGTAGTTACAAGCAAAACAACACAGTATAAAAATCAGTACCAATAGTTAGTAATTACTGTCAACAAATTTATTTTGATAGAACAACAGTTCCAATTGTCATAACAGTGATGGAGACTAGGGCGAACCACAGGAATGCCAGTACGCGACACCACACAGACGGTCTGTAGGCTTCCCGAGCTGACGGAATGTCTCCACGTTCCAGTAAATCCTGCGTCTGAAGGGGTGTCAAAATAATTATCAATTAAGAAAAAATTCAATAGCTGAAAGGTGGGTATGGTTCTGCGTGAAATACAGGCTATAATTATATTATTCCAAGTTAGCACTACAGAATAAATGTTTGGTTTAGCTGTAGAGGCAGCATTGAATACAATCAATCAATCAATCAAATCTTTTTAGTCCCCTGCAATTGCAGCCAGCCTAGGTTAGGCTTATGAGACTACAAAAAAGAACACTTAGGGCATACACACAGGACATACAGACAACACATAAAAGTCAGCTTCAGGCTGTGAGCTTGGTAGCCTTGTCGCGGTTGTGTGGATGTACAACATTAATGTCATCAAAGTTTATTTTAAGTTGTGGGGCGACATTTAAAATCCGAGCGGCTTGGGCTTCTTCAAGGTGATCTTGGCCAAGGTTATGTATACAGTGCCGGGGCAGGGGGCTTTACATCCCGCATTGGCAGTTGCAGCTGAATCCCGCATTGGCACATGCAGCTGAATTTTATGTATAGCTGGAGCATGGTTCATTTCAGGGCAACTTACCACCTACATCACACACCATGCAAGGAGGGTATATTACAGAATAGTTTACAGCTAGCTAGCTTAGTCAAAGCAGTACATACAAAATTCTTGTTGCAACTACATGCAGCCCAAGTGACTAATACAGCTATCCTAAGTGAAAAGCAGCTAGATTTTTGGATACCATCTCTGAAAAAAGTACTTACTTGAAACAACTCAAATGCAGAATTGATATATAGCTCAGTTGCAGTGAGGACCCACTCAATATGTAATCAAGCCCTTGCGGGCCAACGGTTGCGTTCTACTGGAATTCTTTATAAATCAGTGTGCACTGCTGTAGCTATATGCAGAACAATATTCACACTTGCGAAAGACAATCAAGCCAATCAGTATAAGTGGGGACAACAGAACGCCGCTGAACAGGGGGGTGGGCGCTAGATGCGTACTCAGACTACTTAGGCATGTAGTATCCGCCCACCCATTCAGCACTGCATAAACAACAAGCCCGGCGGTAAGCTAATGACCGGCTATGAATATAATTATACTGCTGATTGCGTTGACCTTGCAAATTCAAAGCTGGAAGTGCTGTGCACTTGGTGGGTTTCTAATTGAGTTATGGTCTGCAACGCTACCGCGCACATGCAGCTGTACACTACCGCAAAGGTTGTACACTATTGACCATAACTTAATTAGAAACCCACCAAGTGCACAGCACTTCCACGCAATCAGCAGTACTGCTGATTGCGTTGACCTTGCAAATTCAAAGCGGGAACGCACTTGCTGGTTTCTAATTGAGTTATGGTACCACTGAACATGCACAAACTGTTGTGTTCACTATTGACCATAACTCAATTAGAAATCCACCAAGTGCTTCCCACTTTGAATTTGCAACGTCAACGCAATCAGCAGTAAGCCCATTAATTTTTTCACGCATAGAAATTGATCGCGCACACTGTAGTTCATATTTAGTACTTCATAGCCTTTTTTAATGCACCTCGCCCAGAGGTTAAGAAACGCTGCTCACAGAACCCTGTGAAGTAACTTTCGCGTGAAGAGGGGGGTGGGCGCTTGATACGTGGTGGGCGCTTGATACGTACACTACGGTAGTTGCGTCCTGTGGGTCTACCGTAGTTGTATAACTATACCTAACACCTGGTCAGTTGCAAATATGCTGTAAGGTTAGCTACTTGCTTACTTCATGGTAGCCTCATTCCCAGGCCTTCTCACCCCAGCATTCGTCGCCCATGTTAGTACTACTGGAAGCGGCAAACGCTGGGGTGAGAAGGTCTGTGAATGAGTCATCATTGACTCAATGAAGCTAACATCATGGCACTATGAAATAAAGTGGTGGTTAGTCCATTTGCATTAGGCACGCAACAGTACAATGTTGTTAGTGCAAACGATAATATTGCGTGCTACTGGAATGTAATGTGAAATATCAACTAGGTATGGAAACCACACTGGTGAAGGATGTCCTCCCTCCACCAAAGGAAAGTGACTTAGTGTGAAAAATGGCATCAAATGCAGTGAGAAAGAAGTCTCAGAAGACAGCATGTGCTGTCTGTAGCGCCGGAGTAGAGAACGGCAAGGATGAGCCTCTTCACTGTGAGAGCTGTAACCAGACATTTCACTGTTACTGCGCCACAACCGTTCATACTCAAGAGTTTGAGGTAGGTAATTAATAATTGTGCATATATAAATTTGCAGCACCGTAATATGTTTAGACACATGTATGCATCACAATGTATATACTCTTCACTATTAGGCACTTGACAGCTTATTAAATACTATGACGTTTTTTTTTTTTTTTTTTTTTTTTTGTTTATAATAATTTTGCATGTGAAGCAAGGATACAAAAATAGCAACAGTCATCTTAAATTAGTTAACTGGAACTGCAGAGAGAGAAAGCAGTTTATTTGTATCCTGGCGTTGCTAGGAAGTTATTAACTTCGTCTCAACTCTACCACAGCTGTCATTACAACTGGTGACTAGGGAGGTTAGTGCCTTAACCACAGTGTCTAGTAGGAAGTTATTAGCTTTCCAGGTTCAACTGCATGAACATTGGTCACTAGGGAGGGATGTAACTAGCCTCCCTAGCCTGCAGTTACCGCAGACCAAACCGCGAAGGTCAGATTCCCCCTAGCTGTCAATTCATGCTGATTGAATTACTGCAACATATCTCGGTATTGGCAATATATTACAGCCGCTACGCTAATACAGACCAATAACCAAAATACACAAACACAAGAGCATAAACACAGGGACAAGAACCTGAACGATAACTTATAAAAGAGTTATAGTAAAATTTGGATGCGAAAAGGGTTTCTTACTCTTATTGGTTGATACGCACTGCTAGAATAACACTTCCTATTGCCATAGCTGAGATGAAGAGTAGGAACCATAAGATTGCCAGTCTGCGGCACCACACGGATTGTCTGTAGGCTTTTCGAGCTGCTGAGATGTCTCCACATTCCAGTGTGTCCTGGGTCTGATAGGGTGTCAATGACATACTGTTGCAATAAGTAGTAGGCATAATAATAGTTCAGCATGAGAAACAGGCTGTAGCTACCTAGCTACATAAAATCCGTCTGGTAACATTGGGGCATTTTTAATTTGTTGATAATCATTAAGGAATTTGAGCATACCAATAGAAACGCAGTATTGTCAGTATGAGTATTTCAAACTCTGTCATTTATAGCTAAGAGGTATTCATAGCTAGGTACCCTATCCACCTAGCCTCATTCCCAGTCCCACGCCCAGCTTTTTATCGCTTAGTCCCACACCCAGCTTTTCGTCGTTTCCATGCAGTACTGCAAGCGACGAAAAGCTGGGCATCGGACTGGGAACGAGGCTAACTATCCACCCAATTTATGCATAAAGTTCATGCTGAGACTTCACCTTTGCTGTGTACTGAAGTTACAACTGAGACTATAGCCCCATTCCAGGAACTCACAGCTTCTTAAATTAATGCTATGATGTTGAGCAATAGAAACTGGTTGAACTAATACAATCCAGATTATAAACATACCTGCTTCAGAGAACGGATTATTGGTATACAGCAGAGAAGAGCAATAGGTGTTGAGAAGATGCAGCCCATAATGGATATGAATTTATACATTTTAATCTCGCTTGTCACTTTGTCAGCATAGTGGGGTTCTCTTGTTCCAGTCTGACAGTTGTAGAAACTCCACAGCTCAATTCGGCTTCCACGGAGCAAGTTCTGACGTTCTCTGCTTGAGTGATTGGCTGCAGCTGCCATTTCAAACAGTGAACTGGAGCTGAGAGAATACAGTACCATATACTCATACAGTTATCCTGCTGTTGGTATAGGATGTTATTTATATGAACAGCACAAACTTATTACAGAAATGCAAGGTGGTCAACATTCGTGACTTATATTACAATGAACACTATACTGCGAGTTTGCTACTTCAGTAGCTAGTTACCATAGCACATGCATTTACCTTGATGAACCTTGTCTAGTGAATTTTGAACCTAGTCACTCACCATGAATGACTCTTCATACACCATCATACAATCAATCTAGCTACTTTCTGCTCAGAGAGACAACTATATCAGTGGTCCAGTGGTGCCGATTGAGTATATTATGTGACCACTTCCTATACGTATTATGTGAGAAAGGGACCTAGGGAGTGAACTTTGACCTTTATCTCAAGGGCTGCAGACAATTTAGTAGAATGGTTGGTTCAATCGGCACACTTCAATGTACAGGTCAAGGTCCTTTACCTGTGCCCCCTTTACATATTTACCATCCATTGTACTGGTATATATTAGCACATCCTCATTTGGGGGAAATAGTATTTCCGCAGAGGAAGAAGTTCCCAAGCAGGAATTTGTCTATACCTTCAGCGCAAGTTCTGATGTTAATATTTATGATGCAGCCCTAAATGGTTATACACTTTACAGCAGGAGTGTCTTGTGCAGGTTTATAGTTGTATATAGGAATCCCACAGCTCAATTCTTCCATTGAGCAAGTTCTGATGTTCACTGCTTGAGTGACAGGTTGCAGTTGGCATCTTAAAATAGTTAACTGGAACTGCAGAGAGAGAAAGCAGTTTACTTGTATCTAGGAAATTATTAACTTCCTCAACTATACCACTGTCATTACAACTGGTGAATAGGGAAACACCTATAGTGCTTGTTGAGCTCTTTCTTGTGGAACTAGACAGGCTAGAACGAGATGCTTAGCTAATCAAGAGACAGGCTCTTGGACAGATCACTTGGACTTAGTTTGCTAAGAAATTCAGTTGACTTCACCCTCCAACAAATCTCTTAATTAGAGCAAATAGCAACAACATGTACATAGCACATAGCTAAGCAATGAAAAATGGTGTGGAGGCATCTTTATGGATCAGGGCCCCAGGAGGCTTGCACAAACAAAGGGTGGAAGTGCATGAATAGACAATGATAAGGCCAAGTTGAACAAAGAAATTCAACAAAGAGATGTGGAGAATGTAATTAAGATAAGCTACAGTAAATAATTAGTATGCCATACATCAGGAAATAATTAATGCATGCACTAACGGTGCTTGAACCGCAGTGTCTAGTAGGAAGTTATTAGCTTCCCGGGTTCAACTGCCACCATGAGCACATCTTTGGTCACTAGCGAGGGACGTAGATAGCCTCCCCATCTAGATCTCATGCCTGGGAATGAGGCTAAGACGTAGCAAACCACTGCTAAGTTTCATAGCTCCCTGACTTGCAGCTACATTGTGATATATAATGTAGTTTGCTAGCATTATATCGTAGATGGGAAATTTTAGGCCCTTGTCTCACTAACTGATCAGTGATCGTATATACTTGTGCATCTGCCCCTAACTATGCCTAGCCCATTCCCAAAGCTTCCATCCTCCCACATGGCCTGTGAACAAGCCAACAAGGCTAATACTGCAGTTACAATGATCCAGAAATAAGCATGAATAGCAGTTACTGGCAGCTACAAGGTAAACAATACAGGGTACATAATCACTCATTGCTAGACAATATGAATATTATCGAATTTGGCAAATTTAATTGATAGAATAACAATTACAACTGTCATAACTGTGACGTAGAGGGCAAACCACAAGAATGCCAGTACGCGACACCACACGGACGGTCTGTAGGCTTCCCGAGCTGCAGGAATGTCCCCACGTTCCAGTAAATCCTGCGTCTGAAGTGGATGTCAAATTATCGTTAAGTTTGCATAATTATAGTTTAAATAGCTGAAAGGTGGGTATGGTTCTACATGAAATACAGGCTTGTACTATGACATTGAGCAATAGAGACTGGATGGTTACATGTAAATCAATAAACATTAAGCAACCCAGAAATGTATTTGCAATGCATTCTTTGGATATAGCTACAAATTAGACATACCTTCTCCAGAGAGATGATTATTGGGATACAGCAGAGAAGATAGCCAGGTGATAAGATGGTGCAGGCCAAAATGGTTAGGAGTTTATACAGTTCAATCTCCCTTGGCACTTCATCAGCATAGCAGGATTCTCTTGCACAAATCTGACAGTTGTTGGAATTCCATAGTTCAATTCTTCCACTGAGCAAGTTCTGATGTTCACTGCTCGAGTAACTGGTTAGAGCTGCCATTTCAAGTAGTTAACTGGAACTGAGAGAATACAGTATAGTCATATAATTTTATCTGTAGGAAGTTGTACTGTAGCTACCTCAATTATTACTACAATACTCAGTCAGTACGTATACAATCATGTACAACTGGTGAATAGGGAGATACAGTTGTCACCTTCAAATAGTTAAGTGAAACTGAGAGACGACAGTGTATCCCGTTATATATCTATATCTTTGCTGGCTACTATCACTGTCAGTATATACAACCCATGCAGTAGCCTCCTATAAGCTCATAAGGAGCATTTCTTACACACTTTTAAGTAGTGTATGGTTGATTGAGAGTTGTATACGTAATAAGCCATTAGCTTCTTACCAGACCCTCTCAGGGGCGGAGATATAGGGAGGAGGGGACCTAGCTGTAGCTGGGGGGGGGGGGGGGGGGGGGGGACCTAGCTGTAGCTACATATATTATATATATTCCCTCACCATAAATGAGGATTGCCGCACCTTCTTCATACAATCACACTACGTTCTGCTCAAAGAAGCAACTATCAATGATTGTACCAGTTGCAATCTGAAGCTACAGTACCAGGAGCATCATGGTGCATGATAACACTTCCTGTGAATGCATGACAACACTTCCTGTGAATGCATGGTTTCTATACAATCATGTATACTAGTTATTCTCAATTCGCAAAGTCTTCTGAGAAGACACAATTGCCATGGCAATGAAAGTACTGGGTCATCCAGTTATATATTATCACAACTTTATTTGTGAATGTGTATATAGCTATGAGCATGTAATGCCTCGTTGGCATTGTACATCTGTACTAGCTATTATGAGTCTCACTCACTGATCATCCATGCTCATGCAACAGTACTTCCTCATCTTGTGGAGAAAGAAGTTCCCAAATAAGAATTTGTCTATACCTATACCTTTTCAATGAACCACAAGTCACCTCTCTTAGTTGGCTAGCTAGGTGTTACTCTGGAGTTAGCTACCCGCGCTGCACAGGATGCAGGTTCGCCCAATCCCAGACCTCACCTGCTAGGTAATGTTAAGATCAGAGAGCATTTTCTAGATCATGCATACATAAGCCACCTATTGTTGTCAAGATCACGTAGCTTAGTCTACATGGCTTACCCAACTGCACTCCTGAGTCCTGACAATGCCTGGTATGTATCACAATTCCTAATTTGAAATGATTAAATCTGCATAGGGATTCACCATCTCACATGCAAAATTATTTGGATACCTGCATGTCAGATGGTGAATCCCCAAACTACAAATCCCAAAACTATAAATTGAAGTGATCAAGGAGCTCATAGCCTTAGCCAAAAGCATACAATGGAATAATGTAACTTACAAGCTTCTTACACTAAATAAATAATACCCAAAGTAACATTGTCAACAAAGTTAGCTATTGGTTCATAAGCACTGCCAGAATAACACCAACGATAATTCCTATCCCCACAACTGAGGTGAAGAGGGCGAACCACAAGATTCCCAGTACGCGGCACCACACTGAAGGTCTGTAGGCGTCTCGAGCGGCCGGGATGTCTCCACGTTCCAGTATATCCTGGGTCTGATGGGGATGGCAATAGATAAACATGAGCACTGGTGACCTAGCTACAGCTTGGTCGAAGCTGTCCTGCATTCCTGCAGATCGAGCTACAACATTGGCACAAGCATGCAGGATTCATATCTGAAACAACAGCAAAGTTAATAAAATGTACATTATAAGCTACCCCTAACTGTATACTATTAATGAGATTCATAGTTGGTGAGAATGGGCCCTCAAAACGGCCTAGACTTGCACTGTGAGCCAGTTTGGGATGGTTTGCCGATTTTTAATGAGATTCATTGATCCTCCATGCACACATTAAACATACCTTCTCCATAGAACGGATTATTGGTATGCAGCAGAGAAGAGCAACAGGCGTTGAGAAGATGCAGCCCAAAATCATGAGAACTTTATACAGTTTAATCTCGCTTGGCACTTCATCAGCATAGTAGGAGTGTCTTGTGCAGGTGTTATAGTTGTAGTAACTCCACAGCTCAATTCTTCCACTGAGCAAGTTCTCATGACCACTGCTCGAGTATGTGGTTACAGTTGTCATCTTCAAATAGTTAACTGGAGGTATGAGAGAAACGGTATACCATTAAAAACTCAAGACTGTATGTTGTGCAAAACCGGTTCAATTTAGGCCGTATTTCATACTAGCCTTGTACCCAGGCCCGTGTGTGGAATGCAGATCAAAGTGTCCCCCAGTCATAGTCATGCATGCAGCTGTCATTTGACTTGTATTATATTTGTATATTATATTATATTATTGGGGCGAGCCTGAGCGAGCCCCACATAGACGAGTTTGCTGTGAATTTTCCATATATTTATTTATTTCTTTATATCGTACGTCGTGCCGTAAATCACTTCCTGCTCGTATTTTGCGTGTCATTGCGTCATGCGTTAATTCAAACCACAAGCGAACTCACCATTCAACGTCCGAAACGACTGAGACACGAACTGAACGGTCTACCTCAACAAGGATGGAGACTATAGCGTGCGGTGAGGGGCTAAAGCATTTCATGAAGACGGGGAGAGTGCTTCAAGCGATCTCGCTCATGTCCTGCATGCAGAGCACATCATGGTGTGTAGCATAGGTAGCTACATAGCTGGCTAGCTAGCATGCATGCAGGCTTTAATACTGCATGCATGCAGGCTTTAATACTGCATGCATAGCTATAAATCATCACGGTGTGTTAGACTGCTGCTTCAGCTATTGCCAGAGGATGGGAACTTGACTGGCCTGCGCTCGAGCTCGGTAACACGTAACCCACTGACTGTGACCAGTCATGACAGATCTGGTATCAGCAGAGAACGAGAAAGTCGCCCTCCGGTGGTGACAACAAAGACAGAGAGCTCTCCTGGACCTACCTAGCTGCTTCGGCTAACCTGATTCGCAGTTGCTGTGAAGTGCATGGGTGTATTTTTAGTGTCATAACTCCTGGTGTGATCTGTGTCCTTAAGTTGTGCTATGCTCTTCTGATGACATGCGCTGTCAGTCATGCACATGCATCTGCTCCATGTAGGAACACATGCGCATGCAACTGCTCCATGCACATTCGACAACTGTACTCGCTCAGGCTCGCCCCACAATGTTCTGCATTCGTCTAGTATAATATATTATATTGTATTGTATTGTATCGAGGGGCAACCGCACTCCTGGTAGCCACGTTGCAACCGGTTGCAACTCGCTGGACGCGCAACCGTTCGGTATTGCAGCTCATTCCAATTAACGCACATGTCACGTGAGGACCATGCTCAGTCGTCGATCGATATGTCGAGTCAGCAATGGCGTCCAAAAGTAAGACAAGAGCTTATTACAGTGCTAACAACTTTGCCAGCACGGTGAGTTTTGGCATGTAAGCGTCAGTCAACGATAGCGATCACGGCTGTGTGGTCAGAATCTTTGTGGGGCCTTCATAAGACTGTACTGGCAACCAACATCGAAGAGAGCGCTCGAGCAATGGTGGCCAACGGCGAGACAAAAGCGTTCATATCTCTACCACCAAGGTGAGTTTCAGCACAATTATTTTGAATTTGTGTCACTGCATCATAGCGATCACGACGGTGTAGTCAGAATCTCTGTATGCCATTCCGAAATAGTCAAACGTTTCAATGATTACATTATATTACGCGGCACAATTTTCTCTATACCAGGAGTGTAAAGATTACATTACGCGGCACAATTTTTCCCCTACCAGGAGTGTAATAATTACATTACGCGGCGGCAATTTTTCCCCTAGCAGGAGTGTAATATATTTGACTGTGGATGCACAGTAGAACGAGACAGTATCCACAGTGTTGAGATTTGAACTGCTAGTTGACTATATATTGGTCGAAATTTGCATGCTGAATTGGAGACACTGGCCGTAGCTACCATCCAAACGGAGTAGCTAGCTACAGCCATTCAGTCATGGGTAGGATCAACTGAATTTAGAACACAGTATTACCTGTAGATAGTCTCACAGGCCAGATGCTATTTCCTGTTTGGGGGTGTGGCCGGAGCGCGGAAAGGAAAAAGACTCTGGACCATATTACATGGAATGCAATAATCCACATAGGATTTGAATTAACAAGGCGCGCTATAAAGCTATTAGCAGTGTTCACTACGGCAAGTAAAAAGAGCGATCACATAAAGCGTTGAAGGCAGCGGGAGCATCCAGTAACAGATAGACTTACTGCCTGCTTCCAGTAGGCAGAGTAATGATCAGGTCATTGTCTTTGAAGTTGAGCTGTTTCAGAGATAAGAGATGGCTGTCTCGATTCGCTTGATAGTCTAGTCCGCACACCTAGGTTGCTCGCACGCACTAAACCGTAGCTTTCTTGATTGAAGTGGAATACTGACAGAAATGAAATACTTTTGGCCGAGTCATGTGACAGCTATGATTTCATTGGATCTGCCTACATCCCTGCAGAGGCCACGGAATATGGCCCAGAGAGACCAGACCCTGCGCTTCTGGTCACACCCCCAAATAGGAAAAAGCATCTGGCCTGTGAGACTAACCTGTAGCATGTTCTGACCCTAAACCTCAGCCCAATCGTTTCATAGTCTTCAGTTGACCCCACAGGCCAGTAGCCAGCCACTAGAGTCTAGGGGAGTTCTACTGCCTAATTTGGCTCTAGAGGGTTCTAAACGAGTGAAATGGAGGTAGCCACTCCCACTTTTATATAGTTATAGGTGCCTGGCAGAGTCTAGGGGGTTCCATCGATATCGAATGCCCTTGCATGGTTATAGGTCTGCCACACGAAGCACAAAACGAAAGTTACAGCGGGAAGATTCGGTGACTTTACACTAGCTAGCTACCATGATCACTGTTGAAGTTTCCTACTTCAGTAACCACAACACATTGATATTCTATTAGCTTGCTAGATAAAAATGAATTGCCCTTGACAAATGCAGCAAAACAGCAACAACAACAACGACAACAACAAAAGCTACTTTTGAACAGCTAGTCCCTCACCATGAATTGGGATTCATCCACTTTCATACAATCACTGAAGCTACTTTCTGCTCAGAGAGACAGCTATCAATGTGCCACCTGTCCTATAATATATACTACTGCCACCTGGGCACACACCAGCAGAGCCGATTAGTCTGGACCCTAACCCGGTTATAGAGTATGGGATCCGGACTAGGAGCCAATTGTCTTGTACCCACTTCCTGTTATTATGAATGGCTTCTACGGTGATTAGATTACAATCCATTAATACCATTATACACTTATCAGTGCATCCTCTTTGGGGAACCATAGTTTCCCCTTGCAGACAAAGAGACATTGCGAAAAAGGATTAGTACTCTCCTTCAGGATATTCATAATAGTATGTCTGATGAAGCACAAGTCACCTGCTACATGCACATGCAGGCTAGTCGTTACTGTAGAGCTATCCCGTCTGGTGGCTGCAAAGCTAAGGATGCGTATCTCGGCAAATGCTATAGGCCTCATCAGCTAGCTATACTGGAATTGCAATCATCGCACCACTACTGGTACTATAGCACAGCTGATGGACACAGCTATTAGTCAACACCTTTCAATATTAAGCCCATTACTCTAACTAACGATAAGCACATGACACAGAGTAGTTGACTTGCACAGTAAATACGCAATCAAGTACAGTGTCGAGTTGTATGATGGTTGGCAACTTCTCATCAGCAGATCGTCACCAAATCAGCAACTTTTCAGGTCAAACAGTACCTCCAAACGGGGGATCACCATCTTGCAGGATTGGTCTCATCCTAGTCTCGGTCCCAGACCCAAACTAGCGATCTGCGCTGCGGTTGGTTTGGGTCTGCGACCGAGCCTAGTCTCATCCATGATCACAATTAGGAAACTGTATACTGTCAGCTATAAAATAGCAGTGCCTGGTGTGACAAGCATATACAAAGAGAAAAAAGGTATTACCGTACATCCAAATTCAAAGCCTATACAATTATTGCAGTACATGTATGGTAAGAATCATTGGGGTTGAAAAGTTAAGAAGTGTACAGCAATAAGTGTATCGATTGGTGTGTATTAACTGGGAAAGGAGTTCATTTCGCTAACTATGCACTCGCCATCCATATCAGCAAACTCACTACTCCGTCTAGTCCTTTCAAGGATGGCCGAAGTTGGTAGATAGTGGAAAGCTGGAAACCGCACCACTGGTATAGTATAGCCGAAACTAGTGCCCCCGTCATACAAGTGACAAAAGCTGCCTCAGGTGGCCTTGGAACGAGGTTAGTGCACGTTCCCAGTAGAGAAAGCACATCCTTCAGCCCAATGCAAGCGGAAATTCTGGCATGGACTCAAGGTAGCTAGCTAGCTACCATCATCTGATCTGGCACTTTACTCTCACAGCTCTGGTCCATCCTTCACACTCACTGGTACACGTTTTTACTGTTCCATGTTTCTCTCGTTCATTAGCCCTCTCTTGACCATCACCCTCGACCTCGCCAGAGCTAGAGACGAAATCGCCATGGTCCGTCCATATTGCTTGGCGTGCGCATAATTATAAACAAATGACGTCATTAGAGTACTTAGTCTGGTTCCCAGGGTGGGTCTGGGAACCAGACTTGGTACCGATCACATTTGCTGCTATTTCTACAAAGACAAACATGCAGCTTAGGAAAAAAATACAGTACTAGCCTTCTTGCATGAGCAACAAATTAAGGAAGGGGAAAAAAAAAGGAATGAAAAAAAAATGAAGAAGAAGAAGAAAAATAACAACCTAGCAACACACCTACCCCTCCGTGACAGGTCAGACACCGAAGTGTAAGCCTCAGGAGCGCTGGATAGGCGTGTCTGGAATCACAGGAGGCTAACCTGCTTTCTACCAGACACCTTTAGCTTCGGTGGTCAGATGGGAACCGGCGTACTCATGCTGCTAGGCGGGGAAGTCAGGAACCGGTGTGTACGGAGTGGCCCAGACTCGTACTCGGTTATTGGGGAGACGAACACTCAACCCCCAGGCTGTAAAGCAAGTGCTTAGCGAGTGTGCCATCCCGACTTCCCGCCAAAACTTGTTACAAATACAGTATTTAAACCCAAACCGGATGTGTCCGGTTGCGCATGCGCAACCATAATTTCCCGCCTTTTTTTTCAACTTGCATGTACGTAACTGGTGCACCATTTACACAATACTTCGAGCGTGTATATACGACTCACAGAAAAACACCCTCACAGAGAAGTCTCAGGCTCCGGAATTGATGCGGCTTTGCCCTTGGCTCTTCACTGCTTGAACTCTGCATGTCTCATCTTGAAGCCCAGAGAGTTACCGTGTATTAAACTGGGGAATTTTTTTATGTAAGTCAATAGCGGTAGCCTGCAGATCCTGAATAGCTAGACCTACATCATAATATTATTGTAAGTGAAGACACGGCTATGTACATGTAGTGTGCATCCTTCAGGGCTCAACCTACGCACTCCACCCTTTCTGCTTGCGCCAGACTATATATATGTAAGGCCTCCATTTCTGGAAGTGAAGCTTTATCCCGATCTAGATCAGGGTGGTTGTCGGCTGAGAGCCATGACTCCGGGAACAAGGCTGGAACCATAAGAATGAAGACTTAGTGATTACCCCATGCGCATGTGCGCAGTAAGGATAGAGTGATGTCTGTGGAGCACACAACAATTAGCGTACAGTTTGAGCAGTGAAGGCCAAGCTTACTGAAGGCTTGACTCAATTGCACGCAATCAAGTATTTACCAGTTTAGCTACATGTGTGAGGACGGATGTGCCCCTTTAATTAAGTAATAGGAAACCTGCACGGCCATTGGCCACTGCTTGCAACCCAAGGCATGATTGCTATAACACTAGCTGTTTCGGATCAAGTGTAGCCATAATTATACACTGTTTGTGTTTGGGGTCTCTTTCCTGGGAATTCAATGCTCGTGGATACGGCAGGTGCATGAGCATAATGGCCACTCCCCTGCATGCAGAAGTGGGCTGACCCGCACAGAAGTCGGCCAAAAGTGGAAGCAAGATGGAAATGTATTGAAAAAATAAATTTGGAAGTATAATTATTAGCTTGATCGAGCCATGTATGAGGATTGGCAACTTAATTGTCGCCACCCAACAAATTGAGATTTTGATACCGATTGTAACTCAATTACCACATAAATTAAACTGTCATGAGCTCCCATAAGGTGTTGTTCAACTGAGATCATGGAGGTATAATGCCTATAGTATTAACTGTTTCAGCCTGGGTGTGACAAGTATTATATACAAGAGAAAAGGTAAATTACATCCAAATGTTAAACTGATTCCACCTTTCAAACCACAGGTATGTACAAAGCAGCCAAGCAATGATTAGCTAGACAAAAACAACAAACAAAAAACAACAACAACAAAAAAATAGAACACAATAACAAATCAGAATAGAATACAATACTGATTGAAAAGGAGTCATAAGAAAAATTCAAAGCCTATATACAATTGCAGTACATGTATGGTAAGAATCATTGGGGGTGAAAAGTTAAGAAGTGTACAGCAATAAGTGTATCGATTGGTGTGTATTAACTGGGAAAGGAGTTCATTTCGCTAACTATGCACTCGCCATCCATATCAGCAAACTCACTACTCCGTCTAGTCCTTTCAAGGATGGCCGAAGTGGGCAGATCGTCCGGCTCTTCAAAAATTCCAGCGGCACCAGTTGTGTGTCTGCGGTGCTCTTGGACGTGTAAACGAGTGTGCGGAGTCACATGCTGTGAACTTGTAATCTGGGAAGGATTTGAGGACTTCACAGACCCAATTGTTGGCGTTTTCATGGACCCGACGGAAGCGACGACCCTGGAGCGGATATCAGCACTTGTCTCGGTCCCCACTGTTGGAGGAACCCAGGTTGCTCCTCTAGCGATCTGAGAGGTGTGGACAGCTTCTTTGAGCTGTGCAGGAGACGAACCGGCCAGGTGTTCCACTGAAAACCAGGCTGGCCGGGGTGCGAATGCCTGGGCCTGGTATTGAGCTGCGTATAGTAACTGCGCACTAGTGTTCAATGCATGATTTGGCTGTGTTGTGACCGCTTGAGAGATAGCATTGTTGCTGTTATTGCTATTCTGGTTCAGTTTACCTGTTCCGTCCATCTTGCTTCCACTTTTGGCCGACTTCTTTCCCACCTTGGAATGATCGCCTCCGCCGGAGGGGACTTCCCCCACTCCTGGCATAAGGGGGGCCATGGGCTGGGAGTACCATAAACCGGGTGTGGCCAGGTGCGGCTGGAGGTGCGCGGGATGCATTCCCGGGATGGGTCGCATGGCGGGTTGCATCTGTGACTGCTGCCACATGTGCATCGCGGAGAGAGGATGAGCACCAGGTTCAAAGCCGTACGAAAAAGCAGCCGCATGCGGATGTGTTGAAGCTCCGTGGGGGATGTGTTCGGGAGTGAGGGTATGCGTAGGCCGCGAGAAAGCATGTTGGACTTGGTGATGATGTTGTGCGCTTCCGGGTGTGGGAAACTGGTGGAGAGAGGGAGGTGGGGGAAGAGCTGCACTGGTTGTGATGGCCATTTTCTCCATCATCTGTGGCTTGGAAAGGGTTGATGTAGATGCATTCATATCCGGAGAGAAGGAGGGTTCTTTGCTGATGTCAGACGGCCTAGAAGGCACAGCCTGTTGGATGATGCCACCTTGAGGGTTGTGGCCAAGCTGGGCAAGGTTTTGGGACTGAACCATGTCCATGGATCTCGGATGCTGCAACAGCTCTCCGGTAACAGGTGTACCGGGTTGCTCATGCAGCGACTTGGCTGATCTGTGGTGCTGGTGGTGCTGCATCATGTGATCTCCATGTGACCCCATATGGTGGGCATGGTGACCCCAGGGATATGGCATTGGATAGGGGTAGTTGGGTGCGGCCATTGCCTGTGCGGCATGCGGAGGGTACATCGGAGCAAGGCCAGGGTTGTACATGGTCTGTACATAGCCGGGGAACTGCGAGGCGAGGTTGGCGCTCCAGTTGTTCTGTTCCTTGTGCAGCTGTTGTTCCAGTGATATATGGTGAGGGAGTCCCATTGCCTGCTCCCGGCCAATCAGGTGGTGGCCGTGGGCACTCACTGGCGTGTACTGCGGGAAAGCATGTGGTGTACTCGCAGGATCTGCACACGGCGAAAACGCTGATTCCACTGAGGTGGGGTTCGAAGTGGAGTGGGACGTCTGCTGCCCTTGCAGCTGCTGTTGCTGCTGCTGTGAGTAGTGGTGCCTCTGTCTCTGTTGCTGCTCCCAGGCTTTTGGGCTCGATATATCGGTCGCCGGGCTCTTGCTGACAGGTGTACCGTGACAGATGGTGTAATTGACCTCATCCTGGGACAAGGGAGGAACGGAGGTAGTGTCGGTTTCGCGAGGGGAAGGTGGAGGAGGGCTGCGATGGGTTCCCTCCCTGTTTTCTCTCTCGGATTTCTGTTGATCGTCCACGTCTTTAGATACAGAAGATGTCTGTTCATGCTCTTCGGCAGCAGACAAAGTCGATTCTTCACCAGTTTGATGGGAGGTTTCAAGGTCCTCTGTATGGTCCGTAGTGGACGGTGGTTTTGGAGGGCTACCCCTGGACTGGGTGTCTTGAGAGGGAATCCTTCTACCGCGAGAGGATCGTTGAGGGGTTGTGATTTCACTCTTCTGGAAGGACGCTCTAGACCTTGTTGACCTCTGATTGCTAGGAGGAGGAGGAGTTGGGCTTGGGGATTTTGGAGACATTGGAGAAGAAGGGGAAGACCCCGTACTATCAGCTTTCTGCCTCCTCAGTCTCCGGCTGTACCTGAGGCTGGAAGCGGGAGCGTGGGGAGGAGATTTAGACTCCTCTGCGGTCTGTGACTCACTACGATTACGTAAACCACTCCTCAGTTTCTTAAGCATTGGGCTGTCTTCTGTACTGGGCCTTGAAGACTGCCGCTTTGGCGGCCTTGAACCCGTTGTTTCCTCTGTGTCTGCAGTTTCACCACCTTTAGCTGTACTCTGACTGTGTGGCTGAGGGAGGCGCAGGAAGCCCGGACCCTTCGGCTGCGACTGGTGGAACTGGATGATGTTGTCATACTTGCCTCGTAGCACAGCCTCTGCAGCCTTGTTCGCCATGTTGGTAGAGAAGACGTAGAGGGGCTTCAGAGATTCACCAGGTGCATGCTTCCTTGCTGGCTGCCACAAGGCCTCTGAGAAAGAGAACAAAGATGGGGGAAAATATAAACACGCAAGTGCAGTGACCAGGAGCCCTGCTACACTACCTGCACAGGAGAGCAGCATGGTGTTGCCATTGGTGACGGCGGGGCATTTGCCCCACCCCCCACCCAGAGATTTCAATTCCAGACCCCCTTAACTGGTGCACTGCCACACACTATTCAATCGCCCCCCTGGCTACTGCGATTATACCCAGACAAAGAAATTGTGAGGTTAGCAAATTTCAGCTGTGTTGGAATCTCCATGTTTCCGTACAGAACTGCTGGTGAATGTAGCCTTGTTCCAGGCCTGCACCTGGGAACGAGGCTAGGCGAATGTATGCTTGAACTCTCATACATAAGCAAAAGAGCGAATTCTACACAGAAGAGACACTCCGTATGCAACATGGAAAGCTTGAACACAACTGAAATCCGTTGTAAGTATGACCAACACACACCTTCCTCAGGCTGCCTCTTTCTCCTCTTCTTCCTCTTGTGGGTGAACTGGCTGTATGCCGGCCGTCGGTACTTGCGGATGGACAGAGTGGGCTCCTGGTACCCCACGTCACTGGAGCGCCCGCTGGAAACTGGCCTACCTCTGCCACGCCCCCTCGGTCTAATACCGCCTGATGAAGACTTAGGTTCAACACTGTTTGCAACACCGAGTATCTCCTGAAGCTTGCTGATTTCTTCACGGACAATGACGCATTTTCTTTTGGAACGCAGCTGGCTACCATCGCCGGTGTCCACCCCAGCAGTCTCCCGAACACTTCGAGTCAGTTCGCTCAGTGTACCGAGATCAACCCCTCCCTTGCTAGCGTAGAGGCTGGCCAGGTCGACTGGTTCATCGGGAACAACCTCTGTCCCCTTACGAATGGTTTCAACTTTTTCCTGATCGTCAGACTGTGTGTGCGTGTGCGTGTGCATGTGGGGGGGAGGGAGATGGTTGGAAGGTTGAGGAGGAGAGCAGGTCTACAAGTGTAGTCATGTGACCTGGTCTAGTCATGTGACCTTTCCATCAGGAAGTGATCATGTCATTAACTAGCCTTGTACCAGGCCTTGTCACCCCAGCGTTTGTCACTTGCAGTGCTAACGTAGCCTCGTTCCCAGGCCATCGCCCAGCTTTTCGTCGCTTGCAGTACGGTAAAGCGGGGAGGGCCTGGTACATTTCCTCACGTGAGTGACGTCAAGGGTAGAAAGGGGTAGAAAGACCGGAAGTTGAACGTGGGCGTACGTGGTCTCAGAACAGCAAGAAGAGCAAAGGTAACAAGTAAGATACCACACGTATCTAGCTAGCGGGGGGTGACTGTCATACTCACCGAGCGTTGAACGTGTAGATGGTTGAATAACACGCAGAACGTTGCGTCCTCGTTCTGAAAATTTTGTCATTTTTCGATTACGTCATGCTCACGTGAGGAAATGTACCGTACTGCAAGTGACGAAAAGCTACTGGGAACGAGGCTAGTGCTAACGCACACTGCTGCAAGCGACAAATGCTGGAGTGAGGTGGTGTGGGTACGAGGCTAGTGCTAACGCACACTGCTGCAAGTGACAAATGCTGGAGTGAGGTGGTGTGGGTATGAGGCTAGTGCTAACGCACACTGCTGCAAGCGACAAATGCTGGAGTGAGGTGGTGTGGGTACGAGGCTAGCCATTACCTGGAGACAGTGAGCCGACACCCCCTCCCAAGTGAATTATCCCTGGAACTAGCTCACCTCCAGGCTGCTGCCTGCCTTCCTCTTCATTCCAGGTTGGGGTTTGGTCAGCAGGAGGTTCGTAGGGATCCTGACGATATGCTGCCCTCTTGGCCTACCACGACCACGCCCAACACCTCCTCTCCTCCTCCCCCTTCCTCTACCTCTCCTCCTCTGGGTCTCCAATTCCTTCTCATTCTCCCTCTCCTCGCCATCGTCAGAACTGCTTTCCTCCGAACTTGAAGATTGGACTTCTCCCACCACTTGTCTTCTCCCCCTCCCTCTTCCCCGCCCTCTCCCCCTTCCCCTCCCCCTCATCCCCGCTCCTCTTCCTCTACCCGAGGGGCGCTTCAGTGGTATCTTTTCCTCCGTAGGGGCAGCTTCGCTACTGCTATTGCTGCTGCTATCGCTGGAACTGCTGCTGTCGTTTGGAGTGAAGGAACTGGAGGCAGACGAACTGCTATCACTGTCGTTACCAGACTCAGAGTCGGTTTCGATGACATACTCTTTCATGGGCTTGCTGGCTCGTGAGGCTTTGAGCTGCTGCAGCTGCAGTTTGGCGGAGGCTTTGGTGCTCAGGGGCGTAGCCTTGTTTGGATCGAGAGTGTCTCTTGATCTTCCTCGGCCCTTAGCGGGAGTGGGGGATTTTGAAGGAGGAATATCCAAGATGGCCAACAGCTCTTGTGGTGTGTACTCTTTCAATGCTCCAGAGTGTCCTTTGTCGCCATCTGCCTTGGACCGTTTCCTTCGTCCCGGTCCTTTCTGTGTTGGCTGCGGATCCTGCTCGTCAGAGACTCCAGCTGCTGCCATTTGCTTTGGCTTTCTACCCCGCTTCCTCTTCGTCAGGGGAGTACCGTCGCCATCGGCAACCTTATCCCCTCCCAGCACCGGCAGGATACCGGTACCATCTGGCGTTATGGCCACGTTGCTCACCTTGACGCTGGCTATGGGCTTCTGCTTCCTCTTGCGACCGCTGGAGGGTGTTTGTGGGCCACTGTTGGTGCTATGCGGGGAACCATGGAGCAACTCGGCGGTAGCAACTGCCGGAGAAGATGCGAGGCCACTGAATCCTTGCGGTGCATCCTTGTCGTGGGGCGACATTTGCCAATCCTTGCCCTTCAGGGAGAGCAGCATTTTGGCCGACATGACTTCTGTAGAAGTATGACTCCCGTGGGCGACACCGGGAGTACCAGAAGGCTGTTGTGAGCCATCTCCTTCTCCAACGTGCTTATCTTGTGGCGCAGGACCCTCCTTCGGACCACCATCAACACTACGCTCGTTTGTCCCGGCAGCAGCAGCGGCCATTTTTGCAGCCTCAAGTTCTTCTGGGTTCAACTCAATCTTTCTGATGGGCACTTCACCGGTAATCTCAATGGATTTGGAATTGAAGTCAATCTTTGCCAGCTCGACTGGGTCTGTCACCGGCAGTGCAAAGGCGTGGGGGGAGGGAAATCCAGCTATTGCAAATGCTTGTCGGAAATCCATTGCCGTTGGCAACGCAGCAGCCATTCCCTTGTTTCCTGCTTCTGAAACAATAGTCTGCTTCAGAATTTGGCTCGAATCCGAAGTCTTCAGTGCGTTGTTGCTGGTAGTTCCAGGCATTGATTGTACAGCCGATGTCACTGTGATGGTTTCCACTTTGCTTTCGTTAGACAGAGTCGAAGCTGCAGAAACTGCGTCAGAGACATGCATTTCAATTCCGACTGCCTGCTGGCCGGCGTTGCCAGCGTTCTGGGGCATAATAACAGCTGTGTTTGCGAATACAGGCAAGAGGGGGACGGCGTGAAACGGGTGCTGAGGGTGTGGCATTACAAGTATTGATCCTTGGGGGAAGGCTGGTTGGACGATCTGAGCTGCCTTTGAAGCTGCAACGGACTCGGATGTAGGGGTACTAGTTCCACTGGACGAGGTCGTGGTGAGGGAGAGGGTGCTTATGGGGAGGGTACTGATGGGGAACTGGGGCTGCTTCATATGGGCACTGGCCGTCGCAATCAGTTTCTGCACTGAAGACGGATCCTTTGGTTTACGCTGTGAGGGAGGGGAGGTTTCGATGATTATTCCATAGTAACAAACGTACTAGCGTCATTCCCAGGCCAAAGACGATGCAAACTGCCTACTAATTGCTAACACACACACACGGCTACTGATCCAGTAACACACCTGTGTTGCAACTCGCACTCTCGACAAAAAGTGTTCCTTGATCGTCAGTGCCACCTTGGTGTCCGCCTCTGCCACACTGCCTCGCAGCTCCCTGTGAGGAGAGAGGACAGGGTAAACTCCATACACACACCCAACTTGTGCTGGTGACACCTGTTTTACAAACTGGCTTTCTTGCACATTTACATTATAAGACTTCCAATGATCGTACACGCGACAGCAATTTCATGTTTAGCACAGTGTTCCACGTGTAGCAATGCCAGTTTCGATTCCAATATTGGTTTTGTAAAATGGGCCGATATCAATACCACTTGATAAGGATAAGCCTTCTCGACAAATCTACGCATAGACCAGAAGGCCAACATGCACAGTGTACAGCAGGACCAGTTAATTTTGGTTGTGTTTCCCGGTTTTGAAGGCAATTTAAAACGTAGTGCATGACATGTACTTTCCTAATTCGTGAGAGTCTGTTTGGTACCTCGATCACAAGGTGGTCATCTCTGGTGGCTGAAACACTTGCAGCTTGCTCACTGTCGTCCACCAATACCCTTGCCCAAAAAATTAGTCAACGAAAACTTAAGGCGGACTGAACTAAGGCTGTTGACTACATTTCTTGCCTGTCAACTAGTCGAGACAGCCAGCCTTACATACTCCATAGCATGTAGAGAGCTAGAATGTCTGATGTCTATGATGTCAGTGAAGTAGTTTGTGTTGTGTACTGCTAGTGATGACATGCTGAATTAGTGGTGCAAAGTACAAGCCAATTAGTTGACTAGGGAAATTCCCTAGTTGTTTGATCTCAACATGGGATGGAATGCGTCCTGATTGGTCAGTGAAGTTGGGACAGTTCTGGTGTAAAGCTCACTTCAGTTTAGCCATCCATTGCACCATGGACTTGCACACCAGCGTCAGCTCAGATTCACTGTGAGTGTGAGTGTATGTGAGGTGTGTGTGTGTGTGGGAAAGTGGCAGAGGAAATCACATGATAGGACCTCAAGTTGCGAAACAGTGGCTGTCAATAGTAATGAACAAGAAAAAAATTAGGCTCAAGGAATCACTAATGCTCCTTGCCCAGACACAGACATGTATAGTACATCCAAATGTCCTTGAACAAACGCCTAACGTCCGGATCTCTGTGTCCGGACACGCCTTTTGTTCAAGGATTTTCCCGGTGTACTATAAACTGTTCTCCTTCATGTCGTGCAGCTGTCTGCAGGTGAGCCCGGCACTGACCTTGGTTTGCGTAACGGGTCCACAGAGGAAGATTGGAACATGTTGCGTCCCCCGTCGTACCACAACACACTTCCCTTGGAGTCGACTCCAATGAGCTCCAGGGAGGCCTGAGGGAGAGGGCGAGGGATGGAGACAGGGAGAGGGCGAGGGCAAGGGATGGAAAGGGGAGGGGAGACAGGGAGAGGGTGAGGGCAAGGGATGGAAAGGGGAGGGGAGACAGGGAGAGGGTGAGGGCAAGGGATGGAAAGGGGAGGGGAGACAGGGAGAGGGTGAGGGCAAGGGATGGGAGGATGTGGAGAGCACAAGGGATGGAGAGGAGGAGAGGAGGGAGGACGAGGGATGGAGAGGACAAGTGATGGAGGAAGGAAAGGGAAGGAGGGAGAGGGAAAGGGGGAGAGAGGGAGAGTGATGGAGAGGGAGAGTGATGGAGTGGGGGGGGGGGGGGGGGGGGGGGGGGGGGAGGGAGAGGAATGGAGAGGGATTGATAGAGAGAGGGAGGAGGGACTTTTTCAATACTGGCATTCAAGGTCAGGGATAAACAATCTGCCTACAGTGTCAAATGTACTGCATGTAGTGTTATGAGTTGTAGGTATGCGATGTGCGTTAATGTTCTGTGACGACTTCATACAGCAGTGATCCTCCACTTTTCGTCTAACCCATTAGCAGGCTCGTTGGGAGTCAACCATGCATCCAGTGCATGCACAGTGACAGGAGCCGTGACGATGTGAACAGTTGCCGTGACGATGTGAACAGTTGTTTGCACACTCAGACAGGAAACATTCAGACTTCAAACGGACATAGGGAATGGCAAAGTCATTTGTGACATCTGTACTGTATTCCCACAATTAGATTAGGTGCCAAACTCGATTAGGCACCCAATTCAATCAGTCAATGTCCTGAATTGCAGCTACAGATTAGCCTCGTTCCCAGTCCCACGCCCAGCTTTTCGTCGCTTGCAGTACGGTAAAGCGGGGAGGGCCTGGTACATCTTCTCACGTGAGCATGACGTAATCGAAAAATGGCAAAATTTTCAGAACGAAGACGCTACGTTTTGCGTGTTATTCAGCCATCTACACGTTCAACGCTCGGTGAGTATGACAGTCGCCCCCCGCTAGCTAGATACGTGTGGTATGTTACCTGGTACCTTCGCTCTTCTTGCTGTTCTGAGACCCACGTACGCCCACGCTTCCTTCCGGTCTTTCTACCCCTTTCTACCCTCGACGTCACTCACGTGAGAAGATGTACCAGGCCCTCCCCGCTTTACCGTACTAAGCAGCGACGAAAAGCTGGGCGTGGGACTGGGTACGAGGCTAGCTACAGATACAGTGTGTTTGTGTGTACCTCCCCACAAGCACTGAATAGACACAGTTCATGGTAGCTTCGCCCCCAGGCCATTCCCTAACACCGCTACTACATGTATTAGATCACTTGCAGTATGCTAATATGGCAGGGAAGATCTGGTCCCGTGCGGTGATGTCAGGTATGTAGACAGATGGTAGACACACGTCAACAAAGACTCTCGACGCCCTTCTTGTACTGTCCGTCCAAAGGTACAATGTAGGATGTCAGAGTGTTTGCAAGGCATACAATCAATACCGTCTGTTGTTCACAATGCGGTCGACGTGAAACAGTATGATAGTTGCGCACAGCCCACCGTGTGCCCACCCTCTGTCTACCTGACGTCATTGCACATGACCAGATCTCCCAGGCCTTCCCCTTGTATTTGCATACTGCAAGCGATCAAATATATTCCGGCGGTTGGAATGGCCTGGGAACGAAGTTAGTTCCTAGAGGGCGCTTTTGTGGGACACATGTACAGATGGTGTATACATGTACATGTACCTGCCACACAACATACTTACAGGGTCGAGTGGTTTCCCTGAAGACATCAGAATCTTCCTCCCGACAATCTGCGGGACCATTCTCATCCCAGCAACGCCGCCACTCTGAAGTATCACCTCCTCCCGCCTTGTATCTGGGTAGTAGGAAGACGGTCAAATCACACTACATGTACATGTACGTGTGCAGTTTGGGGCAAGCCAGCTCATTCTAATTATCCAAAAGAGAAATTATTTCTTTTCAAAAGCTAAGTCCATCAATAACTGCCACAAAGAAGGTGTGACCCTCACCAAGAGAGCATACATGTACATGTACATGTAAGCAGACCTCGCAGTCTACCTATACGCTCTTGCCCTCGGGCAGATTACCCAGCAAGTGCCTAGGATACCCAAAAGGTGGGCCAATCAGGGATACATATGTACTTGTACATATATACTCTCTTCTACAGTGAATGGGGTCTGAGACGGAGTTCGTCTGAGGTTACACTTATATAAGTCAGGGCATTATGAGTCTCGGAAACTCACCGGTCTTCCTGCTATCTTCATCGTCGTCCTGGGACAGGTCGATCACGACGGTACTCATGTGCTTCTTGATGTCCACACCACCTCCACCCCCGCCCCTTCCCTCGGCCGTGTGCTGCGTCCCTCCTCCCCCAGAGAGCATCGGAGAAATGATAGCCACCTGCGGAGACCGTGCACTCATAATGCCACCATCCCCCAGCGTCATCGGCCCTCGTAGCATGCTCTGAATTTCGACCTGCCTTGGCTCTCGCCCACTCAACATCTCGACTTGGCTCACGGTTAGCTTCTCTGCAGACATTAAAGCGATCTTCTCACGCTCCTTTTGAATGTTGACAGGCTTCAGACCACTCTTAACCACGGGCACATGCGCAACCATCGGCACATGCGCAACCATCGGCACGGGCACTGCGTTAGCACGTAGTCCAGAAACTCCTTCAAACAAAGCCGAGACCTGGGCTTGTGACTGCTTCAAGTTTTCCACCACCTCCATCGCTTTGGACGGTATTGTATCTTGTACTATGGTTACCTCAAGTTCTCGCGGTTTCTCTGGCTGTTGAGCTTCTGAAGGAGCAGCAGCAGCAGTTGCAATTCCATCCACTCCATTCTTTTTCTCATCTCCTTCGACAGAGGTTTCAGAGGACTTCTCTACTCTCTTCCCAGAAGTGTCAGTCTCCATTTCCTCTTCACCCTTCGGAGGGATATCACCGCCACCATCGCCAGGAGTTGACGGGCCTTCTAGCTTTGTTCCATCTTTTGAATCAGACATGCCACTTTCCGTGTGAGCTGAATCTAAAGTGCCAGTTTCCCCATCCTCAGTTCCTCCTCCACCCCCCACTTTGGGTACCTCGTATCCGGCAGTTTCTCCCTCACTTTGCTGTGCTTGCGAATCTACACCACTGGTAGCCACAGCATCAGATCGATCGCTCGGGGAGGTAGATCGAGTCTTCTCTGTTTGTTCTGATTCCGTTGCACGACCATCTGAGGAGGGTGGCATCTCCTCCGTCCCGCCTTGCCCCGGAGCCTGGTAGAAGTGGTTTAAAATGGCCTCAATCTCTACAGGCTTCACACCCTCCATGTGAGGTTCACTCTCTTGTGCTACGAGGACTGGCAGCTGGTCCATTCTGAAACAAACAAAAGTAGTGTTACAAGTGCAGCATTTTAATGATACCGTAATCTCCCAATAACACACCACCCGCAAAATAAGCCCACCCTCCTCCTTGGGGAGTAAACCTGTATAGAGTCGCATTCATAGGCCTCACCACCTCCCGTCTTTGACCGTTTGGGTGGGGAACAGGGAGTGTGTGACGTTAGGTTGGGTAGACGGAGGATAGATACATTGGGGGCAGAGCCCAAAAGCATGTTGCATGGTGACTTGTCCCCGGCAAGCAGTACTGACACTGACTTGCAAATGTCCTCCAAATCTTGCGAAAGGGTTTCAAGATCTCCTTCCCTGTGTCTGCATGTCATCTGTCATCCTGACGTCACACACAAGACCAGGTCTCCCAGGCCTCCCCCCTCTACATTACACACTGCAAGTGGTCAAAGACTGGAGGTGGGGAAGGCGTGGGAACAAGGCTACCCCTCGAAGACATGTCTGACTGTGAATCCACACCCCAAATGTGAGAGTTGCAGCCCACCACGCCTCTAAATAGTCACATGACCAATGATCACGATGACCCAGTGCTATAGCATGCTGAGAACCAACCAGACAGGTCCCTGCTAGGGCTTCTTGGCTCTCAAGTTTGTAGCTATAATTATATATAGATGTATATTGAAACTGAAACTAAACGTACTGCCGCAGACAGTCACATTTCAAGTCACAATTGTATGAATACTCCCAGCAATAAAATGGGAGTTGGTAAATCTGAAACGGCATGGATGCCCAACCCTCCCGCCCAGTGCAACAAAGGGGACAAAGCTATCAGGTATCTACATGTAGCTACACCACCCTAATGCCAGCGGCTGGGTATGGACGCTGTATATACAGTCAGATATGAAAACTCCCTACACAGTTGCAAGAGAACTTATGGTCTGCACATCACAGTGAGACACGCATTGCCCTCCAAGTTGACGTGAGGGATACAGTACATCACTAGCAACTCAGTTGATAACTCCCCAGACAAGCAACTCTTGACTGGGTGATTTTGTCCCCGGACAAGCGAATCTTGACTGGATGATTTTGTCCCCCGGACAAGCAACGCTTGACTGGATGATTTTGTCCCCCGGACAAGCAACTCTTGACTGGATGATTTTGTCCCCCGGACAAACGAATCTTGACTGGATGATTTTGACCCTCGGACAAGCAACTCTTGACTGGATGATTTTGTCCCCTGGACAAGCAACTCTTGACTGGATGATTTTGTCCCCCGGACAAGCGAATCTTGGTTCATGTATCAACAGTATTGGCACTGACATCATCAATTCTCTGTGACTTGTCTGCATATGCCGGTACAGTTACGCAGCAGTTGCTTGCTTCTCACATATACATGTAACATGTAGCAGGTAGTGACATTGAATGTACAGCAGTTGTGAGGTAAGTCCATCGGCCGCCAGGGTTGGAGTGCACTGTGCATGCCTACAACGTTTCAAGTCTCTGTACAACACTACCAGAAGTCTGGTTTTGTGCACCACCGTGAAACGTTACATCGAAACACTCTATGGACCATTTGCCACCCAAAACGATGGTGCAGATTGGGAATGCCAATCCATGAGGACCAAGGAATAGCAACCTCAGTGTGGTTTGTGCACCAAGCAAAAGTCCTTACACAGAGAATAACTCTATCGTTATATTAAGATTTTAAGTGTGTGTGTCTGATGGAATTGGGATATTCGGGGGGTGGGACTATAGGCTAGTGATGTACGACCTTTGTACTTTACTACAACCTCCGAGCTCGGCAAACAATGCTCCTGAACGTTGGGCAGGGGCTGGAATGGCTGGGGGGGGTGGGGGGGGGTGGGGGGGGAGGGGTGGGGGGGGGGGGGGGGGGGGGGGGGGTGGGGGGGGGTGGGGGGGGGGTGGGGTGCAATCGGAGAACAACATTGGAAACGGACGCGATCGGGGAGCTAGCAGTTGAAGCGGATGCAATCGAGGAGCAGAAGCTTAAGCGGATGCCATTGGGAAGCAGAGGTGAGAGTTCGTCAGAGCTCTGCACAGAGAGCTATTACCCATTGTTGGACTGCTCACGTAGGTGACTGAGGGGAAAGTAGCTGAGTGAGTGAAGCTACTTGTAAATGAATCGTCAAGAGTCATTCATTAACACACCCCAGTCATCCACTTTGAGTAGGTCGGTTTAGAACAAGCCCGGATCTCCCCAGGCCTCTCCAGGCCGTACATGTAGGACAAACAGTCTGGCAACTTTGGTGAGTTCAAACTGTCACTTCAGCTGCCAGAAAGTAGATATATAGCTCCAATCAAATTTCAACACATCATTACGAGACAATTGTTGCAAAAGTGAAGGCGTTCTGCAAGACGCTTTCTGCTTGAACAACCTCTGCTGTAGAACCTGCAGCAAACATTTCTTCGAGGAGCA
Source organism: Axinella damicornis (assembly GCA_963931865.1). Classification (NCBI taxonomy): domain Eukaryota; kingdom Metazoa; phylum Porifera; class Demospongiae; order Axinellida; family Axinellidae; genus Axinella; species Axinella damicornis. The sequence continues at coordinate 2,060,621 of OZ007513.1, read as the reverse complement.
GGAAAGGCCTGTTTTGGTAGCTGGAAACGTTGCTACTATCACGTGAACTAATGGCTGATATTCACTGGCTGAATGAGATACGCAATTGGTGCAACGTCATATCGGTACACAGTTTGAACTTGCAGAAGTTGCCAGGCCGTGTCTTCCACGGTCAGGGAACAAGGCTAGTTTAGAGCCCCATTAGTAACAGTACACTAGCATCCATCCGTACGCTATACAAGGGCTAGGGTTGGGTCAGGGTCTGTAGAACTACTGCACAGCATACTGACGCTAACATACACGCACCGTCACTAACGGGATGTCATCTGGTAGTCAATGCCCCAGAGTACAAGTACATGCAGCTTCGGGTCAGTCCGAACAAAACTTACCAGACACAATGTTCATTCTCTGCATCAAGGTACAGAGGTTCTGCATATGATGTCACTACCGTGTCATGACCGTGTTTTGCTCCACTCATTATTGCTCATTTCTGTTTCATGAGTGGCTATAGAATGGTAGGCTTGACGGTGATCTCTTAAATACAAGCAGTTTAGAACTTATAGTTTTGGTATGCTGACTGCCGCTGCCAATCACTTGTTAGCCTGGAGAATTCGTACAACTGACAGCGTGATCGAGACATGAACGTTTGCACGAGGTTAACATTCACGTCTGAATCAGTTGTACAAATTCTCGAAACTTCTCCAGTCTATCTCGATCACGCTGTAAGTTGTACGAAACGTCTCCAGTCTCAATGTTTGTGTCTCGATCACGCTGTAAGTTGTACGAATCCTTGAAACTTCTCCAGTATAACAACTACTTGACAGCGGCAGTCACCATACCGAAAGTATAAATTCCAAACTGCTCACGCCTCCGAGTTCACCGTAGGGCCTACCATTCTTTTGCCATTCAAAATGGCACCCTAGCGACTGTTGCTAGATGCAAGAGACGCAAGTGCAGAGCATCTATAGCAAGTCTGACCAGTTGCTCCAGATGGATGACCCTACAAATGTCCCCGTACAAAACAGAAAAGGGCACTTCATACAATGTAGGTAAAGGCTCAACATTTAGCCTGCACCAGAATGGTTTGCCATTTCCCTGACAGCTTTACAGCTATGGCCATGGCTATGATTTCCACAGAATGGAACACTTGGAAATCACGGAACGGCTATGCACGTCCTCGCTACAGTGTCTGATCTCTACAAACTGTACACCAACGGACAGAGTCCTACATGCTTGTAACCATATTGTTGGGTTAGTATTAGGGTAGCCATACGCGAGCTTCTGCCCACGTGATTTTTGTAGAACTCCAGCAATAAAGATCCAGCAAATAGGGTACCAGCATGTAGAACTTGTCGAATTCTATCCAGTGATATGCAGTTTGAGTTCAGTGAGGACTTACACCTGTACATGTACCTAGATGTTCCGGTGTCATAAAATTTTGGGGACCCCATGAAAATGGGGACCCCGGGTCCCCATTTTCCCTGGTAAAATGGGGACCCCTTTGGGAAAATGGGGACCCCCACATCGTTTTCGTTTTACGTTGCATCAAGTACTCACAGCTCAGTGTAGGATGGTTTTTATTTGTCTCTGTGCATGCATGTCTGCGAAAGCATTAGTCTATGCATAGAGCAAGGATGGAATATCATCATCTTATCAGTCGAAACCTGTACTTGCGATGGTTGCTACGTAGCTACCCTGATAGCTGTAATGCGCAAGTCGGACAATGCAAGCCCTCCAACAAAGCCAATTTTTTTCTGTGGGCAAAGGTTGCTGATCTCTTCTATGTCGGGAGATCATGAACTTGAGTCCTGCTGCTTATACATGTAGGTAGCAGCTAATAATAGCCACTCACTCACTAGCTGCAAGAGCCTCCTCACTGTCTTGCACTGCAGGCTAGTTAGTGGGTTATGATGCTCAAGTCTGACTCATTATAGCTAAGTACTTACATCTCTCTAACTATGACAATTCTATAGCTATCTGGAGAGGGATCGATACTCAGACCAGCTTGTTGTTGAAGATCCTCATCAATTCAAGCTATCATTATGTATAGCTATAATGTGTTACCATTTCCATTGACAAAAACTGATTTGCTACATTATAATAACTGCATGGTTATAGTGATCATAGATAATGGCCTTGCATAGGTCTGCCTACGTAGGCCTAATATTGTTGGTTCTCCATTTTCTCACTGTTAACCATCTGTCATAGAGGGGGTCCCCATTTTCACTGAGGGGGTCCCCATACTCCTGGGAAAATGGGGACCAGGGGTCCCCATTTTCCCAGGAAAATGGGGACCCGGGTCCCCATACTCCCGGGAATATGGGGACCCCGGGTCCCCATTTTGGGGGGTCCCCATTTTCCCATGACACCGGTCCCTGCTGGCATGCCACTGCTGGTGCTGATCAAAGCTTTCCTTAACAGGCAAGTCTGCACAGGCATCAGGATGCATGCCACTACAAAAGGGCGACTGTACCAATGCCCTCATCTGACATGGCATAGAACTGAAAGGGCACTTCATAGGTAAAATGCTATACTTTCAGTCTGCACAACAAACGTCTAGACCTTTCCCAGATAGTTGTAGCTGATTGATCAGCTTTCTTAACAGGCAGCTGGAGATGGGAGGTAGCGCGAAAGCTAAACAATCGGAATTCCTTCACAAATTGAACTAACACCAATATCCCATGCTGTGAATCCTCTTTACCTTCTCAAAGGTTCAGGAAGTCATTCTTAATCTCGGCTTCTCCTTCAAGGTTCAAATTCTCCTCTCTACCCGATCTTCAAAATAACGCCAATCGGAGACTACCCACAACTCCAGGAAGCAATCAGGGCGATGGTGGGAACCAGAAACCGAAGACGCACAACTCCACAACAAAACTTCCGAGGGGCGAAAATCAAACTTCTTTGGCATGCATGCCATGCAGATGGCCTAATTAATAATTTACGCACGTGAATTCCGATGACGTCATCCGAACCGCTTGCGGTTTGTAGCTTGTAAGAGAAGGACAGGGGCTTCGTTGCTATTTGCAAGGCGAAGGAAAAGTGTCAGCGCTGCCCAGACTGTTGGTAGGATTTGCAGTGATGCCTGTGTTCCATACCAAGACAATTCAGACCATCTTGGACCCTGTGGCTCAGCAGGTTTGAGCGAAAACAATCATCTTATTGTTTTTCCTCGTTTATCGATTTCATGTTATAGTACAGTGTGCCGTACCTAGCATTAGAAATTCTGGAGTGCAAAGTTGCATGCTCGGTGTGTTTGCTGGGTGAATGAGCAGTGGCAGTTAAGCACATGAGACTATGTTTCTATGACTGACTGTATAAAGTCTTCATGTCTGTCGTGAGTGTGTAGTACCATAGCAAGGAAGATGACCAAATTACGGAGAAGATAAAAATGCGTCTCGGACGCAAACCTTAGCCATACACGGAACTTGGCTGTGTAAGGTAGGGCGGGGTAATTCGGGCCACTGGGTAATTCGGGCCACTTCAACTTCAGGTCAACGGTAACGAAAAACGGAGAGACTTTAGGCAAACTTCTGGCCATGTATATCCAGGGACTCAACCTGCCTACAACTCACTAGAAGCAAGAATCCAATGGATGCTTCTTTCCTGTTGCGACGTTGAAGTGGCCCGAATTACCCCGTGGCCCGAATTACCCCGCCCTACCTTATGTATGCTAAAGAAGATAATGTTGTTGTCTGGTCAAGCTATATCAGCATTCACTCGTACTGTTTCTATAAAAAGACTTGAAATTTGGAAGCTCAAGATGTCCAGTGGTGTTTGTGCAGATTCCATTTGTACTAGGGTACCCTTGTGCATATTTGTGACAGTGACGATATGGAAGTCAATGAATACTCACACTGCATTCTGTATTGCTTGTACAAGCCTGCAGACTACTCAACTCCATAAAAGGAAGCACTGGTCGTATTGTACATGCTTGGTAAAAGGACACACTGTTTTATGATGCCGTGATAAACACGCAACACACTCATTCCTTGTGAGGCTGTGACCAAAACACTGAAGCCTTATGCAAATTTTGTATCCCCAAGAATGTACATAATGATATGCCTCAATACTAAAACCCCCCATGTGAGAGTCAGGATGATGGGAATCACTGTATAGGTTGGTAAAGCAGTATACAGTACAGTATAGTACAGCAATACAGTACAGTAGTACAGGTTGGTACAGCAGTACGGTACAGTAGTACAGGTTGGTACAGCAATACAGTACAGTAGTACAGGTTGGTACAGCAGTACGGTACAGTAGTACAGGTTGGTACAGCAGTACAGTACAGTAGTACAGGTTGGTACAGCAGTACGGTACAGTAGTACAGGTTGGTACAGCAGTACGGTACAGTAGTACAGGTTGGTACAGCAGTACGGTACAGTAGTACAGGTTGGTACAGCAGTACGGTACAGTAGTACAGGTTGGTACAGCAATACAGTACAGTAGTACAGGTTGGTACAGCAGTACAGTACAGTAGTACAGGTTGGTACAGCAGTACGGTACAGTAGTACAGGTTGGTACAGCAGTACGGTACAGTAGTACAGGTTGGTACAGCAGTACGGTACAGTAGTACAGGTTGGTACAGCAGTACAGTACAGTAGTACAGGTTGGTACAGCAGTACAGTACAGTAGTACAGGTTGGTACAGCAGTACAGTACAGTAGTACAGGTTGGTACAGCAGTACGGTACAGTAGTACACATTTTGTAAAGCAGTGCAGCTGTGGCCTTTCGCTTCAGTTGTATGTATAGTTAGTGAAATTGTTTGTGTTGACAAATTCCATGGCTCTGTATTGCGTACGGAAGCAAACACACCCTAGGCTCTGTACATGTACATATCTGTGAAGCTCCGCCCACAGGAAATGAGTACAGCATTTTATTAAGAGATCATACATACATACATAGTGTGGCAAATACAGGCAGCCTTGCTCTATGTACTTACATGTACATGTATAAGGGGGGAGGCAGGCACCAAAGGGCCCCTTCCCTCCCGCAATGCCCAAATGAAACCTGCTTACGGAACGTATGATGATGTTTGGTGAAGTTGACTGTGATGCTACTGGGATCTTCTTCCCCGTGTGTGTCCTTCGTCTGACAGATTGTGTGACTGTGTATGTATGTGTACTAGCTATGCCAGGAAATTAAACTTATTAGTTGCACTAATTTGAGATATGGGAGTCGTCTCCAGAAGAAAGACTCTGCCAATTTGTTCAATTGGATTATGTGATAGTGTAGGAATTCCAGGCTGGATACCTAATGGATGTGTGCTGTATCTGATGACCATATATGGTGACATTGCAATAGAGTTTCATTGCTTCATCTTGTGTATTAATGTGTTAGGATACACATACACATAGAAGCCATACTGTTCCGTCAGGCCAATTTGGCAGCAGACTTTGTCTTCAGAACAGAATAGGCAAAGGTGAAATAGAGCGCTTTAACTCAGTATGTGCTAGTGTGTCTGCTGGCTTCTTTGAGTAGGTTCAATGGCCTCGGTCCAAGCCCAATCCCAGCTCTTCATAGGTCGTACGGGAAGTGGGGAGGGCCTGGAACATTAGTCTCATGTGAGGACATTGGGATAGGAAAGATGGTGGAAAGGATTAAAATTTGATTGTGCGTGGGTGCACTGGGGCTCAGAACAGCAATGTACCAGGTACATGTATGGAGGACGAGGACTCTTTGCTGTGGGTCTGTGCCAAAAGTGTTCCACGCATCCTGCAGTCATCTTTTCTTCTACACATCCTCATCACTGACAGCCTACCCTACTGTGATCTTACCAACTGACTGTGGGAAAACCTAAGTGTTGAGTGTGTACATGTAGTTGGTTGTACATGAAACATGTACCATGCTAGCCTCGTTCCCAGGCCCGAGCCTGGGAACGAGGCTAGTACCATCACCATGCCCTCCTGCTTTTCTGTACTGCAAGTAACGGACTAGAGGTTTGTGCACCTTACGTGTTTCAATCAGAAGCTTCCACAGGTGTCCCAACTCGTGATCTTGCATGAGGAGGCAGAGGAAGGTCGGATCGTCCCGGACATCTCTCAACCTGTGGCCGCTGTCGGTGCAGCCGTGAACAATCTTGTTGCGGTATGTGATATATGTGTGTAATGTTTGGCCAGGAATACCTTGAAGCCATCCTGTATATGTAGCAGCATATGTGCATGTATTGCCGTTTAATCTATCCTCCCTCCCCCCTCCCCCCCCCCCCCCCATCCTCCCCCCACCCCTCCTCCTCCTCCTCTCCTCCATTTCCCTCCCTCCTCCCTCCCCCCTTCCTCCCTCTCCTTCCTTCCTCTCTCCCCCCGTTCTCCCTCCTCTCCCTACTGGCAGGTTGGCAAGTCAACCCTGGAACACAGCAAAGATGAAGTTCTTCGTCATGACATGCCACCCACATTTGAGATGGTAAAACACCTCTCCCACACCCCCTTCCCCCTCCCCTTTCTCTTCCCCCTCCCCTTCCTCCTCCCCTCCCCCTTCACCCTCCCTTCCCCCTCCCCTCCCCTTCCCCCCTCCTCTCCCCCTTCCTCCTCCCCTCCCCTTCCTCCTCCCCTCCCCTTCCTCCTCCTCTCCCCCCTCCCCCTTCTCCCTCTCCCCCTCCCCCCCCCCCCCCCTTCTCCTCCTTCCTCTCCCCTCTCCTCCCTATTCAAAGACTTTGTTACCATATCAATGACATCGGCCAAGTTTGTTATCTTTGAAGAGCACTAGTACAGAGCAAGTACCACCCAAAGCTATGGTCAAATATCCCCTTCGTCAGGTGCAAGGGTCCTCACAGAAGCTGGTGGAGGCTTCAAAGGGACTGGCTGCTAATGCTGAGAGCAAGCCACATCGCACCATGCTGCTGGATGGAGCAAGAGGTGTGTGGGCATGTGTGAAGAGTGTGGTGTGCGGGGTGTGGGTGTGGGTGTGTTTGCATGGGTAGGTGGGGTATATGTGTGAGTGTGTTCATGTGCGGGAAGGAGGGTGTGGCTAACCTCGTTCCAGGCCATGTGGGAGGAGCTTTCTCTCCTCCCACGCGGCCTGGGAACAAGGCTATGGTATGGCGGGCTGCCTTGTCTTTGAAGATGCTCCGCTATGTCATCAGCTATGTGAGGCATGATGCCTCCAGTCTGAGCTGAATAGCAGACAAACTCAGCTGGATTCCAGAATAATTCTCTCTCACAAGTAGCTGTTTATGTGAGTACCGTGCACACACACCAATGACACTGACACACACACCCCCCCTCCCCCCCCCCCCCAGGTATTCTCCAAGGAGTCTCACAGCTGCTGCTGGTGTTTGACCAGGCGGAGGTGCGCAAGATCGTGAAGCACTGTGAGGGCATCATTGAGTACGTGAAGGTGGCGGAG